>CM059363.1:4025107-4410422 GCA_030324255.1 Phytophthora capsici
CCCTAAACCCTAAACCCTAAACCCTAAACCCTAAACCCTAAACCCTAAACCCTAAACCCTAAACCCTAAACCCTAAACCCTAAACCCTAAACCCTAAACCCTAAACCCTAAACCCTAAACCCTAAACCCTAAACCCTAAACCCTAAACCCTAAACCCTAAACCCTAAACCCTAAACCCTAAACCCTAAACCCTAAACCCTAAACCCTAAACCCTAAACCCTAAACACTAAACCCTAAACACTAAACCCTAAACACTAAACCCTAAACACTAAACCCTAAACACTAAACCCTAAACACTAAACCCTAAACACTAAACACTAAACACTAAACACTAAACACTAAACACTAAACACTAAACACTAAACACTAAACACTAAACACTAAACACTAAACACTAAACACTAAACACTAAACACTAAACACTAAACACTAAACACTAAACACTAAACACTAAAACTTAAACCCTAAAACTTAAATCCCAAATTTCGAATCCCAAATCTAAATTTTTCACAAAAAAATCCCAAATTAAAAAATTGAAGTGCCCAAAATTATTTATTTTGGGATTACTCCAAAATCGGGGCCTCAGATGAGCGTCCGAGGGCCGTGGATGGGCGTCTATTTTGGGTTTTTTGGGCCCTAACGACCCTAGGATGGACGTCCATCCGGCCGAATCAAATATGTACATTTCACAAAGTGTATCCATGTGTGGAACACACCAGGTGTAACGGGGTTACACGGGTTTACACCTGGTGTGTCCCACACATGGATACACTTTGTGTAAGGTACATATTTGATGTACAGAAACTCGAGGGAGTGTGTGTAGCTGAGAGCCACACGTTATGCATTTGAAGTAGGATTTCACTTGGTTTTACTATGTTAGATAGTTAACCACATACATTTACCCCCTAGGCGGCTAGCCGCAATAAAAGATAAATAAACAGTTTGGATTTAGAACACAAAGTGAAAAGTCCTTTTATTAAGGTCGTAGTTAGAAGGTGCCTTTGGTAATAAAGGTCTATTAACCCTTAATAAGGTGTGTGTTAATCCTTGACTCGTTGAGTTAACCGTCTTCCTCTGACGCTAAGCTACGGCAGCCCCGCTGCACTTGGTAGCACTTGTAGTCAATCCTGCGACTGAGTCTTTTGACTGATCCCTCTGAGAGGATGGAACACGCTGTGTTCGCGAGCTTGCCGCCAGGCCAGCAAGAGACGCTTGAAAAGCTTATGTCTCTGTTGGGCCCCGAGGGCATTGCTCATCTTGCTTCGCAAGGGCCAGAGGCGGTGTCCGCCAGACTGGAGGCTTTTGCAAGCTACGAGAAGGCGCTCTTAGAGCATGTACAAGAGCGCGTGAGCGCAACGGCGTCCGCCGCATCGTCCGCGGCCGCGTCGTCGACGCACGAGTGGTCTAATAGACCGAAACCGCTCATGTTGAGCGTGAAGACCTTCGAGGGGAAGGAAGGGGAGAACCTCCTTCTCTGGACCCGAGAGGTCGAGATGGCCATGGGATCGGCCCTGCTCCAGGCTGAGCAACATCGCGTAGCGCTGGCGATCTCGAAGCTCGGTGGCCGAGCTAAAGAATGGGCACTAACGTGCGGCACGTCTGTGGACGCTGCTTTCCCGACCTGGGATCAGCTGAAACAGAAACTAGTGCGCGTATTCGCGCCGCCTAACCAGGCGTACCGTATACGGTCAAAGTTCCTTGCTACCCGCCAGGGTAAAAAGGAGTTGATGGACTATGTCCAAGAGTTGAGAACTCTGATCGCCGGTATGGCGTCGAGCCCTCTCCCCGAGGCGGTCGCAGTGACCGTGTTTATGGAGGGCCTGCCACGGGCGCTGCCCGAACGGAAGTTTTCCGTGTTCACCCTGCCTCATTCGAGGAGGCCGTGAACGTGGCATTGAATGCCGACTATAACTTCCAGGCTGCGAGGCATGGTTCGAGCGCTGGTAGCGCGAGTTCTTCGAGCGGTCCTGAACCGATGGACCTCAGCCACGCTGAAGACGAGGCTGACCTCTCTGCTGCTGAGCAGCGCGTCGATGCTACACGTGCGGGAGCACCCGCCACTTGAGGCCTAGTTGCCCGTTGCGCAACAAGGCCCAGGCTCAATCGAGCCGAAGCGCCGCTTCGAACCCTCAACCAGGGTCGTCGCGGGGAAACGACGGAACCCAGTAGGCGCGGGGCGCCCTACTGGGGAGGAACTGAGTTCTGTTGGGCCTCTGGGAGGCAGGAGAGAACGGTACTCAGCCCCGCAGAGAGCTAAGCTCTCTTACTCACGTAGTGAGTGCAAGCCCGGCTTGTTAGTCGTTCAAGCGAACGTGAAGGGCTTCGACAAGCCATGGAGAGTCTTGATAGACTCGGGAGCGTCCGGCAACTATGTCCGGCGCTCCACTGTTGACGGTTTTAACCCCTTAGTTCCCATATGTTGCACCGTACAACATAAGAGGTGTATAGCTTTGATCAATTTCGGCGCATCATCTATGTTATGTTGGAGGTCCTACATAAGAGAAAATCAAACTTGGTAATTGTATTGATGGACTGTCAATTGCGTCTAATAGTGAAATGAAGAGAAAATGCTAAACGAAAAAAAGACATATACACAGGGTTAGGTATTATGTAGCAGTTGAAAGTGATAAAAATTGTACAGTCTATTCCTAAGATAACTGCGATATGTGTTGAGGTCAATGCCATAACTGTTCTTCTAGGCATGCTATTTGACCGTGGGTTGCTGTATTCGATGCTAAACATAGTTTTGGTACGTTTAAGCTTTAAATCAAACTAAAATCACTGAAAACATCTAAGATATTGCAAAAAAGAGTAAAAACGTGTCTTGTTTTTCCCCTCGAAGATGTGGCACATCCTCGAACCAGTGCAGACTTATTTGTACTCAGTATTGCTGACACAGCTCGTTACTTCTTCTTTTCTTCTTCATCACTGATGTACACTGTCGCCACTTAACAAGAGCTAACTACTACCTACGACCTTGTCGGCCTAGTTCCATACTTCTTGATTTTTGTCAAAAACAGTGGCTTCGTTTAACCTGGGAAGGAAGAGGTCAGGAAGGAAAGCTATGAGCATGTAGCCTACGTGTGGTTATAGCACATTGTAGTGCTATTTTTTGTTTGCAATCAATGGAAACAAGTTTACGTTTGTTCTTTTTGTTACCTTACAATCATATGCAATGGTCACAAAAAATGGTTTCCTGATAAAACGTACAGCCCGTATGTTGCCTTTGCCATCATAACCTCTCACTATCCTAAGCTATTTAGCCAACATAGCCTAATAATGTTGGATATGTCACGTTTTTAGTTTCATACAGTTTTGCACTTTCTAACCATGCAAAAAGCCACCCTATACAAACTATCATATTAACCTACACGGGACAGGATCAAAATATACCCTCGTAAATAGTTCCGGGAATTAAGGGGTTAAACCGTATGTGGAGGCTCTGAAGGAGCCTCGAAGAGATAAGATCTCTGTCCGTCTTGCGACGGGGACACTAGTGACAGTGTCGAAGGTCTCTATTGACCTGAACGTGAAGTTCTTGGACTTCGATAGTGTGGAACGCTGCTTGGTCTTAGACCTGGATGAGAGGTATGACCTCATCCTTGGCATGGCGTGGCTCGAGAGCCACGAGCCATGGATCGACTGGACGTCGAAGACGTTGGGCGCTACGCGCCCGTCTCCTAGTGGAGCATTGGCGAGTCATGAACCCACCTCTGCTCGGAGACAGAAGCGCTTTTGACGCGAGCACGAGACCGAATCGGTCATGGTGCTGGACATTGGTATGTCAGAGTTAGTGAGCAACGAAGTTGCTGTTTGCCGTGAGTGTGACTCACAGGGCGTGCGCGGGGTGGCGCGTTATCCGCCGAGCGGTGTTTGTAGGGTCGCTGACCCGCCGCTGTGTCCTATGGACAAACGTGGAACGGCACGTAAACCGTTGAGCGGTACTTGTAGGGTCGCTGACCCGCCGCTGTGTCCTAAGGGCCGTTCCTAACAGCGGTAGAACTGTAGAATGGGTAACGGAGATATAGACGTGCGAAGGTATCAAGTTCTACATTCGCTCTTTGATGAGAACGAGGGGAGAATCCGAAATCTAAATGGAGGACACTGATCTTGAAAGTAGCGAAACGTCCCTTAGCGACAGCGACTTTGTCGTGGCACTTCTCTTTGGGAACAGTGACTATGACTCTGACGGCAACGTATTGGAGGAAGATGCCATTGCAATGCTATCTACAACGCTGGACACTAGAGAGACGTACTCTCGAGAAAAACATCGTTTGGCAATGAGCGATTGATGGCTACAGTCAATCCCTCGCGTTTCATTGAGTGCATTCGTAGATATAACGCATCCAGACGCCCGTCACAAAACCGATAGAAATCAGTGTCATTTGTCCCGGAAGTTGTGAACCTCACATAAGCTTTCATGAAAGCTGTATGCGTAGCACCCCATATTTTGCGCAGCTTGGCAACTGAATGTCGAACAATTACGGCAGGATTGATCACACTTGGATCTAGTTCTGCATGCTCAGCAATCAGATGGTCAAACTCCGCAAATGGTGTATCATCCACAAACGCCAAGTGAACTTCAGCCCAGTACTTTGACTCCATAGAAACAGGGGCGTCGAGATCGGCGCGTGAACGCTGATCACCAAGGGCAATAAATTGGGCCACGAACTGGTCGGAGAACATGACGTTCATCAGTCTAAACGGGCACTGTATTTGCTTCGTAGTTGGCTCATTGCGTTCCATCATCTTCCCGTCGAAGATGGGATCGTACACACCGTTATTCCGTTTCTTGTGTGCGAGCAGCTCCAGTAACTTGTTCTTGGACTTGTTTTTGTAAGACTTAACCCCCAAGCGGCTGCATAACCTTCGTAGCTCTTTGTAAGTAGTTTTAGCTAATGCCTTCCCTCGAATCTTTACGACGACAGGAATGCTTACCAATCTGCCGTTTTGTTCCGTTTCCATTGTAGAGCATTCAAAATCATCCAGCGTTAGCTCAGCTTCACCTGCAGAAACGACAGAAGCACCACTGTCATTATCCGCGGTGATTGAAATACTGGGGGCTTCGATGTTGCCAGAGTTTGTGTCGTGTGAGGTAGGTGAAGCTGTGCCCTGTGCGAGCTGGATAGAGCAACCGAGGTCGGCAAATAGACATGATTCTCCAGTACTTGCCAGCGTAACTTGTGTAAGTGGAGGAAACGAGGTAGGTAGAGACCCAGTGCAGCTTGTTACTGCTTCGCTACCGGCCGAGAAGCACGTAGACGCACTGCCGATGACTGTTGAGCGTACATCCTGGTCAAGAACAACGCTATTAATTGTCTACCAAGATGAGTATCTGTACACTAAATAGCTTGCTTACATCAGATGAATGTGAGGGCGAGCTGCCTGCAGAGCGATCGTCCTTGGCTTCGTCTTCGCCGGTAGAAGAAGTGGCCATCGCTGGTGTGTTTTGACGGCCCTCGTTCCACGTCGTTCCCCCGTTCACTTGTTCTCCAGATAACGGGTGGACGATTCCCCTATGACCCATTTCTTTGTGCAATACGTTACGTAATCCCCCTCGAAAAGGTGGAACCGGGTTCTACAATTCCCCCAATTCTACTCTGTTAGGAACGGCCCTAAGGACAATTGTGGAACGGCACGTACTCCGTTGAGCGGTGCTCGTAGGGTCGCTGACCCGCCGCTGAGTGTCTCGAATGACACTGTTCCCTCTCCGAGGAGCCATAGTGCGTTGGCACCTAGGCAGCGCGACGGTGATGTCGCCCTGCAGCCCTCATCCGGCCGTGCGCGGGCGAGGAGGGAGAGGAGGAAGAGACGCAGAGCGTCTGTGACGTCTATGATGTCGGACGAGGTGTCCAGCGTGTTGAGCGGTGAGGCTCCACGCGACTGCAGTGAGCGGTTGTACACACTCGTGAATGGAGTGACAGGGGATATCGACGGAGACATAAGTCTCGAGCGACTCCCGTCGGTTGATGCTCTGTTAGAGATGGACGAGATGTCCGTCGCCGAGTTTGGCGAGGCCTTAAAGGCCGGCGAGCTTGCCGAGGTGGTCATGATACGACCCGAGGAGGAGTTGAACTCCTCGTCCGTCGTGGACGAAGCTGTCCTGGAGGACACGAAGCGAGCGCTGAGCGCTAGGAGTGGATCTTCGATCCTCAAGGATCCCTCGGATCCGTTTTATCCTTTGATCAAGGAATACCACGATGTGGTGTCGAAGGACCCGCCGTCAGGGTTGCCTCCGGATCGAGGCGTACGTCATGAGATTGACTTGGTTCCTGGAACCAAATACTGCGTAACACGGCAGTGGCCCTTACCAAGGGAGCAATGTGACGTCATCGACGCGTTCTTCCGTGCTAAGCACGAAGCCGGCTTGGTGCGTGAGAGCAAGTCTCCGCACTCGACTCCCACGTTCTGCGTCAGAAAGCCTAATGGCAAGTGGCGCATAGTGCATGCTTTTAATAAGCTGAATGCAGCCACCATTCCGGCGCAGACGCCGATTCCTCGAAAGGATGTTCTGCAGAACAACATGGTGGGATGTACGTTGTACAATGCACTCGACTTGGTCGACGGGTATTATCAGTTGCTCATGAGAGCTAGCGATATACCCCTCACGGCTGTGAGTACTCCGAGCGGTATGCTCTGGGAGTGGTTGGTGATACCCCAAGGGCTGTCGAACGCGCCTGCGACGTTCAATCGTCTAGTGACGCAGTTGTTCAGGCCCCATCGGGCGTACGCTCAGACGTACTTCGACGACATCTTCGTCCATAGTCGTGCGGAGCACGGGAGGTCTGATGTGGAAAACCACCTTGACCATTTGCGAGCGGTGCTCGAGTGCATGCGCACGAATAAGTTGTATGCCAACTTGGATAAATGCGTCTTTGGCGCGGAGGAGATTCCTTTCCTCGGATGCTTCATTGGGAAGCGAGGCCTTAGGGCAGATCCTGCCAAGGTTAAGGCCATTGTGGACTGGCCGGTTCCATCGAACCCGAAAGACTTGCGTAAGTGGCTTGGCTTAGCCAATTACTTGCATAAGTACAGCGAGAACTACGCTGATATGGCTCGGCCATTGTCCAATCTCCTTAAGAAGGATGCACCTTGGTGCTGGGATGTCGTTCACGACGAAGCCTTCAAGGCTGTTAAGGAGAGTCTCCTTCACGCGCCCATCTTGGCGCTTCCGGACCCGGATCGTCCGTTTAGCGTCGTCTGCGACGCCTCCGATTTTGCAATCGGTTGTGCTTTATTACAAGCAGACGCCGAAGGGCGTGAACGCGTTATCGCGTTTGAATCTCGCCAGCTTAAAGCTGCTGAGAAGAACTATCCAGTTCATGACAAAGAGCTACTTGCAATGAAGTATGCTCTAGTCAAATTTAGAGTACATTTACTCGGCTCTAAGCCCTTTGTGATCTATACAGATCATGCGTCTTTACGCACTGCGACTCAGTCGCCTCACCTCTCACAGAGAATGGCAAGATGGCTTTCATTCTTTGCCGAGTATAACTTTGAGGTGAAGTATAAGCCGGGCCGGCTTAACGTAGTGGCCGATGCGCTATCGCGCAGGCCAGACTACGAGTTGACTCATGTCACTACTGTGACGTCGTCGGTCCCCGACCTTATACGGAGGGCATACACCCAAGACGACACGTGTGTAGCGTTGCTACGTGCTCTTGGGGGCGAAGAGTTTAAAGACTCTGACAAGGAATTGTCACCGCGCTTACGCGCGAGGCTGCAGCGTTATACGCTTGATCATGGCCTGCTGTACTACAGCACTGACCCTGAGGACACTCCTCGAGTGGTCGTCCCTCACGATGAGGATCTTAAGTATCGCATCCTCTATGAGGTGCATGATACGCCTGTCGGTGGACATCTTGGTCGTGAGAAGACCTATGGCTCGGTGAGCAAGATGTACTGGTGGCCCAAGATGTACAAGTGGGCAAGCACCTATGTGCGTACATGCGAGACATGTCAACGGACCAAGTCCGCGCCGCATGCGGCTGCGCCGTTGGCGAGTTTGCCAGTCCCTTCGGGATGTTGGCAGTCCATTAGCATGGACTTTGTGTTTGGCCTTCCCAGGGATAAGGCGGGCAACACGGGTGTCGTGGTCTTTGTTGACCGATTGAGCAAGATGGCTCATCTTTCGGCTGTGCCGGACACCGTTGACGGTGAGGATACAGCTAAGCTGTTCTTAGACAGAGTCTTCCGCCAACATGGCTTGCCTGAGGCAATTGTCTCTGATAGAGACCCTCGCTTTACAGCGAAGTTCTGGACGTCCTTGTTCAGGGTGCTGGGCACCAAGTTGGTTGGACATGTCCACGGCGGATCACCCGCAGACCGATGGTCAAACTGAACGCGTGAATCGCGTTGTGGAGGATATCCTCCGAAGCGTCTGCGCTGAAGCGCCACGACGCTGGAGCGAGATGCTCCCCCTTGTTGAGTTCGCTATGAACAATGCGGTGCATGCCTCGACAGGCTTCACCCCGTTCTATGTGAACGGTTTGGTCGACCCTCGCGTCCCTCTAACGCCGCCACGGTGTGGCTCTGGGCTTGATGGGGGAGGGTTAGCCGATCGGCTTGCTGATGTCAGCCCAGTTGCGGTTCGCAAGCAAGTCGATGACTTTGTCTCTTTGAGACTGAGCGTCATGCGCCAGGTGCGCGACGCGATGGCTGAAAGCCAGGATCTCCAAAAGGAGTATGCAGATGCCAAAGGCAGGAAGAACATGGAAAGGTTTGAGATCGGGGATCTTGTTTTGTTAAACGCTAAAAACCTACCTACACATGCAGTTTCTGCGGTCTTTAAGACCAAGTTGAGACCTAGGTTCATTGGACCATTTAAGGTCGTGGCCAAGAAGGGCCTAGCGTACACGCTCAATCTTCCGAAGAAGATGCGTACGCACCCGGTATTCTACGTGGGCTTGCTTAAGCCATACCGGGACCCTGCTCGGGTGAGCTCTGAGGCGCTAGCGCCGGGTCGGACGAGGGCTGCGAAGCAGCGAGAGGCTGCGAGGCAGCAGGAGGCTGCGAGCCAACAGGAGGCTGAGAGCCAACAGGGTGCTGAGGCCCAGCACCAGGGTCCGAGGGCGCAAGATACTGCGGGGCAGCAGGGCGCTGCAGAGCAGCAGGGTGCGGAGGCACAGGAAGCTGCAAGGCAGCAGGCGGTAGAGCCATCGGCGGTGGCATTGCCACGGGACGAGAGCCGTACGGCTGCATCCGAACCAAGAGGTCGAGTTGACCCTGCAGCTGAGCAATCTGACGCTCAAGGTCTACGACCCACTGCTGCATCGCCTGGGGCGACTCAAGCCAGTCAAGGCGACGCTCGACCTCTTCGAGGCCATTCGCTAAGCGATGCGAGGTGCGGTCAACGTCGGCGACGTAGTCGTTCACCGAACGGACGCGAGTCTGCAAGTGAAGCAGCTCGTCCCTACTCGCAGCGCGAGAGTCCATCGGCCGCTCGGCCCCCTCCGGCTCTGCTCGATGAGCATCGCGATCTCCACTATCACGTGGAGCGCCTGATGGCGCGGCGCAGGCGCCAGGGTCATAACCAGTATCTGGTAAAATGGCGGGGTTACCCTCATTCCCAGAACTCATGGGAGTTTGAGGTGCCCCTGAGGCAAGATTGCCCTGACGTCGTTGACGCTTATGATCGACGTCACCCGGTGACGGACCGCCCGCAGGGCGTGCGACGGAGTCGCCGGGCGCGCCGCGCTTCCCACTACTAGAGTGGGGCGACGACAGGTCAAGAGTCGAGGTCAGGCTCTGACCAGTGGCTGTGACAGCCGACCCATGGCTATGGGTTGGACTGCTCACAGCGGGAGCAGGAGGCCGGGGTGCCTCGTAGCGTGAGGGACGTTGTCCCGGTACACGCCGTCTTGCTTGTCGCTTCGCGAAGTCGAGGCGTAAGCGCCGCTCTAAGCGGATATCCGTTTCCGAGAAACTAGCTCGGAGAGCATCGAAGGAGTGGAGCCGTCGGGATAGCTCCACCCAGTTCTGAAACTGCGCTTCATAAGCGGCCATAGTTTCCCCCTCTGAGAGGACCACCGGCACCGTCCGCATGGCCGGCACGGCCTCACCGTTGAGCTGCTGACGCAGGCGCTCACGGTACTCCGAAGGAGTTGTGACTTGCGGAGTCAAGAAGCGCTCGCGGAGCGATTGTCGTTGGACGACTTCATCAGTTGTCTGGGGCGCGGGTCCACACGTATACGTGTTCAAGAGCTGCGAAGCAGCGCGCCGAACGACCTCGGCAGGGGAGGCACGGTCGAAACCGTAGTCGTGACGCGACGTGCCCACAATGGGGCGGGCTACAGGTCTGTTAGACCGTACGCGAGATGCAGCCTCAAGCTGCCGGCTTTGAGCGCCGTCCAGGTCGTTGGAGACCACACCTGGCTCAGGGAGCTCGTCCTCGTACCTCGAGGAGAGAGGAGGCGCATTGCGCAGGGCGTTCGCCGAACCATCACGGCTCGGGAACGGATTAGGCGTGTGGAGCTCGCGAGAGCGCATCGCCGGGCTTGAAGGCCTCTGAGAGGCAGCCTCCTGACGTGTTGGAGACACCTCGTCGTCGTCTGGGACGATCTCGCCCTGCTCAAGCTCGTCGAGCCAGGCGTTCTGACGCATACGCGGTGTAGATGGCTCGGGAGAGCTAGGAGCTTCGCTCTCACCGGGATGTTGGCTCGCGGAGCCGGAGCCATGACGACGTCGGTACTCATCATGGTACTGTCGTACACTGAGTCGCTGCGGGGCAGCTTCCCTGTCGGGACTACGGCCTGTGGCCTGTGGCGATCGTGGGCTGTCACGCCCCGACATGCGGCCACTAGAAGATGGCGAAGAAGGGTCAGATGACTGTGGCGAAAGGCTGAGCATTTGGAATGCAGTTTCGGTAATGGGCTCTAGGAGCCGAAGTTCTTTGAACTTGTGGTGAGGTAAAGTGACCTCTAACGTCTTGAGAAGACAAGACCTCACTGAGAAAGTGTCGTGGACACGGGTGTCCACATCTTGGTGGGGGAGGGGGGTGTAACGGGGTTACACGGGTTTACACCTGGTGTGTTCCACACATGGATAGACTTTGTTTAAGGTACATATTTGATGTACGGACACTCGAGGGAGTGTGTGTGGCTGAGAGCCACACGTTATGCATTTGAAGTAGGATTTCACTTGGTTTTACTATGTTAGATAGTTAACCACATACATTTACACCCCCCCCCCTAGACGGCTAGCCGCAATAAAAGATAAATAAACAGTTTGGATTTGGAACACTAAGAGTAAAGTCCTTTTATTAAGGTCATAGTTAGTAGGTGCCTTCGGATATTAAGGCCTATTAACCCTTAATAAGGTGTGTGTTAATCCTTGACTCGTTGAGTTAACCGTCTTCCTCTGACGCTAAGCTACGGCAGCCCCGCTGCACCAGGTGTAACCCCGTTACACCACCCCCCCCATCAAGATGTGGACACCCGTGTCCACGACACTTTCTCAGTGAGGTCTTGTCTTCTCAAGACGTTAGAGGTCACTTTACCTCATCACAAGTTCCTCATCACAAGTTCAAAGAACTTCGGCTCCCAAAGCCCATTATCGAAACTGCATTGAAAATGCTCTGCCTCTCGCCACGGTCGTCCGACCCTTGTTCGCCATATTCTAGTGGCCGCATGTCGGGGCGCGACAGCCCACAATCGCCACAGGCTACAGGCCACCACTCCGACAGGGAGGCAGCTCCGCAGAGGCTCAGTGTACAACAGTACCACGATGAGCACCGACGACGTCATGGCTCCAGCTACGCGAGCCAACATCCGGGTGAGAGCGACGCTCCACGCTCTCCTGGGCCATCGACCCCGCTTACACGTCAAGGAGCCTGGCTCGACGAGCTTGAGTAAGGAGAGATCGTCCCTGACGATGACGAGGGAACTCCTACGGGCCAGGTGGCTGCCTCTTCGAGGTCTTCAAGCCCGGTGTCCCGCTCTCGCGAGCTACAGACGCCCAATTCGTTCTTGAATCGTGATGGTTCCTCGAACGCTCTGCACAACGCACCACCTCTCTCGTCGAGGTACGAGTACGAGCTCCATGAGCCAGGTCTGGTCTCCAACGATCTGGACGGCGCTCGAAGCCGGCAGCTTGAGGCTGCATCTTGCGCATGGTCTAACAGACCTGTAGCACGCCTCATTGTGGGCACGTCGCGTCGCGACTATGGTTATGACCGTCTCACTCCTGCAGAGGTCGTTCGACGCGCTGCCTTGTAGCCCCTGGACACGTATACGTGTGGGCCTGCGCCCCCGGAACGACGAACGAAGTCGTCCATGGCCAAAAGCTCCGTGAGTGCTTCTTGACTCCCCAAGTAACTACTTCCTCGGAGTACTGTGAGTGCCTGCGTCAGCAGCTCCACGGCGAGGCCGTGCCGGCCATGCGGACAGTGACGGTGGCCCTCTCAGAGGGTGAAACTATGGCCGCTTACGAAGCGCGGTTTCATAATTCTGTGGAGCTAGCCCGACGGCTCCACTCCTACGATTCTCTCCGAGCAAGTTTCTCGGAAACATATATCCGCTTAAAGCGGCGCTTGCGCTTCGACTTCGCGAAGCGTCAAACCAAACAGTACACCTGGACAACGTCCCTCGCGCTACGAGGCACCCCGGTCTCCTGCTCCTACTGTGAGCAGCCCTACCCATAGCCATGGGTCAGCTGCTACAGCCATTGGTCGAAGCATGATCTCGGCTTTTGGCCTGTCGTCGCCCCACTCTAGTGGTGAGAAGCGTGTGGCGCCCGGCGACTCCGTCGCACGCCCTTCAGGTGGTCCGTCACCGGGTGACGTTGATTATAAGCGTCAACGACGTCAGGGCAATCCTGTCGCAATGGCACCTCGAACTCCCACGAGTTTTGGGAATGCGGGTAACCTCGTCATAGCTCGGGCTGCGAGTAGGGACGAGCTCCTCCACCTGCAGACTCGTGTCCGTTCGGTGAACGACTACATCGCTGACGTTGACCGCTCGTCACATCGCTTAGCGAATGGTCTCGAGGATGTCGAGGGCCGCCTTGACTGGCTTGAGTCGCCTCAGGCGATGCAGCAGCGGGTCGCCGACCTTGAGCGTCAGGTCGCTCAGCTGCAAGGTCAACTTGACCTCTTGGTTCGGATTCAGCCGTACGGCTCTCGTCCCGTCGCAATGCCACCGCCGATGGCTCTACCGCCTGCTGCCTTGCAGCTTCCTGTGCCTCCGCACCCTGCTGCTCTGCAGCGTCCTGCTGCCCCGCAGTATCTTGCGCCCTCGGACCCTGGTGCTGGGCCTCAGCACCCTGTTGGCTCTCAGCCTCCTGTTGGCTCGCAGCCTCCTGCTGCCTCGCAGCCTCTCGCTGCTTCGCAGCCCTCGTCCGACCCGGCGCTAGCGCCTCAGAGCTCACCCGAGCAGGGTCCCGGTATGGCTTAAGCAAGCCCACGTAGAATACCGGGTGCGTACGCATCTTCTTCGGAAGATTGAGCGTGTACGCTAGGCCCTTCTTGGCCACGACCTTAAATGGTCCGATGAACCTAGGTCTCAACTTGGTCTTAAAGACCGCAGAAACTGCATGTGTAGGTAGGTTTTTAGCGTTTAATAAAACCAGATCCCCGATCTCAAACCTTTCCATGTTCTTCCTGCCTTTGGCATCTGCATACTCCTTTTGGAGATCCTGGCTTTCAGCCATCGCGTCGCGCACTTGACGCATGACGCTCAGCCTCAAAGAGACAAAGTCATCGAGGTGCTTGCGAACCGCAACTAGGCTGACATCAGCAAGCCGATCGGCTAACCCTCCCTGCAGCGGGACTGCCGTAGCTTAGCGTCAGAGGAAGACGGTTAACTCAACGAGTTAAGGATTAACACACACCTTATTAAGGGTTAATAGACCTTTATTACCAAAGGCACCTTCTAACTACGACCTTAATAAAAGGACTTTTCACTTTGTGTTCTAAATCCAAACTGTTTATTTATCCTTTATTGCGGCTAGCCGCCTAGGGGGTAAATGTATGTGGTTAACTATCTAACATAGTAAAACCAAGTGAAATCCTACTTCAAATGCATAACGTGTGGCTCTCAGCTACACACACTCCCTCGAGTGTCCGTACATCAAATATGTACCTTACACAAAGGGTATCCATGTGTGGAACACACCAGGTGTAAACCCGTGTAACCCCGTTACACTCCCCCATCAAGCCCAGAGCCACACCGTGGTGGCGTTAGAGGGACGCGAGGGTCGACCAAGCCGTTCACATAGAACGGGGTGAAGCCTGTCGAGGCATGCACCGTATTGTTCATAGCGAACTCAACGAGGGGAAGCATCTCGCTCCAGCGTCGTGGCGCTTCAGCGCAGACGCTTCGGAGGATATCCTCCACAACGCGATTCACGCGTTCAGTTTGACCATCGGTCTGCGGGTGATCCGCCGTGGACATGTCCAACCAACTTGGTGCTCAGCACCCTGTATAAGGACGTCCAGAACTTCGCTGTAAAGCGAGGGTCTCTATCAGAGACAATTGCCTCAGGCAAGCCATGTTGGCGGAAGACTCTGTCTAAGAACTGCTTAGCTGTATCCTCACCGTCAACGGTGTCCGGCACAGCCGTAAGATGAGCCATCTTGCTCAATCGGTCAACAAAGACCACGACGCCCGTGTTGCCCGCCTTATCCTTAGGAAGGCCAACCACAAAGTACATGCTGATGGACTGCCAACATCCCGAAGGGACTGGCAAACTCGCCAACGGCGCAGCCGCATGCGGCGCGGACTTGGTCCGTTTATATGTCTCGCATGTACGCATGCCCACTTATACATCTTGGGCCACCAGTATTGTGATTGCACTTCGCCGCAACTTCGTCTGGGTTCCTACCTTTGGGCACGCGCCTGGAGCACGTGGTTGGTGCGTGGCAAGCGTGTGCCTTGAAAGGTTATATCTTGAAGTGGGTCGAATGGGGCGATATGATTGGCTGAGGCGGTGATCATGAGATCGGGAAGCGTTCCCGTTACAAATCGCGTTCCCGTTACAAATTGACAGGATATGTACTTTTTCAAATGCTCTGTAGCGAAGGTAGGAGGAGCAATGCATGTGTAGGAGGGGAGGAGCTACCAGCTCCGGACAATTAATTCAATATCACTTTCGGATTTACATTCCAACACTCATTACACTACCAAGCTTCGTTCGCTATTCTCAGACCAAGCTACGTCGACAACATCGACAAGCTTGTGGAAGATAACTATTTCCACTGTCAGTTCAACATGCGGATGAATCTCGCTCGGAAGGGCCTGCTCCCGCAGATCATCAAGCCCGAGTTCGACCAAGTGAGTGATCGCTCCACGGCGGAATGGAAGACCAACGATCTGAAGCCACTTGGTGTTATCGCTGGAGACATGAGCCTCGCGTACCAAGTTTTCATCCTTGGAGCACTGACTGCCGCTGAGGCGTGGGTGATGCTCGAGGAGCATTTCAACAAGAAGACGCTTAAAAACCGGCTTCTCGTCACCACGAAGTTGAGCAATTTCAAGATCACCGTTGCGAAAGACACCGTCGGTGGACGGCACGTCTGCCACGCTGTCGGATGTCCTGTACATCCCTGAAGTTGAAGGAAGCCTCATCTCGGTGTCGGAGCTGGCCGAGAAGGACGTCACCGCGTAGTTCAGCAAGGACAAGTGTGTCTTTAGCTTTGGTGGTGCTATCGTCATGGAGGCGAAGCGCTGTGGAAACTTCTACAAGTTGAAGATAGTGGGGAACGAGGTGTGTCATTCTGCAACGACCACTCGTAAGGAGCCATGGGCTGTTGTGCACGCCCGATCCGGCCACATCCCGTACAAGCACTATGAGAAACTACTGACCAGAACGAGTGCCTCGCATCACGGGAGAAGTCCACGGGGACGATGTGTGCGCAGGCTGCTGCATGGGCAAGATGAAAGCTGACCACTACCCGAGACATTCGGAGAAACTCGTCAAGAATGCTGGTGTGCTTGACCTGGTGCACTCGGACGTAATGGATCCGATGCAAACCAAGACACCTGGTGGTTGTAGGTTCGTGGTGACCTTCATCGACGACTACTCACGCCACGTTACGGGTCTACTTCATGAAGGCCAAATCGGAAGTAGACTGCTGAAGTTCAAGACGTACAAGACCGGAATTGAGAACGCGACAGGCAAGACAATCAAGCGCATGCGCTCGGATAATGGCGGTGAGTACACGGGCCGCCCGTTCAAGAACTACCTCAACCACTGTGGCATCAGACATGAGAAGACGGTGCCGTACACACCTCAGCAGAATGGACTCGCTGAACGGATGAACCAAAACCTCGTGGAAATGGCTCGCTGCATGCTCTATCATGAGAGTGTTGACAGAAAGTGGTGGGCTGAAGTGGTTAACACTGCGGCCTGGATCATCAATCGGATTCCCAACTCGGTGGATGTGAAGACACCCTACGAGATTGTGAGTTATTCCAAGCCACAACTCAATAACGTGAAGGTGTTTGGCGCACTGGGATACGTCCACATTCCCAACGATAAGCGTTGCAAGCTGGATGCAAAGGCATTTAAATGTCGGTTCATGGGATACAAGGATAGAGTCAAGGGGTATCGTGTACTGGATTTGTCAACTAGAAAGGTGCGAATTTCACCGTCCAGTTCATCGAGACGGTCAACCCTGCGCACATCATGACTTGTGTGGATGGCGACGATGATACAGATGCATTAGCGCCAACAATGGAGCAATTGTCGTTAAGTGACTCCACGCAAATTGTCCCTACTGATGTTGAAGTTGCTGACGTGATCCCATTTCAACATGACTTGAGTGTGGATACCGCAATGGTGCCATGCGATTCGACACATCCTATGGTTACTCGTTCACGCGTTCGTCACATTGACGAGACAACCAGGAAGAAGCAAGTCATTGAGGCTCCATCGTCGAGTGGAACCAAGCGTCAGAAGATGACTAAAAAGCGACCGAGGTCAAGTGGTAACGAGCTCGCTATTGTTGAAAGTGAACAGCTGATGGCTGCTACAGAGGAGGTCCCGAAGACGTACACTGAGGCGACTACAAGTACGGACCAAGACAATTGGAAGGAAGCGATTGCAAGTGAACTCAAGTCGTTAACGGACAACGGTACCTGGAAGTTGGTGCCTAGACAAACGCACCAGCGCCCGATCGGTTGCCGCTGAGTGTTCGCGTTGAAGCGAGCACCCATCATTCTTGGCATCGAGATCGACTACGACATGGAGCGCAGAACGTTGGGCATCTGTCAGTGAGCTTATACTGAGTCGTCCATCAAGAAGTTAGTCAAGAGAACGCAAAGCCAAGCCGGTTGCCACTGGACCCGAGGATTCGGTTCACTAAGGACGATGGGCTGCAGGCCGATGAGGACAAGGCCAAGATGAAGTCGAAGCCATACCGATCGCTCATCAGTAGCCTTATGTATCTGGCGTGTGGAACGCGACCTGACATCTCGGTTGCAGTGACCAAGTTGAGTCGTTTTCTGGAGAACCCTGGTGAGAAACACTGGGATGCTGGAATCAAGGTGGTGCGCTATCTGTTGAAGACCAAGGACGTGGGCATCCTTTTCGATGGATCGCAAGGAACAAAGCTTGTCGCCTACTCGGATGCAGACTGGGCTGGCAACCGCTACGATAGACGCTCGGTTAGCGGGACAATCCTCATGCTGTGTGGGGAACATGTGGTTTGGCGCTCTACGTTTTAGAAGACTGTCGCGGTAAGCTCGATTGAGGCGGAGTACATGGCTCTAAGTGACTGCATCAAGGAAGGGCTGTGGATGCGACTACTCCTCAAGGACATTGGTGCAGAGCAAGCAGCATGGAGCAGGCCTTGGACCAGGAGAAAATCGATCGGGGGTTACGAGTTGCTGGTGTCGGCGGAAAGCGCAGGCAGAAATACCACGAGAGTGATGGAAACAGCGAGGCTAACTCGTTTGTCCTCGCAAAAAACAAAACCAAGGAAATACTCCAAACGACAGCAAAGTACGGCAGTCAGGACGCCGTGTTGAAGAGCAAGGCACCACACAGCAAAATGGTCGCAGCAGCAAGCAGCGTGGCTGTTTTAACTGTAGTGGAGGGCATTTAGTGAGGGATTGTCCCCGTGTGGAGAGCACGCCGAACACATCTAGCTCCAACAACAACCAGCGCAGATCTCAATCCAATAAGCAAGGGAGGCACCGCACGCCTCCATCGAATTAAACAGTGCTTGCCTGAAGGAAAACCAACAGTGCGAGTGAACGATTCTCTTGAGCTACCATATTGCGCAGATAGTGGAGCGTTCAAGTCGTGCATTTCTCGAGCTGATGTGGACAAATTGAGAGAAGAAGATATTGAAAGTGTGGAATTGCAGCAACCAATTTTGTGTGAACTGGTTGGTGGACGTACTTTGAAGGTGGAAACGGTTGTATATTTGAAGTTGTCACTGAGGACAGCGGCTGGACCAGTCAACATTCACTCCCCGGTGGAGTGTTTGATTGTGGATGGTCAAGATGAGTTCCTGCTCGGTCGCGATGTACTTAGCATGTTGGGAATTGACGTTGACAGGCAGCTGGGCTGGTCCGATGGAACGGACGACGACGACATTGATGATGACCCTGCCGTGAGCAGGAAGGACGATGACGAGATCAAGGAGGCAGTTGAAGCGATGATCGCTAGAGCTTTGGATGAAGGATTCCCGAGTGAACGTGTCGACAGACTTCGAACTGTAATCTACATGTATGATATTTGGCGCGTCAATCTGGGCGATTACCCGCCAGCGAAAGTTCCTCCGCCGGTTGAAGCCTGGGGCCAAACCGTACAAAATTAAAGCTAGGAAGTACCCGCCGGAACTACAACGGTTTCTCGAAGACTTTAACAACACATTGGTGAGTCTTGGGTGGGAGTATGAAAATCCTGATGCGAGGTGGGCGTGCCCAGCGTTGCCGGTGAAGAAGGCTGGAGGAGTTAACGAGTTCCGACAGACGACTGATTACAAGCCGACAAATGCGCAGATGGAGCCTCTCGTTGGCACGATGCCAAACCTGGATGTGGATCTTGAGCGAGTGGCTGGGAGTTTGTTCTGTGGGCTTTTCGACTTTATTAAGGGGTATTGGCAACTGTCTTTAGATGAAGCTTCTCAAGAAATTCTCTCATATATGACCCACCGCAAGATTTACACACCGCGTCGAGTACCTCAAGGTTGGTCGGATGCTGCACTTTACTTTCAAGCGACGATGGAGCGATGCTTCGCATCTCTGCTCTACGATCACTTATTAGTGTGAATCGATGACCTGTTATTGTACGCAAAGACTCTGGATGAGTACTTGGACAAGCTTGCAGAGCTTTTCAGCCTAGTGAACGAGTTTGGATTTAAGCGCAGCGCTACCAAGTCGTCTGTATTCAAGAAACAAGTGAAGTTGTGTGGTAAACTGATAGACGGCAGCGGAGTGAGGCATGATCCAGAAAGGATTGGAGCTCTTCGTGCACTTCCTTACCCGTCAACTGCCGGTGAATTACAGCAGTTTATCTGCTCGACTAACTGGATGAGGACATCGATCATTGACTATGGTCGCCTAGTGCGACCGCTGCAAGAAAAATTTGACTCTGTCATGGCACATACGTCCAAGCGAACAAAGCGAGTGGCGAGTGGAATTCTGATCATGCTGAGTGCAGCTGAGTTGGAGGCTTTTGAAAAGTTGAAAGATGCGTTAGCTGTCAGTGCGATACCGGCATTTCCAAAGGCAGAATCTGAAACTATCCTCGTTACAGATGCAAGTGACGTTGGTTGGTCGGTGATAGTGACTCAAGTGACCGATTGGAAGGCACAAATTCCTATTCACGAACAAGAACATGAACTGTTAGTGTGTATGGGAGGGACGTTCACTGGTGCGCAACGCAATTGGAGCATCATCGAGAAGGAAGAGTGCCCGATTATCACTGCGTGTGACAAACTCTCGTACCTGATGATGAGACCGAAGGGGTTCCGCATGTACTGTGATCATAGGAATCTCATCCACGTCTTCGCGCCGGCGCAGCAAATCAAGAACCATGTGCGAGGCAAGCTCTTGCGGTGGTCAATGAAGCTCATGGAGTATCGGTTTTCTATTGAGCATATTGAGGGAGTGAAAAACGCTTGGGCGGATATGATATCGCGCTGGGCGGGGTGCCTGCACCCAAACGGTGTAGCCATGAAGCGCCTACGGCGAAAACGTGCACGACCAGACAATGATGAAACGAAGGATGCTGATCGAGTCGAAGACAGAGGTGGGGAGTGTCAGCCAAAACCAACACCTATTCGCCCGTTCAGCAATGACAGCTTTGAGTGGCCGGACGTTGCAGCTATACTCGCAAGTCAAAAGCAGCATGAGACAGCAAGACTAAGAGGTCTATCGCAAGGAAATGATGGTCTATGGGCCAAGGATGGGTGCATCTGGATACCAAGCGAAGACAGGAGCATTGTGCAGCGACTGCTTGTTGTGGCTCACTGCGGATCACAAGGTCATCGTGGTCGTGACTCTCTGATGGAAATCATGCAACGACGCTCCTCTATTGCTAACCTACGTGAATGAGTGGGCTTCGTTCCTCTCATTGCCACGAAAGGTTTCTGCCCAAGGTCGATGCACGATCCTTCCTCCCTTGACATGGTGGCACATCAGGCAATCACGAAGGAAATTGTCCTGCATTGGGACTACTTTCTATTTGTGATGAAAGACGACGCTACCCATTACTGTGAGTTGGTTCCGTGCATCGTACCGACCAGTGTGGTGAAGGCACAGGCCATAATGGACTGGCACAGCAGATTCGGGGCTCCAGGGCTATGGATTAGCGACAACGGGTCGCACTTCAAGAACGAGGTTGTGAGTGAAGTTAGCAAGCGGCTCAACTCCGACCAGAAGTTATCGCTGGCGTATTCGCCATGGATTAATGGAAATGTTAAAAGACTGAACAATGGCATCATCCAGGTTCTAAGGGCAATGTGTCTGGAGTATCAGGTCAACATCAAGGACTGGACTTACTTTGTTGCGGCTCTTCAAGCCAACCTTAACCACACACCCGTGCCCTCGTTGGGCAATCACGCTCCAGTGGAGCTGTTCTGCGTGCTTCCAGCGGTGTCGCCTCTCAGTTTCTACCTGAACGAAGATCAAAAGAGACTGGTGGATCTGGGCGAGCTGCCAGATCACATTGAAACTAAGTTAGAGGCTCTGCGAGAGAGTTCTCATCTTATGCATAAGAAGGTGATCGACGTTCGCTCGAAGCAGACGAAGCGAAACAAACGGAAGCCTAAACATACATTGAAGCCAAACTTCGAGGAATGAGACTTCGTGTTACGATCTCGAGTGGACCAGAAGCACAACAACAAATTACTGGCGACTTGGATAGGTCCATACCAAGTCGTCAAAGCTGAGGAGAACTCTTTTAGAGTACGACACCTAGTTACCGGCGCAGAACAAGATGTGCATAGTTCCAGATTGAAGTTCTACGCAGACAAGAGTTTTGAAGTTACAGAAGAAATTTGAGAGCACGTGGTCTCGCAGGGAATTATTCTTACTGTTGCCAAACTCCTCGAGCACAGATGGAACGCTAGCAAGCAAAAGTTCGAGATACTCGTCTCGCGGAAGGGCTTGGAGCCTATTGACGACTCGTGGGAGTCTATGACGAGCCTATACAAGGACATACCTGTCATGGTAAAAAAAAACTACTCACCTTCTAGAGGGAATCGTGCATTCCAGGATGCTGTAGCTGCCATGGCATGATGAAGGAGTACAGTGTATACAACAAGACGGTGACAAGCGATGTTCGTTAGCCAAGTCTTGGAAGGGCGGTGTAGTGGGTTGATGTACAATACAAGGCTCATTCACTGGGCGTAGGATAAGATACCGAAGCCGAGCTGGTGGTAGAGTAGCTAGGACGAAACTTGAGAGCATGCTTGGACGGAGCACTGTCAGGCTAGTCAGACACCTCATTGTAAAATCAGCACCAATACAAGCAAGGGATCCTAGGAAGCCACCATCTTCCCTAATACGTGTTCCGTGGACCGACTACACGGCTACACGGACGGCCATTTGAATCGTATGGGATTTAATTGGTCGTGTTAAGATGGACAAATTGTTTGCTGCTGGCTTCACGACCGCAGATTAGCGAGACCACTACCGGCTCTCGCTCAGGAGACGTTATTTCGCGTGCCGCCGTAGAGTTGTGGGTTTGGATGGACTCTCGGTTGAAGATTCTGACGCCCCAATAGTGGATGGTGATTGTGCAAAGAAGACACTACAGTGCCAGCTTCCAGATACTCTTCAGACTCTTGCCGTGCTAAATTTCTCGTTGTGCTTCTCCCAAGTCATGGTAACTATTCGTCCGCACTTAACCAACAAAGTGTCATTTTTGTTTAAAGAGACAGCCGCTCAAGATTCATTATTGCTGGTTAGCATTGACAGTCTGCCTCACGCTATGGCGGGGGAAAAGGTTTTTCGTGAGTAACTATCGAGTGGTTTCCGAGTACAGGCAACTTTCGGGTGGATTTAGAGTAGGATAGTTCATTAAGGGGCTATTGGAAGTAAGATCGACAATAAAGGGTGTATTGGAAGTACCTATCTAATGCAAAAAGAAATGTATCGCGCTTCCTCTGTCTTTACTGCGGTGGCGCGCTGACGTCCAACCCCTTCGCTGCGCTAAACGAAAGCAAATCGGCCAGTTCTTCGCATTCGAAAGAATGAACCTCATCATCTGAGAAGCGGACGGACCAAGCATACCTACCACCGTTGATCTGCCATCCAAAGATCCTCCCCGATAAAAACTCCTTCGTGATATGCCCGTCTTCATTGTACGTGAACTCCTTGATAAGGGGCCAGTTGTAAACGCGGGCTGGCGATTCCGTCAGCATTTTAATCAAGTTTGACTTGCTAAAAAAACCTTTGTCGCTGCGGTCACGCTCTCTGCAGTCTCGTTCCAGCGCCCTGGTCTTGCGTGGACGTCCTGAGCGACGCCCCACTGGGATGCTACGATTTGATTCCTCAAGATCCATCCGACTTAGCAACGACATTGTGGCCAGAACATGCTCGCAGACCCACCCAATCTCCCAATGCGTCTTGCAGTCGCATGTGTAGGCGCGGCGTACGGTGTTAATCTGTCCATAATGAAGGTTAGCCTATAAAATATACCATAATGAGGAAGTACTTACGTCGCGAGTTTTCCAAATAGGACAGCTTGAGAGGGGGGGGGGGTGATCTTCACGCACAGTAACTTGGTATAGCGACATGTAGAGAAGCGGCGCGTCTTTAACCTTCTTACCAGGGACCATGTCACCTTTTAGTGCAGCACTGTAGCATTTAATCCGGGTCATCGTGACGGACACTCCCTTGTGCGGTCCAACTATGCAAGTGTCCGCATTAAACACCACAGCTCGGATTTCTTCGTTTCCTGACACGGTCAGCTTGATGAAGTTGCGCTTGTTGCCGACGAGAATCTGAGCACGATCAAAATACTCTCCCGGAATTGGTCCTAGTGCTATAACGTTAGTATAGTGGGCTACTGAGCACGCCTTTCCGCACGTTCCTTCGACAAAGTAGCTAAACCTTTGATCAGGCATGCCAGGAGCCTTCAAATCTTGAGCCACAAGACACAGTAAAGTCGGTAAGGAGACATTTAGCACAGTTGGTGTGCTTGCACGGAGAGATAGAAGTGCCTTCTTGATGACCCCATGAAATGATTCAATCGGATTTTGATTCGGCAGAACACCAGACACTTCACCAGCGGCTCCACAATACCAGGTGTCCCAAGGCGGTGTAAAGTACGTTTCGACGAAGAAGCATAGTTCTCTTCATTGTTTTCCTTCCACTTGTCTATACATTGCTGGCCGATTTTGCGGAACTGCTCGTACGTTCTGCAGTGGTGCTCCAGTTGACGTGCGTTTTCACGACATCGTTGTAGTATTTACAATCGTTTAGTCGGGTCCTTTGCTGGAAAACCTTCCGAGCTACGTGAGGCCAACAGTTCATTCTGTGGTGTAGCGGGATCAGCCAAAATGTGATTAAGGCCAGATCCTGATACCACTTGCGCCCAGACACCGACTAACGGAGGGGGTGCTCCGATGATCCGTGATCTTGTGCTGAGTGTGTTCACCTTGTGTACCCGTCGGGTGGGCGGGATCTGCTCTTCCAGGTAACTTCGAAGAGGTCTTGGTGTGAAAGGTGACTGTCTTGGCGAGACGTGGGGTCGTGGGGTAGCGCGGAAGTCTTCGCTCTACCACCGGGTAGTAGGTTTAGATCTAGAGCGACTTGGTCGAGCTCAGATCTAGCAGCCGGATCTGGATCCGGGCTGGTAAGTTGGCCTAGTGGCGGGGTGTTCCTTGTCCTTTCCGTTGCTTGCCGCGTCCGATAGCGGGGGTCTTGAGAGTTGAGAGTCGATAGATCTTCGGGCCAAGCAATAAAGTCCCTTAGATCCAATATGCACTAACGGTAGATCACTAGTGTAGGCTAAGCTGGCCAATATATTATCCAGTCTTATACCTTACAGCTAGATCAACTACACTTAGCTTCCTAACACCTTTGAGGGCCAATATCCGTTCCCGTTTCCTGGTGTAGCTAAGGCACTTGCGTAGATCAAGGCAAATTCGTGTCTGATTTACAATTATACCAATCCCATCCTAAGACCTATCATCTGGATCCTCGCCCTATGCAACATCTGGATCCTGCACCTTTTACACCGATAGTCATCACATGTTGTGTCCTCGCCTAGATCTTGGATCTTGGTAACTTGAATCCTAGCCGGGATCCTAGATCTTGGCCTTCAGCTGGGTCCGGATCTTCATGGAGTCTTGGATCTGGAGCATCTGGATCCGGATCTTGGGATCCCAGGATCTTGGATCTAGATTTGGAGGGTCTGGGATCTTGGGATCTCGGATCTGGGATCTTGGGATATCGGATCTTAGATCTCAGGGATCTTGGATCTTGAGATTGCGGATCTGGATCTGGAGGATCTGGGATCTGGGATCTTGGGATCTTGGGATCTCAGGATCTTGGATCAGGATCTGGATCTGGATCTGGAGGATCTGGGATCTGGATCTGGATCTGGAGGATCTGGATCTGGAGGATCTGGGATCTTGGGATCTCGGATCTCGGATCTTGGATCTCAGAGATCTTGGATCGTGGGATCTCGGATCTGGATCTGGAGGATCTGGGATCTGGGATCTTGGGATCTTGGGATCTTGGGATCTGGGATCTTGGAATCTCAGGATCTTGGATCTGGATCTGGAGGATCTGGGATCTGGATCTGGATCTGGAGGATCTGGATCTGGAGGATCTGGATCTGGAGCTGGAGGATCTGGGATCTTGGGATCTCGGATCTTGGATCTCAGGGATCTTGGATCTTGGGATCTCGGATCTGGATCTGGAGGATCTGGGATCTGGGATCTTGGGATTTTGAGATCTGGGATCTTGGGATCTCAGGATCTGGAATCTGGAATCTGGATCTGGAGGATCTGGGATCTGGGATCTTGGGATTTTGAGATCTGGGATCTTGGGATCTCAGGATCTGGGATCTGGATCTGGAGGATCTTGGATCTTGGGATCTCGAGATCTTGGATCTTGGGATCTCGGGATCTTGGATCTTGGGATCTGGGCCTTGGGATCTTGGATCTGGAGGATCTGGATCTTGGGATCTTGGATCTTGGGGATCTGGATCTTTCGAGTATCGGGGACCCTGGATCTAAGCCTTCGGCTGGATCCGGATCTCCATGAGAATCCAGGGGATCCTGGATCGTCACCTTCTGCTGGGTCTGGATTCACGTGGGGATCCTGGGCATCCCGGATCTCGGCCTTCAACCAGATCCGGATCTTCGGGATCTGTGGTCACCAATTCCAGTCCGGTCCTGTCCCGCGTTCACCGGCCAACTTTAACCATGTGGTATCCACATACGATGGGAGGGCTCAGATCGGATTACATCTAAGGCAACCGCATTTCTCGGAAAACACTTCACCACAATCCTAACAATATTTGGCCAAACCGACACATAAGAATTCGAAATCGCCGTGCAGTGATCTAAAGATCCGTAGCGGAGCACCACATCCACGTCGTACATCTTCTTAGCGAACTGGCACGTTGTCTTGAAAAGAGCACGGTATGCAACTTCGCTCTCACTTTTCACGAACATGAAAATCCATGGCACAAAGTGCTTAGCAAAGGAACCACAGGAGTATTGAGTCGTGTAGGTACCGAAGTTTACAAGCGTCCAGTGGTCCTTGTGAATCCGGTATGTTCCGTCACACGAACCAAACAACTCCTCACCTTGGTCACGAACAGATTTCACCACACTGCCGAAAACAGTACGACTGCTGAAAATGATCCCGAAAGATGCGTTTTCAGTGTCTGAGAACACATCAAATACTAACAAGTCATCCATCATTGCCAGCAAAGACGGATGGAATTCAAACTGCGAATCGTCGCCACCAGTTTGTCCGTCGTCAGAACCGTAAAACTGTGAACGAGTATCGCACAATTTGAACTTATCCATTCGTTTAGCTCAGCAATAGTCGCGATGTCCCAACCTACAAGAACGTTAGTACGTTATTTAACAAAAACAAAAAAGAGAAAACGTACCGTGGTTAGGATTCATCAGAGTCTTCTTCCGATTTTTCAACTGCTCAATCTGGGAGTAACTTCGTCATGATTTCACTGTTATTGTGCCGCTCTTTTTAACAGAAGACGGCACTTCGTGGGACCAGCACCCCCCCCCCCCCCAAAGAATGGCATCGACTTCATCCATGTAAACGGGAGCTATCCCACGTACCTTCCTCTTAGATAAAACAGTCCCGTGATCTCCTTCTCCTTCTTCCAAATGCACGTACGCCTTGTCGTCGTCGCCATTTTTGACAACAAGACGCATTCGTTTAGGACAATCAAGATGTGATGCACATTCGTACACGGTTGTAGCCGATGAAGACCCCTGGTTGTTTAGAACGTAATAACTCATACCGTCACCAACAAGCTGCATAGCTGCCAACGCTTCTCGCTGAGATCCATGTTTGGACACAGCACGGAAACTCGAGAGTGTTGAGCGGTCGGTGAGCTGTAAGTCGTCTTGGGAGGGTACTAGTTTCTCCTCCATCGTAAATGATGAAGTGAAATGAACAACGTACCCAGCATCAGCGAGCCTTCAGAAGTTCAGTCTGCGGGGTGGAGTACTATCAAAAGCATTCCAGCACACCACGCGAACTACCGTATAACTCCTGTCTTAAGCGAACGCGCTTCCTAAGCGAAATATTTTAATAACCAATCGTATGAGACTATTTACAGCATATGGATGGATATCATTAAATCTCCGACCATACTTAATTTTTGTATTCGCTAGAACAGCCAATCATATATTTGTATTATATTTAGACCAATTCAAACGCATCTACAACTGAATTTTAACAAATAGAATGAATTAGGGCTAGTAGATTCGTCGTCTCCGACATATCGGGTCGGAGGGACATACACAAATATGGATATGTCAATACAAAGTTAAAGGTTTCAGCGTCCGGCTTCAGCATCCAACTCCAGGTCCACCTCCAGCCTCTGTCCACCTCCAGCACCAGCCTCCGTCCACCTCCAGCCTCCGTCCACCTCCATCCTCCGTCCCTCCTCCAGCCTCTAAGCACCTGCGTCCAGTGCCCACCTCCAGCGCCTGTCCAGCATCCGTGCGCACAAGCTCCAGATCATTTTGGTACGATCGGAGCAAGTCGGAGGTCGGAGATTTTATGGTTTGGTAGTAAGTAAAGTTGAGGTAAGGACCAACTAAGGGAAACGACGCCGGTTGATCAGTTGGGGGCCAGTGTGGTTTCGACCAATGCGTAGTTGCAGTTTTGTGCCTCTGTCTCTAATTCGTAGAAATCAGCTAAAATACGAAATAGGAAGTGGATAAAGACATTCAAGGAGGGGAGCTCCCTGGCCACTGCTTGAAAGGGACCAAAAACGTTCTTTCCTCAGGAAGTGGAGCAGCATCTCTACGATTGGTTTGTTGGACGGTTGTGCGGGTGGCCGATCTGACATCATATTCAAGACACAAGAGATAGCGTTGCTGGTTTGTGGCCAAGATGTTGGGGAGGGTTGGTACAAGCGCTTCAATTATCCTAGCCCTTTCGATGGCGAGCTACAATGCATACATAATGCAAGTCAAATTCCGGTCTCTAACCGATCTAGGTCGCATTTCGAGCCGTCGGTTTGAATCGCGGCCTCCAATACGATCCTCAATCGGGTGGAGGTTTCAGCCTTCCTAGAAAGCGCGAAAATCCATGGCACAAAGTGCTTAGCAAAGGAACCACAGGAGTATTGAGTCGTGTAGGTACCGAAGTTTACAAGCGTCCAGTGGTCCTTGTGAATCCGGTATGTTCCGTCACACGAACCAAACAACTCCTCACCTTGGTCACGAACAGATTTCACCACACTGCCGAAAACAGTACGACTGCTGAAAATGATCCCGAAAGATGCGTTTTCAGTGTCTGAGAACACATCAAATACTAACAAGTCATCCATCATTGCCAGCAAAGACGGATGGAATTCAAACTGCGAATCGTCGCCACCAGTTTGTCCGTCGTCAGAACCGTAAAACTGTGAACGAGTATCGCACAATTTGAACTTATCCATTCGTTTAGCTCAGCAATAGTCGCGATGTCCCAACCTACAAGAACGTTAGTACGTTATTTAACAAAAACAAAAAAGAGAAAACGTACCGTGGTTAGGATTCATCAGAGTCTTCTTCCGATTTTTCAACTGCTCAATCTGGGAGTAACTTCGTCATGATTTCACTGTTATTGTGCCGCTCTTTTTAACAGAAGACGGCACTTCGTGGGACCAGCACCCCCCCCCCCCCCAAAGAATGGCATCGACTTCATCCATGTAAACGGGAGCTATCCCACGTACCTTCCTCTTAGATAAAACAGTCCCGTGATCTCCTTCTCCTTCTTCCAAATGCACGTACGCCTTGTCGTCGTCGCCATTTTTGACAACAAGACGCATTCGTTTAGGACAATCAAGATGTGATGCACATTCGTACACGGTTGTAGCCGATGAAGACCCCTGGTTGTTTAGAACGTAATAACTCATACCGTCACCAACAAGCTGCATAGCTGCCAACGCTTCTCGCTGAGATCCATGTTTGGACACAGCACGGAAACTCGAGAGTGTTGAGCGGTCGGTGAGCTGTAAGTCGTCTTGGGAGGGTACTAGTTTCTCCTCCATCGTAAATGATGAAGTGAAATGAACAACGTACCCAGCATCAGCGAGCCTTCAGAAGTTCAGTCTGCGGGGTGGAGTACTATCAAAAGCATTCCAGCACACCACGCGAACTACCGTATAACTCCTGTCTTAAGCGAACGCGCTTCCTAAGCGAAATATTTTAATAACCAATCGTATGAGACTATTTACAGCATATGGATGGATATCATTAAATCTCCGACCATACTTAATTTTTGTATTCGCTAGAACAGCCAATCATATATTTGTATTATATTTAGACCAATTCAAACGCATCTACAACTGAATTTTAACAAATAGAATGAATTAGGGCTAGTAGATTCGTCGTCTCCGACATATCGGGTCGGAGGGACATACACAAATATGGATATGTCAATACAAAGTTAAAGGTTTCAGCGTCCGGCTTCAGCATCCAACTCCAGGTCCACCTCCAGCCTCTGTCCACCTCCAGCACCAGCCTCCGTCCACCTCCAGCCTCCGTCCACCTCCATCCTCCGTCCCTCCTCCAGCCTCTAAGCACCTGCGTCCAGTGCCCACCTCCAGCGCCTGTCCAGCATCCGTGCGCACAAGCTCCAGATCATTTTGGTACGATCGGAGCAAGTCGGAGGTCGGAGATTTTATGGTTTGGTAGTAAGTAAAGTTGAGGTAAGGACCAACTAAGGGAAACGACGCCGGTTGATCAGTTGGGGGCCAGTGTGGTTTCGACCAATGCGTAGTTGCAGTTTTGTGCCTCTGTCTCTAATTCGTAGAAATCAGCTAAAATACGAAATAGGAAGTGGATAAAGACATTCAAGGGGGGAGCTCCCTGGCCACTGCTTGAAAGGGACCAAAAACGTTCTTTCCTCAGGAAGTGGAGCAGCATCTCTACGATTGGTTTGTTGGACGGTTGTGCGGGTGGCCGATCTGACATCATATTCAAGACACAAGAGATAGCGTTGCTGGTTTGTGGCCAAGATGTTGGGGAGGGTTGGTACAAGCGCTTCAATTATCCTAGCCCTTTCGATGGCGAGCTACAATGCATACATAATGCAAGTCAAATTCCGGTCTCTAACCGATCTAGGTCGCATTTCGAGCCGTCGGTTTGAATCGCGGCCTCCAATACGATCCTCAATCGGGTGGAGGTTTCAGCCTTCCTAGAAAGCGCGAAAATCCATGGCACAAAGTGCTTAGCAAAGGAACCACAGGAGTATTGAGTCGTGTAGGTACCGAAGTTTACAAGCGTCCAGTGGTCCTTGTGAATCCGGTATGTTCCGTCACACGAACCAAACAACTCCTCACCTTGGTCACGAACAGATTTCACCACACTGCCGAAAACAGTACGACTGCTGAAAATGATCCCGAAAGATGCGTTTTCAGTGTCTGAGAACACATCAAATACTAACAAGTCATCCATCATTGCCAGCAAAGACGGATGGAATTCAAACTGCGAATCGTCGCCACCAGTTTGTCCGTCGTCAGAACCGTAAAACTGTGAACGAGTATCGCACAATTTGAACTTATCCATTCGTTTAGCTCAGCAATAGTCGCGATGTCCCAACCTACAAGAACGTTAGTACGTTATTTAACAAAAACAAAAAAGAGAAAACGTACCGTGGTTAGGATTCATCAGAGTCTTCTTCCGATTTTTCAACTGCTCAATCTGGGAGTAACTTCGTCATGATTTCACTGTTATTGTGCCGCTCTTTTTAACAGAAGACGGCACTTCGTGGGACCAGCACCCCCCCCCCCCCCCCAAAGAATGGCATCGACTTCATCCATGTAAACGGGAGCTATCCCACGTACCTTCCTCTTAGATAAAACAGTCCCGTGATCTCCTTCTCCTTCTTCCAAATGCACGTACGCCTTGTCGTCGTCGCCATTTTTGACAACAAGACGCATTCGTTTAGGACAATCAAGATGTGATGCACATTCGTACACGGTTGTAGCCGATGAAGACCCCTGGTTGTTTAGAACGTAATAACTCATACCGTCACCAACAAGCTGCATAGCTGCCAACGCTTCTCGCTGAGATCCATGTTTGGACACAGCACGGAAACTCGAGAGTGTTGAGCGGTCGGTGAGCTGTAAGTCGTCTTGGGAGGGTACTAGTTTCTCCTCCATCGTAAATGATGAAGTGAAATGAACAACGTACCCAGCATCAGCGAGCCTTCAGAAGTTCAGTCTGCGGGGTGGAGTACTATCAAAAGCATTCCAGCACACCACGCGAATTACCGTATAACTCCTGTCTTAAGCGAACGCGCTTCCTAAGCGAAATATTTTAATAACCAATCGTATGAGACTATTTACAGCATATGGATGGATATCATTAAATCTCCGACCATACTTAATTTTTGTATTCGCTAGAACAGCCAATCATATATTTGTATTATATTTAGACCAATCCAAACGCATCTACAACTGAATTTTAACAAATAGAATGAATTAGGGCTAGTAGATTCGTCGTCTCCGACATATCGGGTCGGAGGGACATACACAAATATGGATATGTCAATACAAAGTTAAAGGTTTCAGCGTCCGGCTTCAGCATCCAACTCCAGGTCCACCTCCAGCCTCTGTCCACCTCCAGCACCAGCCTCCGTCCACCTCCAGCCTCCGTCCACCTCCATCCTCCGTCCCTCCTCCAGCCTCTAAGCACCTGCGTCCAGTGCCCACCTCCAGCGCCTGTCCAGCATCCGTGCGCACAAGCTCCAGATCATTTTGGTACGATCGGAGCAAGTCGGAGGTCGGAGATTTTATGGTTTGGTAGTAAGTAAAGTTGAGGTAAGGACCAACTAAGGGAAACGACGCCGGTTGATCAGTTGGGGGCCAGTGTGGTTTCGACCAATGCGTAGTTGCAGTTTTGTGCCTCTGTCTCTAATTCGTAGAAATCAGCTAAAATACGAAATAGGAAGTGGATAAAGACATTCAAGGAGGGGAGCTCCCTGGCCACTGCTTGAAAGGGACCAAAAACGTTCTTTCCTCAGGAAGTGGAGCAGCATCTCTACGATTGGTTTGTTGGACGGTTGTGCGGGTGGCCGATCTGACATCATATTCAAGACACAAGAGATAGCGTTGCTGGTTTGTGGCCAAGATGTTGGGGAGGGTTGGTACAAGCGCTTCAATTATCCTAGCCCTTTCGATGGCGAGCTACAATGCATACATAATGCAAGTCAAATTCCGGTCTCTAACCGATCTAGGTCGCATTTCGAGCCGTCGGTTTGAATCGCGGCCTCCAATACGATCCTCAATCGGGTGGAGGTTTCAGCATTCCTAGAAAGCGCGCAAAGCACGCAAAACGCGGGCTTCCAGGACCTGTCATATTTTGTGCTCTTCTTCACCAGTATTCTCACAGCTCCGCCCTAAAGACACTTCGTGCAAACCGGCCCCAAATTAATCGTTTCCCTTAAAAATAGGTCAGCTGTCGCTCAAGGCCCTTGAAGTAGCGACCGACACTGGTATACCTTGCGAGCATCCAACGGCGTTTTATGCGTAGATACAAGCTTTCAGTACGTGCGCGGACACGACAGGGCCAAACCACTCCAGAGAATGCAGCAGCAGCGAGGAGAAAGTGGAGAAGTTTGAGCGGTATTCGTATAGAACAACATCACACAGGTCTTTAACGCGGACCAAACAGGTAGATTACAGCTTACTATAAGCTCTCTAATGTTTAATAGCAGCCGTGTTCTTCGAATACCTACCTCGCAAGAATGTCACTACGCATGGTAACAAGTGGGCTCTCTTCCTGGTGCTCAAGGAAGGTGTATTCCGTCATAAACATGTGCAGATCAAATGGCATGGCTTTGGCGTCCACCTATGGGAGGAGCTCGCCCCTCTTCAAGCAAAGCATGACTGTCAAATCTACGGGAACCGTACTGCCTGGTGGAATTCTGACATCTCGGTTAAGTTCTTGAACTACCACTTTGGCCACCGAGACAACATGCATGAGAGGGTCCTCCTTCTGTGGGGTGACTTCTCTGGACACTGGACCGAGGAGGTCACTCAATACGCTGCGTCAATCAATGTTGTATTACTCAAAGTTCCACCACGATATACCTACGTATGTCAGCCCGCAGACGTGGCTTGGGATCAGCCATTTAAATCGCGGTTACGAAGCCGATGGGTAGAGTGTCTTCGTAGTCAGATATCGGATCATCATGCAAAAGAGAAGCAGAGCATGAACAAGGAACGTTAGAAAGCGAAGAAAATAGCTGCAGTGACACGAGCAGAGATGCAGGGTGTGGCTGTAATAGGTCTACTAAGGCCTATTAGGTGGCGTACACGTGCGCTTACGTGTATGAGGAAGCGTGCAATTAATTAGACTTAATTTAATTATACTTACGTCCGTAAATATAATTAAATCAAATATAACAATATTAAGACTGCAAAATACCGTAAAATGAGAACTGTTATTGAATTTGGCATAAGCCAATTATGGACCTCCTAAATCTGATTGCTATCTGTTTCTAAAGGTTCTGTCAATGTGTGGTTGACAGAATTCTGATTTCTTCTAAGAGCACTGATTGGTAGAAATGCTTCGCTTTCTACCAATAACATGCGTAAATGCACGCGAGCCATCCAATGATATGGCCCGCCCATGTATCCATTGGTGTGCTCCACACACCAAGGCCTGAGGTCCGTTTCCAACCTCTAACAGTTAGCGCAACTGTTAGAGTTACAAGTGGTGTAACCACTTGTACGTGTAACCCTGTTACACCATCCCCCCCTTAAGACTTAACGTACCCACCCGGATACGTTAACCGACATAACTTGACAAGGCCGTCAAGTTACAGGAAGGATCCACGAATTCATTTCCGATTGAACTCGCCAACGCACAAGCCCACGTCCGCAGCCGCGGACGCGCAAGCCTCGCCTGCTGCCTCCGCAGCAAGCACAACAGCGGCAGTGCCCACTAGCACTGCTGCTTCCAGTCGTTCGACAGAGAGTAAACTCTCTGTCTCCGAGTACCATGCTCTCCTCAAGAGAAGCATGCAGCGAAGAAGTCCGACTTCGCTGCCGACTCCGACGAGTATCCTCTCGACTACGAGGATTCTGAAGATGGGGAGCTCCGTGAAGAGGAGGCTCCCGCCCACGTGTCTTCGTCCGAAGACACGCTCGACCCACCCAAGGGGTCTCGACGCCCCCGCGAAGAGGCCTCGGACGCTTCCAGCTCGACGCGTCCGCGCAATGATGACTCAGCGTCCCCCATGTCGAGGGCGCTCATCTCTCCGCGCACTGATCCACCACCAGTGCGCGCTGCATGGATGCCTACCGAGGCAGAGATCCATGACCGGTTCGGTGCTAGTTCACCACCGAACTCGATACTGTTGTACCACGACAACAGTATCACCGACGACGAAGTCGCTGTTGGCATTGTCTTTGAGTCCCCGACTCAAAGACGCGACTACTACATCGGGCTCTTCCATGAGCTCCGATACTTCAGCGCGAAGAAGACTTCGCGCAAGAGCAAAGTGCCAGAGTGGCAGGCACTCTGTCAGTCGTGGAACGCCTTTGTTGAGAACTTCAACAAAGACCCGAAAGCCTATCGCGAGCGTATCAAGCATGCTCGCGATCGCTACTACACTTACACCGTGCGCGGTAAGTGTGAACGCCTCCATGAAGCAAGCATGGAAGCGGGGATCCTGTGTGCCGTTCCCTTCGGCACACCCTGTCCGTGTTGCCCACCTCTGGCAACACGTATCTCCGACCGTGATATACTGGGGTACACGACGACCCGTGTACCCGATCACATCAAGGAGCTCCATGCTCGGCTTGAGTCACGCGAAGCTCCGAGTGCTGTGGGTGACCGCAGCACTCCTCGTGCAAGCCTTAGGCCTGCAAGTTATGGTGGGCTTCGTACGCCCTCACCATTTCCGGAACGTCCTCCATCAGGACGTTCCGTGTGTGTCTCGATGGGGAGGAAATCCTCTCCAACGAATACGAAAACGAACCTCTTGAGAGTTCGTTCTCTTATGAGCCACGATCCGCTCAACTATCCAGCGGATCGACCCAGTCGCGTCTCGCAACAGCGGCGGAGGGGGCGGAAACACTCCCTTCGTATGGTCAACACTATGACCATGGCGATCGTGCCCTGCACGATCGTGTTGCGGCGCTCGAGCAGTCTCAGAGCGCCGAGATGGCTGCTCTGAAGCAGGAGGTTCGAGTCCTCCGTGCTGATGCTGCGCAGACTGCGCAGACTGCATCGAACATCTCGTCCGGTCTCGGGACGAGATTGAACGCTCTGATCGCTCGCGTGAGCGATCTCGAGAAGGCCTTCCAGGCCTCTCAGGCGAGTCATCAACCGTAGATGACTCGTGCTGCACGTACGGCTTCAACCGCCCGACGTAGAACGTCGGATGGAGTCTCATGCTGGACGGTATGTCCAGCCGGTACGCGTTGCCATGCCGTTCAAGGACTTTGAACGGCCCGATGAATCTTGGAGCAAGCTTACTTGCTCCAAAATCAGACACTGCATGTTTAGGCAGGTTTTGCGTAGCTAACAAAACCAATGAACCCTTTTTGAATTCATTAATGTTGCCCCTACCAACATTGTCCGCATTCAGCTTCTGTCGATCGACAGAAGCTGCGATAGCATCTTGTACAAACCGTATGACGGCTTGTCTTCGCTTGACAAAGTCTAGCGCATTCGAGCTGAACTCTTTCAGCTCGTCGCCTTCGTCCTCAGCAGGCCCTGCCTGCTCGCTATCGTCCCTTATGTCTGTGCCCGGCACAGACATCTCGCGCTCGTTCCTGCTCGAACGAGACGCAGCTCGCGTCACCGCAGCTGATAGTACGTCATCAGCTGTCCTCTGCGGTTGTTCAGACGCAACCGTAGATCCTCCCCCACTTAAGGAGGAAGCTCGGCAAACGTGGATGTCGCATGGCATTCATGTAGAACGGTGTATGCCCTGTCGAGGCATGCACCGAGTTGTTGATGGCAAAATATGCCATCGGTAAACACTCGTTTTAATGCGGGAACGAGTGTGCATAGCTCTTCAGCGCGTCAACCAGTACCCGGTTGACGCGTTCAGTCTGGCCGTCCGTCTGCGGATGATCCGCAGTCGACATTGACAACTGTGAACCAAGAAGTGTAAACACTTCTTGCCAGAACCGCGCTGTGAAGCGTGGATCACGGTCCGACACAATGTCGAGAGGCATGCCATGGTGTTTGAACACCATGTCAACAAACAGTCGCGCAGTCTGCGCGGCTGTAACAGTAGCCGGGACGGCAGCAAGATGGACCATCTTGCTGAATCGGTCCACAAAGACAACGATGCCTGTCCTCCGCTTGTTGTCGGGCGGAAGACCGAAGACAAAGTCCATGGACATGGACTGCCAACACTCCGACGGAGTCGGAAGTGATTGAAGAGGAGCCTGCGTAAACGGCGCAGGCTTCACGCGCTGGCAAACCTCGCAAGCACGAACGTACTTGCGTACCCACTTGTACTGGTGGTGCCAGTAGAAGTCACGCGTGAGAAAAGTGTATGTCTTCTCACGACCCGGATGCCCTGCCGTAGGGGCATCGTGGTACTCGAACATGATCCGCAGCCGCAGATCATGATCATTCGGAACGACAATGCGATCCGCATTGTCGTCTACTGCACTGTACAGCAGTAGCCCTTCGTGTACACGATAGCGGTGTACACGAGCTCGAAGGTGAGGAGTTAGCTTCCGACGTGCCTCGTCGGAAGGTGCTGCGAGGAACTCCAGCAGCTCCTTCGCGTCTGCATCCCTTGCATACGCGTCCTTCACGTCGTCAATCAACGATGACGACGGCACACTTGTCCTCACGACGCCAACACTGTTGGCGTCGACCGTCTCCGCATAATCAGGTCGACGCGATAACGCGTCGGCCACTACGTTGAGTCTTCCGGGTTTGTACTCCACCCGGAAGTTGTACTCCGCGAAGAAGGACAACCATCTCGCCATACGTTGCGAGATGTGCGGCGATTTAATCGCCGTACGCAGTGATGCGTGGTCGGTGTAGACCACGAATGGTCTACTCCCAAGTAAATACACTCGGAACTTTGCGAGTGCATACTTCATGGCAAGGAGCTCCTTGTCATGCACAGGGTAGTTACGCTCAGCTGGTTTCAGCTGACGCGACTGGTAATAGACCACACGATCACGGCCCTCGGGATCGTGTTGCATCAATGCACATCCGATCGCGAAATCGGATGCATCACACACTACGTGGAATGGGCGATCTTGGTCGGCGACGGCCAAGATCGGAGCCTTAGTCAAGCCCTGCTTGACCGCATCGAACGCCCCCTGGCACTCGGTCGTCCAAATCCACTCAGCTTCCTTCTTAAGAAGCTGTGACAGCGGGCGAATCTTGCCCGCGTAGTTCTCCACGTACTTGCACAAGTACGTGGCAAGCCCAAGGAACTGCCTCAGTTCCTTCACATTGGATGGCGTGGGCCATTCATTGATCACTCTGACCTTCTCTGGGTCAGGGCGCACGCCGTCTTTCCCCACGAGACACCCCAGCACGGGTATCTCGTTCGCCCCGAAGATACACTTCTTCAGGTTCGCATAGAGCTTATGCTTCCTCATAAGCTCTAGCAGCTTCCGGAGATGCACCTTGTGCATCTCAATGTCCGTCTTCCCGTTCACAGCCCGGCTGTGGACGAACACGTCGTCGAAATAACTCGGTGCGAAGTCGCGCACCGAGCGCAATAGATGAGTCACACATCTATTGAACGTCGCAGGGGCATTCTTAAGTCCCTGCGGCATGACGAGCCACTCCCACAGCATACCGCTGGGAGTGCTTACCGCTGTGAGAGGGATGTCCCTCTCACGCATGAGGATTTGGTAGAATCCATCACGCAGATCTAGAGCACTGAAGACAGTGCTCAAGGCCATCGAATCGATGATCACATCTTTTCGCGGTATCGGCGTCTGCGCCGGTATCGTCGCATCGTTCAACTTGTTGTACGCATGAACGATGCGCCAGCCGCCCTGTGCCTTCTTGACACAGAACGTTGGGGCACTGTGCGGGGACTTCGATTCCCGCACTTGACCTGCAAGACGACGACTCTCGAAGAAGTCGTCGATTGCTTGAACTTGTTCACGCGGCAGTGGCCACTGCCGTGTAACGCAATACTTTGTGCCCGGCACGAGATCAATCTCGTGCTGTACGCCCTTGTCCTTCGGAAGCTCCGAAGGAATCTCGTCCGGGAGTACATCCTTGTACTCCCGCAGCACCTCATAGTAGGGACTCGACCTCAACGAGTCCCAACTCTGCTCCTCGAAGCGCTGCTTCTTAGTCTTCGCACTGAGGGTGTCATCGCCCTCAGTGATCCCATCGACGACGAGCTGCTTCAGCTCCTCGGCCTCGCGGTCCACCCTCTCAATCTCTGAGAGGATGCAAATTTGTTCGATGCGTCCATCGAACAACTCTCGCGCGAAGCCCTTCCAGTTCATTACTGGAAGCGCGGTCAACGCCGACGCACTCGTCGGCGGATTCTCCAACCGCATCCTCTGGTACTGCAATCCAGTACCAGTACGTGTCAAGACGTTCAGCGTCTCGACACTCGGTGTCTGCCGCGCAGAAACACCAGCCTCAGTCTCCTGCTGAGGCTCGCGCAGCTTCAATGGCTTGCGCCGCGAAAGTCTTCCCTGGTGCCGCGCTCCAGGTGCTCCGCGTCCAAGGGGCTCTGCCTTGGACGGGTCGTCTTCGCAATCGTCAGCGGACTCGCTCCGCTGACTCGCACTATCAAGCACCGCTTGAGTGCCGCTCATCGCGTGCAGTCCTCCTGCACGTGAGCACGCAGGCTGTTCTGGTGCTGGACGTTTGCAACCGCCAGCACCTCCTGCCGCGTGGTCGGCTCCTGCCGCCACGCCTCCATCAACTCCGCGAGCTGATGGAGTCTCCACATCGTCGACTATCGCAGTCGACGTGTCTTCGCTAGCTTTATGAGCTAGCGGGCCTTTGTTTGTATCATCGGCTCCCGGAGCCGATGTACGATCGCTAGTTCCTTGAACTAGCCGCGCGTCTGTCACGTCAGCCATCGCAGCTGACGTCCGTCCGTCGGTTCCTCGAACCGGAATTCTATTGGCTTCGTCAGCCATCAAGGCTGACGCGCAATCGTCGACGCGACCCTTGGGGGCTTGAAGTAACTCCAAGTGCTACCAGGTGTAATAGGTCTACTAAGGCCTATTAGGTGGCGTACACGTGCGCTTACGTGTATGAGGAAGCGTGCAATTAATTAGACTTAATTTAATTATACTTACGTCCGTAAATATAATTAAATCAAATATAACAATATTAAGACTGCAAAATACCGTAAAATGAGAACTGTTATTGAATTTGGCATAAGCCAATTATGGACCTCCTAAATCTGATTGCTATCTGTTTCTAAAGGTTCTGTCAATGTGTGGTTGACAGAATTCTGATTTCTTCTAAGAGCACTGATTGGTAGAAATGCTTCGCTTTCTACCAATAACATGCGTAAATGCACGCGAGCCATCCAATGATATGGCCCGCCCATGTATCCATTGGTGTGCTCCACACACCAAGGCCTGAGGTCCGTTTCCAACCTCTAACAGTTAGCGCAACTGTTAGAGTTACAAGTGGTGTAACCACTTGTACGTGTAACCCTGTTACAGTGGCAAAAGGCAAGATCAGCCAATTACAAGAGAAGCTGTCACGAATGGCGTTTGAAACGGCGGCTCCGAAACGCTACGAGATCACTGCATCGATTGCAGAATCATGGTCAGGGCTCAGCGTTGGAACGATCGTGAGTGAATTTACGAAAACCGAGTTGCTCACAGATACACGATCTGTTGTCGTTAACCATCTCGACAAACTCGAAGACATCGATGATGTACTCAATCAACTTGCCGATCTCGGCGTTGCAAATGAGACGATTGGCTCCGGTGACGAACTTGTTAGTAGTTGCAGCGGGGCTGCCGTAGCTTAGCGTCAGAGGAAGACGGTTAACTCAACGAGTTATGGATTAATACACACCTTATTAAGGGTTAATAGACCTTTATTACCAAAGGCACCTACTAACTACGACCTTAATAAAAGGACTTTACTCTTAGTGTTCCAAATCCAAACTGTTTATTTATCTTTTATTGCGGCTAGCCGTCTAGGGGGTAAATGTATGTGGTTAACTATCTAACATAGTAAAACCAAGTGAAATCCTACTTCAAATGCATAACGTGTGGCTCTCAGCCACACACACTCCCTCGCGTGTCCGTACATCAAATATGTACCTTACACAAAGTGTATCCATGTGTGGAACACACCAGGAGTAAACCCGTGTAACCCCGTTACACCCCCCTCCCCCACCAAGATGTGGACACCCGTGTCCACGACACTTTCTCAGTGAGGTCTTGTCTTCTCAAGACGTTAGAGGTCACTTTACCTCACCACAAGTTCAAAGAACTTCGGCTCCTAGAGCCCATTACCGAAACTGCATTCCAAATGCTGAGCCTTTCGCCACAGTCATCTGACCCTTCTTCGCCATCTTCTAGTGGCCGCATGTCGGGGCGTGACAGCCCACGATCGCCACAGGCCACAGGCCGTAGTCCCGACAGGGAAGCTGCCCCGCAGCGACTCAGTGTACGACAGTACCATGATGAGTACCGACGTCGTCATGGCTCCGCGAGCCAACATCCGGGTGAGAGCGAAGCTCCTAGCTCTCCCGAGCCACCTACGCCGCGTACGCGTCAGAACGCCTGGCTCGACGAGCTTGAGCAAGGCGAGATCGTCCCAGACGATGATGAGGAACCTCCTACACGCCAGGAGGCTGCCTCTCAGAGGCCTTCAAGCCCGGCGTCGCGCTCTCACGAGCTACATACGCCTATTCCGTTCCCGAACCGTGATGGTTCGGCGAACGCCCTGCGCAATGCGCCTCCTCTCTCCTCGAGGTACGAGGACGAGCTCCCTGAGCCAGGTGTGGTCTCCAACGACCTGGACAGGGCTCAAGCCGGCAGCTTGAGGCTGCATCTCGCGCACGGTCTAACAGACCTGTAGCCCGCCACATTGTAGGCACGTCGCGTCGCGACTACGGTTTCGACCCTTCCTCCCCTGCCGATGTCGTTCGGCGCGCTGCCTCGCAGCTCTTGGACATGGGCCCGCGCCCGGGATGACAGATGAAGTCGTCCAACGACAATCGCTCCGCGAGCGCTTCTTGACTCCACAAGTCACGACCCCTTCGGAGTACCGGGAGCGCCTGCGTCAGCAGCTCCGCGGCGAGGCCGTGCCGGCCATGCGAACTGTGCCGGTGGTCCTCTCAGAGGGGCAAACAACGGCCGCTTATGAAGCGCAGTTTCAAAACTGGGTGGAGCTATCTAGACGGCTCCACTCCTACGATGCTTTCCAAGCTAGTTTCTCGGAAACAGATATCCGCTTAGAGCGGCGCTTGCGCTTCGACTTCGCGAAGCGTCAAGCCAGAGAGCGTGCACCGGGACATCGTCCCTCACGCTACGAGGCACCCCCCGGCCTCCTGCTCCCGCTGTGAGCAGTCCTACCCATAGCCATGGGTCGGCTGTCACAGCCACTGGTCAGAGCCTGAGCTCGACTCTTGACCTGTCGTCGCCCCACTCTAGTAGTGGGAAGCGCGTCGCGCCCGGTGGCTCCGTCGCACGCCCTGCGGGCGGTCCGTCACCGGGTGACGTCGATCGTAAGCGTCAACGACGTCAGGGCAATCTTGCCGCAGGGGCACCTCAAACTCCCATGAGTTCTGGGAATGAGGGTAGCCCCGCCATGTAATCAGATACTGGTTATGACCCTGGCGCTCCACGTGATAGTGGAGATCCCCATGCTCATCGAGCAGAGCAGGAGGAGGCCGAGCGGCCGATGGACTCTCGCGCTGCGTGTAGGGACGAGCTGCTCCACTTGCAGACTCGTGTCCGTTCGGTGAACGACTACGTCACCGACGTTGACCGCTCCTCGCATCGCTTAGCTAATGGCCTCGAGGAGGTCGAGCGTCGCCTTGACTGGCTTGAGTCGCCTCAGGCGATGCAGAAGCTGGTCGTAGACCTTGAGCGTCAGGTTTCTCAACTACAAAGTCATCTCGACCTGTTGGTTCGGATGCAGCCATATGGCTCCCGTCCCGTGGCACTGCCAACTCCGATGGCTCTACCACCTGCTGCCTTGCAGTCTCCTGTGCCTCCACGCCCTGCTGCTCTGCAGCTTCCTGCTGCCCCGGAGTATCTTGCGCACTCGGACTCTGGTACTGTGCCTCCGCACCCTGCTGTCCCGCAGCCTCCTGCTGTCCCGCAGCCTCCTGCTGTCTCGCAGCCTCTCGCTGCTTCGCAGCCCTCGTCCGACCCGGCGCTAGCGCCTCAGAGCTCACCCGAGCAGGGTCCCGGTATGGCTTAAGCAAGCCCACGTAGAACACCGGGTGCGTACGCATCTTCTTCGGAAGATTGAGCGTGTACGCTAGGCCCTTCTTGGCCACGACCTTAAACGGTCCGATGAACCTAGGTCTCAACTTGGTTTTAAAGACCGCAGACACTGCATGTGTAGGTAGGTTTTTAGCGTTTAATAAAACCAGATCCCCGATCTCAAACCTTTCCATGTTCTTCCTGCCTTTGGCATCTGCATACTCCTTTTGGAGATCCTGGCTTTCAGCCATCGCGTCGCGCACCTGGCGCATGACGCTCAGTCTCAAAGAGACAAAGTCATCGACTTGCTTGCGAACCGCAACTGGGCTGACATCAGCAAGCCGATCGGCTAACCCTCCCCCATCAAGCCCAGGGCCACACCGTGGCGGCGTTAGAGGGACGCGAGGGTCGACCAAGCCGTTCACATAGAACGGGGTGAAGCCTGTCGAGGCATGCACCGCATTGTTCATAGCGAACTCAACGAGGGGGAGCATCTCGCTCCAGCGTCGTGGCGCTTCAGCGCAGACGCTTCGGAGGATATCCTCCACAACGTGATTCACGCGTTCAGTTTGACCATCGGTCTGCGGATGATCCGTCGTGTAAATGTCCAACTTGGTGCCGAGCACCCTGAACAAGGACGTCCAGAACTTCGCTGTAAAGCGAGGGTCTCTATCAGAGTCAATTGCCTCAGGCAAGCCATGTTGGCGAAAGACTGTGTCTAAGAACAGCTTAGCTGTGTCCTCACCGTCCACGGTGTCCGGCACAGCCGAAAGATGAGCCATCTTGCTCAATCGGTCAACAAAGACCACGACACCCGTGTTGCCCGCCTTATCCTTGGGAAGGCCAAACACAAAGTCCATACTAATGGACTGCCAACATCCCGAAGGGACTGGCAAACTCGCCAACGGCGCAGCCGCATGCGGCGCGGACTTGGTCCGTTGACATGTCTCGCATGTACGCACATAGGTGCTTGCCCACTTGTACATCTTGGGCCACCAATACATCTTGCTCACCGAGCCATAGGTCTTCTCGCGACCAAGATGTCCACCGACAGGCGTATCATGCACCTCATAGAGGATGCGATACTTAAGATCCTCATCATGAGGGACGACCACTCGAGGAGTGTCCTCAGGGTCAGTGCTGTAGTACAGCAGGCCATGATCAAGCGTATAACGCTGCAGCCTCGCGCGTAAGCGCGGTGACAAATCCTTGTCAGAGTCTTTAAACTCTTCGCTCCCAAGAACACGTAGCAGAGCTACACATGTGTCGTCTTGGGCGTATGCCCTGCGTATAAGGTCTGGGACCGACGACGTCACAGTAGTGACATGAGTCAGCTCGTAGTCCGGCCTGCGCGATAGCGCATCGGCCACTACATTACTTATACTTCACCTCGAAGTTATACTCGGCAAAGAATGAAAGCCATCTTGCCATTCTCTGTGAGAGGTGAGGCGACTGAGTCGCAGTGCGTAAAGACGCATGATCTGTATAGATCACAAAGGGCTTAGAGCCGAGTAAATGTACTCTAAATTTGACTAGAGCATACTTCATTGCAAGTCGCTCTTTGTCATGAACTGGATAGTTCTTCTCAGCAGCTTTAAGCTACCGAGATTCAAACGCGATAACGCGTTCACGCCCTTCGGCGTCTGCTTGTAATAAAGCACAACCGATTGCAAAATCGGAGGCGTCGCAGACGACGCTAAACGGACGATCCGGGTCCGGAAGCGCCAAGATGGGCGCGTGAAGGAGACTCTCCTTAACAGCCTTGAAGGCTTCGTCGTGAACGACATCCCAGCACCAAGGTGCATCCTTCTTAAGGAGATTGGACAATGGCCGAGCCATATCAGCGTAGTTCTCGCTGTACTTGTGCAAGTAATTGGCTAAGCCAAGCCACTTACGCAAGTCTTTCGGGTTCGATGGAACCGGCCAGTCCACAATGGCCTTAACCTTGGCAGGATCTGCCCTAAGGCCTCGCTTCCCAATGAAGCATCCGAGGAAAGGAATTTCCTCCGCGCCAAAGACGCATTTATCCAAGTTGGCATACAACTTATTCGTGCGCATGCGCTCGAGCACTGCTCGCAAATGGTCAAGGTGGTTCTCCACATCAGACCTCCCGTGCTCCGCACGACTATGGACGAAGATGTCGTCGAAGTACGTCTGAGCGTACGCCCGATGGGGCCTAAACAACTGCGTCACTAGACGATTGAACGTCGCAGGCGCGTTCGACAGCCCTTGGGGCATCACCAACCACTCCCAGAGCATGCCGCTCGGAGTACTCACATCCGTGAGGGGTATATCGCTAGCTCTCATGAGCAACTGATAATACCCGTCGACCAAGTCGAGTGCACTGTACAACGTACATCCTACCATGTTGTTCTGCAGAACATCCTTTCTAGGAATCGGCGTCTGCGCCGGAATGGTGGCTGCATTCAGCTTATTAAAAGCATGCACTATGCGCCACTTGCCATTAGGCTTTCTGACGCAGAACGTGGGAGTCGAGTGCGGAGACTTGCTCTCACGCACCAAGCCGGCTTCGTGCTTAGCACGGAAGAACGCGTCGATGACGTCACATTGCTCCCTTGGTAAGGGCCACTGCCGTGTTACGCAGTATTTGGTTCCAGGAACCAAGTCAATCTCATGACATACGCCTCGATCCGGAGGCAACCCTGACGGCGGGTCCTTCGACACCACATCGTGGTATTCCTTAATCAAAGGATAAAACGGATCCGAGGGATCCTTGAGGATCGAAGATCCACTCCTAGCGCTCAGCGCTCGCTTCGTGTCCTCAAGGACAGCTTCGTCCACGACGGACGAGGAGTTCAACTCCTCCTCGGGTCGTATCATGACCACCTCGGCAAGCTCGCCGGCCTTTAAGGCCTCGCCAAACTCGGCGACGGACATCTCGTCCAGCTCTAACAGAGCATCAACCGACGGGAGTCGCTCGAGACTTATGTCTCCGTCGACATCCCCTGTCACTCCATTCACGAGTGTGTACAACTGCTCACTGCAGTCGCGTGGAGCCTCACCACTCAACACACTGGACACCTCATCCGACGTCATAGACGTCACAGACGCTCTGCGTCTCTTCCTCCTCTCCCTCCTCGCCCGAGCACGGCCGGATGAGGGCTGCAGGGCGACATCACCGTCGCGCTGCCTAGGTGCCAACGCACTATGGCTCCTCGGAGAGGGAACAGTGTCATTCGAGACACTCAGCGGCGGGTCAGCGACCCTACGAGCACCGCTCAACGGAGTACGTGCCGTTCCACGTTTGTCCATAGGACACAGCGGCGGGTCAGCGACCCTACAAACACCGCTCGGCGGATAACGCGCCACCCCGCGCACGCCCTGTGAGTCACACTCATGGCAAACAGCAACTTCGTTGCTTACTAACTCTGACATACCAATGTCCAGCACCATGACCGATTCGGTCTCGTACTCGCGCCAATAGCGCTTCTGTCTCCGAGCAGAGGTGGGTTCAAGACTCGCCAATGCTCCACTAGGAGACGGGCGCGTAGCGCCCAACGTCTTCGACTTCCAGGCGATCCATGGCTCGTGGCTCTCGAGCCACGCCATACCAAGGAGGTCATACCTCTCATCCAGGTCTAAGACCAAGCAGCGTTCCACGCTATCGAAGTCTAAGAACTTCACGTTCAGGTCAATAGAGACCTTCGACACTGTCCCTAGTGTCCCCGTCGCAAGACGGACAGAGGTCTTATCTCTTCGAGGCTCCGCATATGGTTTAAAACCATCAACAGTGGAGCGCCGGACATAGTTGCCGGACGCTCCCGAGTCTATCAGGACTCTCCACGGCTTGTCGAAGCCCTTCACGTTCGCTTGAACGACTAACAAGCCAGGCTTGCACTCACTACGTGAGTTAGAGAGCTTAGCTCTCTGCGGGGCTGAGTCCCGTTCTCTCCTGCCTCCCAGAGGCCCAACAGAACTCAGTTTTTCCCCAGTAGGGCGCCCCGCGCCTACTGGGTTCCGTCGTTTCCCCGCGACGACCCTGGTTGAGGGTTCGAAGCGGTGCTTCGGCTCGATGGAGCCTGGGCCTTGTTGCGCAACGGGCAACTAGGCCTCAAATGGCGGGTGCTTCCGCACGTATAGCATCGACGGATGCTGGAGCGTTGCTCAGCAGCATAGAGGTCAGCCTCGTCTTCAGCGTGGCTGAGGTCCATCGGTTCAGGACCGCTCGAAGAGCGCGCACTACCAGCGCTCGGACCCAGTCTCGCAGACTGGAAGTTATAGTCGGCATTCAATGCCACGTTCACGGCCTCCTCAAATGAGGCAGGGTGAACACGGAAAACTTCCGTTCGGACAGCGCCCGTGCGCAGGCCCTCCATAAACACGGTCACTGCGACCACCTCAGGGAGAGGGCTCGACGCCATACCGGCGATCAGAGTTCTCAACTCTTGGACATAGTCCATCAACTCCTTTTTTACCCTGGCGGGTAGCAAGGATTATACGGTACGCCTGGTTAGGCGGTGCGAATACGCGTACTAGTTGCTGTTTCAGCTGATCCCAAGTCGGGAAAGCAGCGTCCACAGACGTGCCGCACGTTAGTGCCCATTCTTGAGCTCGGCCACCGAGCTTCGAGATCGCCAGCGCTACGCGCTGTTGCTCAGCCTGGAGCAGGGTCGATCCCATGGCCATCTCGACCTGTCGGGTCCAGAGAAGGAGGTTCTCCCCTTCCTTCCCCTCGAAGGTCTTCACGCTCACCATGAGCGGTTTCGGTCTATTAGACCACACGTGCGTCGACGACGCGGCCGCGGACGATGCGGCGGACGCCGTTGCGTTCACGTGCTCTTGTACATGCTCTAAGAGCGCCTTCTCGTAGCTTGCAAAAGCCTCCAGTCTAGCGGACACCGCCTCTGGCCCTTGCGAAGCAAGATGAGCAATGCCCTCGGGGCCCAACAGAGACATAAGCTTTTTAAGCGTCTCTTGCTGGCCAGGGGGCAAGCTCGCGAACACAGCGTGTTCCATCCTCTCAGAGGGATCAGTCAAAAGACTCAGTCGCAGGATTGACTACGAGTGCTACCAAGTGCAGCGGGGCTGCCGTAGCTTAGCGTCAGAGGAAGACGGTTAACTCAACGAGTTATGGATTAATACACACCTTATTAAGGGTTAATAGACCTTTATTACCAAAGGCACCTACTAACTACGACCTTAATAAAAGGACTTTACTCTTAGTGTTCCAAATCCAAACTGTTTATTTATCTTTTATTGCGGCTAGCCGTCTAGGGGGGGGGGGGGGGGTAAATGTATGTGGTTAACTATCTAACATAGTAAAACCAAGTGAAATCCTACTTCAAATGCATAACGTGTGGCTCTCAGCCACACACACTCCCTCGAGTGTCCGTACATCAAATATGTACCTTACACAAAGTGTATCCATGTGTGGAACACACCAGGTGTAAACCCGTGTAACCCCGTTACAGTAGTGACAGCTCTGATAACGATACCGATTAATTTTAATACACTTGACATAAGCTCTGACATTTGCAAAGGTAACCAAGTGAGCTTGGACATGTAGCTCAGTGGTTTAGAGCATCGCCATTTATGCGGATGGACAATAGCAAATCTCCAAATGCGAACCACCCGATTTGGATTATTATACTAGAGACTTTTCGAAGCAGCAAAAACGTCCGATTTGAGTCTCAGTTTCAGCGTCGTGGACACCGCCAGGGCATGCGCTGCTCAAACCAAACTCTATCGACGGTTAGGTTAGAGCAAAACAGCTTTGAAACTCGAGCCGAGGCTAGCGTTTGAGTGGTGGTGCATCACTGTCAAAATGGTGTTCGTGACACCAAAACTGACAGCAGACCAAGCGTCGGTAATCGTCTGTGGCGCTTGGGTAGCAGCTCGAGGCAAGAAACGAAGATTCCTGGCCATCATAACATCGCTGATGGAGCACCAATGCTTCTGAGTTCTTGAGCGGGGTCCTAGAATCAACTTTTCTAACCATTTCGACCTGACACTTGACGATCCTACCGCCCGCGTTCGCTACAACTTTACTATCACCGAGCTACAAAGCTTGTCTATCAAACTACAGCTACCACAGCCGATCGTACGAACTGCAGAAGGCGACGTCGTTTCCAGTATTGAGGCACTGGCAATGGTCTGCCGCCGTTTGACCGAGCCATCCAAGCTGTTCACTGTCGTCAATGAATTTGGCCGGTCCATAGACTCGACGCCTTCTGTCTTAGCTCGTTTTCTAAGCTTTTCGTCCTCCGTGAGATCCTTCCAGTTGTCGATACGACAGACAATATCTTGAAGCAACTCGTCGCGCTCCTTGTACTCTTGTGTAGATCCTGAAGAGCGCAGTGACGCTCGCTGCGCCTCCCTAAATGTGCGCACCAATGTATCAAAACGTGTTCGAAGAGCTGGGCCATCTTTCTTGGGGAAACCGTCGACTGCACGACACTTAGCTGCAACAACCTCAAAGGCTTTCATTATACCGTTAGTTGTTCCCATAGCATCTTCCCATGGCTTCACTAAGTTAACGCAGCGCAGCAAAACAATGTCATCAGCCGCAGTAAAGTTCTTGCATGACGGTGTAGAGGCGTCAGGAGGCGAAGCAGAATTCTGCTGGGTCTCGACGCTCGAGGCATCAGCTGTCATCACCACACTAAACTGAACCTGAATTTGGTGGTCTTCGAAAGGCAATTTTTGGTTGGCCTGCATTCTCCTTTCAGCTTTCATAAAACGGCGTTATGTGAATCTCAAACTCAACTCAAATCGTCTTCGAAAAGTCTCTATTATACTCGCAACTCACCCGAATTGGATTATTGTACTTGCAACACACCCAATAAAAACAATTATTTCCAATGCACCCGGAGTGGCTACAGCAACCTTAAGCCCAAAGAGGGGGTGAAGAGGGGAAGTAAGGAATTTCCAATTTCATGTCTTGTGTTTACTCCCTGTGTTCTGTGTGAATGGTTGGCACGTATTCCACCCGAACAGACTTAGAGAGATTGTTCCAGGGCAGTGCCATGGGCCTAGGTGCTTTAAATGCTAAGGAGAGTCTTGACATTGTGCCACCAGGCCCTCTGTTTTCAGCGATTTGAAGGTCATGACATCCATCCTCAAACGAGGTTAGGGTAATTCCATACATTGTTTAAGGTTGCTTTGAGTAATTTAAGGTTGCCGAAAGATTGCTATAACCGATAAGGTTGCTATATTTTGTGTTGTCATGTCGAAACTAAGGTTGCTGTAACGCCATTCGCACCCGACAGTTACTCACAAAAAAACCACAGCCCTATGGCGGGCGCAATGGCGAGGTCCAGTTGGTTTCATCATCTCTTAGAGTCTAAGTTAGACTGCAGTGCCGATTTATATAACGTTGATCTCACGCTTGATAGACTCATGCTCAGTGTCTGCATAGCGTAGCTTGTTGTTTGCAGCGAGCAACTTGTTTTTCCAAGTGTTCTTGTCCGTAGAAGTGCCCAAGAGATCGCTGGATGACCTGCTGAAGCAAACAACTGATCTTTGGAGCGCACAATTGAAATTGTTGCCACTCCATGATCACGAAGCTCAAGTGTCACCCGGGCTCGTGCTAGCAGCCTCCGTAGTGACGAGCGAAGTGACGAGGAAGCTTTCTTTGGTTGTTCAAAGTATGGACTTCCATGTTTGGAAGACCATGAAGATGAAAAACCAGTTATTCCGGTGGTTCACGCTCAATCTGTGGTCTCTCCTTAGTCGCATAAGACCGAGGTACATGTAGTTGCTCCCGGTAATGCTGAACGTACCAACCGCTGCTGTAGAATCAACACGATCATCGACGAAACTAGGCGACAATCCTGTACCCGAACTAACCATCATGCGCGAACCTCTGGCGTAGTAATGGTTTATTTCTTCTGGTAGTTAGTTCAGTGTAGTGTTTCCCGGGTCCGAATACCAAATAACTCCAACACAGCGATGCGGGGGCCAACCCGCAAGAAAGTAGTAGCCGAATGTATTGATGTTTTGGTGACTTGGAAGATTGGAAAGTGAGTGCCTTGGGAGACCGTGAGTCTGGTGCTAACCAGCTCGTGCTCTCCAAGGTGAACCCAAGAGAGACAGACTGTCGTGGACAGACTGAGAATGTACATGTAACGCACCAAAGGAAACATGCAGTTAGGCTTACTAAATTCTAGTACATATTGGTAAGGCAACATGCTTACCAAGATCACAGAGCTGCACCCATTGTCCACAGCTGAGTGCCGTCGGACACATGCGGGTCCTTCTGTGATCTTCACTGTCGACATCACTCGGTGACTGAGCCTGCCGCTCAGCACCAGATCCGGATGTCTGCCAACAAACTCGAGGTTCCACTGCGGTGATTCCAAGCTGGAAAACCCGGAATCCATTACACAGCCCCCGAAGCTTGGTTCACCGCACTACTCCGTCGGTCACCGACAACAGCATGTCTAGCTGCGCTGGCCACGGTCCCTACGACGTCGTGTAGATCGGCTCGAAGTACTACAGGGAATCGCCGTGATTCCTGCAGTCGCGGTCATTGACCGGGTTTGGCGTCCTACAGGCTGGTCCAGTCCGTGTTCCCTGTCCACCCCAGTCGCGGCCTGCCCCAAACTTGACTGTACTCCCTCATGTGGAGCACTACCCTCACCGAGGATAGCTTCATTCTGCTGAACGTCTTGTTCTTGTGCGGATCGTCGTCGCTTCCTGCCCGTCTGTTGTCGTCTTGCTGGACGCTTATTAGGGCGCTTACCACGACCATCGGAGCTCGGAGCGGTGGTGTCAACCTGTTGCCGATCGCCACTAGCAGCTGTAGCGTCAACCTGCCGCCGGTCTCCATATACTGTCGCAGAATCAGCCCGCCGCTGCTCTCCGCTCGGGTGTAGTTTGTTCCATGCTTCGAGAAGCTTCTGGTCACCTGACTGCTTCACGTAGTTGTCCACCAGGACACGAATTTCTTTCGCGAGGTCGGACATCGGCTCGTATGAATCCTCGATGGGTTGTAGGCCTTTCCATCCGACTTGTATCTCGAAATCCTTGATCTCGTTGTTCCACCGATGATCCTTTAGTTTGTCGACAGCTAACACGATACCTTGGGACGATACATGTTCTAACAGCTCGTCTGTCACCTCCAAACTTTCATCAGCATACATCTTGAGCCTCGATGGATGTACATCCATTTCATCACCCGTAACTAAGTGCTGTACTCGGAATGAATGGACGTCGGCACGTACCACGCGATATGGCCCAACCCACGTCACCTGTAATTTATTCCCGTGCTTCTCATCTACCCGAGAACGGAGAACGAAATCGCCGACAGAGAAATTCACCAAATTCTCGCCTCGCTCGCGCTTCTTGTTTAGAAGACGCTGCTTCAATCGCTGATCCTCCACTGCACAATGCATGGCCTGGATACTTTCCCGTAGCTCGGCTAGATACCCATCGATCTCTTCGGATTCAGGAATAGTCTGCAACTTGTTGCAACCAGGGAGATAAAATTCACGTAAGGGAGTTGGGTTCTGCAGTCCAGTGAAAAGCTCCAATGGTGAATGGTTGCCAAGAGATGGCACAGCAGTGTGATTCAGATTTGCCTGTACCATCGGAACCAGATACACCCAATCCTTCTGACTTATCTTGTACGTGATAATCATTGCCCTGATGACTTGAAGGATGCCCCGATTAACTCTCTCGACGGATCCATTGATCCACGGACAGTATGCTGGCGTGAATGTCTGCTGCGTCCGTAGTCTGCGGCTTAACTCCGCCACCACTTCATTCTTGAAATGCGTACCCTGATCCGACATCCAATCCGGCGGAATGCCAAACCGTGAGTGCCATGCTAACAAAGCTTCCACCGTCACTCTGCTGTCAGCTGTGTCCGCCACGACTAGCTCACAGTAGTGAGTAGCGTGGTCCTTTAGGACCAGGATATATTTGCTATCTCCATAACTTGGCCCCATAGAGAGAAAATCAAAATGTAAACCTTGGTTGCGTGTACTGCAGTTGATCACTTCGCCCCACGGACGTGGGATAATTCCCCCCCCCCCCCCTCGACAATGCAGGCACAGCAAACAATCTTTCACGAATTTCTTCACAATAACTGCGACGTTGTCGATCACAAAAAGTCGGTTCAGGTGAGTGATCATAGCCTTCTGGCCGCGGTGACCTTGGGCTCCACAATGCGCAACGATGCATAATCGCTGGATCAACTCGGAAGCTTCCGAAGGCACCCAAATGCGTCGTCCTAGTGTAATCGTTCCGTCTTCTGCAGTTGACGACCCTGCCGGTTGCTCGTACTGAGCTTGTACAGTACAAAGTTCCTCCAATGTTGGCCAAACGAAATTTTCATCATCCAAAGGTCGAAGTTTCACCCTGGTTGGCGCGGTTCGCTGCCGTACAGCTTTGATTCGTTTAACCGATGCCACAGGAGTGTGATTACCGGCCCAACGCGAGATCATGTCGGCCCATACATTGTCAGGACCTGGTACATGTTCGATGATGTACCTGAAATTCATGAGTTTCATCGCCCACCTGAGAAGTTTGCCCTTCACGTGCTTTTTAACACTCTCATGAGGCGCGAAGACATGGATCAAGTTTCTATGATCACAAAACATTCGAAATGGCTGAGGTCGTAGCAGCAGATAATCCATCTTCTCACAGGCCAATACAATTGGCAGGGCTTCCTTTTCGATGACAGTCCAGTTTAACTGGCTGCCAGTGAAAGTCCCGCTCAAGCACTGGATGAGTCGGTGTTGCTGCTCGGTGACTGGCCGCTTCGGGTCGTACTCCTTCACCTGGGTCACGATAGCAGCCCAGCCAATGTCGGATGCGTCTGTGAAAAGGCACGTCGTGGCGTTATCGTCGGGGAAATCCAATGTTGTTGACGTCGCCAACAGCTCCTTTACTTGATCAAAAGCCTGCCGTTCCTCTTCGTTCAACTTGATCTCAATTCCTGCTGCAGCACGTCGAGTACGCTTCGTGCTTGCAAGTGCTTCATCGAGACGTCGTTGAAGCGGGGCAACCTTCCGTGCAAAATCTACGAGACTCTCTCGCATCCAGTTGATAGCACAAACGAACTGTTGTAACTCCCCAGCAGTTGTTGGGTACGGCAGTGATCGTAGAGTGTCAATCCTGGCTGGATCATGTCGAACACCTTGGTGATTGATCACACGTCCGCACCACTTTACCTCAGCCTGGTAGAGACTTGATTTCTTGACACTCAATTTCAATCCAAACTGATTCAACAACGAGAAAAGCTCAGATAACTTCTCCAAATACACTTCAATGTCATCTGCGTACAGTAAGAGGTCATCGATCCAGATCAAAAGATGTTTATACAGCAAACTGGCGAAACACTCTTCCATCGTTTTCTGGAAGTGAATCGCAGCATCTGCACATCCCTGGGGTACACGGCGAGGTGTGAAAATCTTTTCATCAGTCATGTAGGACATGAATTCTTGACAGAGCTCAGCTAGAGGCAACTGCCAAAAACCCTTAAGGAAGTCAAAGAGGCCGAAATGCTTCATGTCACGTGCATTTTCCAAAACTAATGAAAGAATCGGCATCACAGCTGCCATCACTTCAGTCTGCTCATTCCTTGCCCGATAGTCCGTTGTTTGCCGCAAGTCCATGATGTCGGCGGACTTCTTGACTGGCAGAACGGGGCTCGCCCATCGACTCTTGGGGTTCTCGTAGACGAGTCCTAAATCCACAAGACGAGCATTGAATTCACGTAAGAACTTTCGGATGTGCGGAGGATATTTACGGGGCTTACACTTTGTAGGACGAGCTCCATCAGTCGCACTTCCAGTGGCGGCACGTTAGCAGGAGGGTCATCACGGAGTTCGAGCCGCCAAATGTCATAGGCATGGGCGGTCGTTCGCAATTGCTCCACGTATTCCACAGGAAATCCATTAGCCAATGCGCGGTCAATCAGACGCTCCACAGCGGCAAAAATAGCGTCATCGCCACTTGGATTAGACGCGTCCAGATTTACAGGCATCTCATCTGCCTCCAACTCAATCGGGTCACCACTGGTTTCATCTTCACAGCGCGTAGCTAGTTGTTCGAGCTGATGGTCGACATCAATCCCTAGCGAAGTTAGTAGGTCATTACCCACTATGAATTCTCCGTCATCAATATCAACCACCAAAACGTCCACCATCTTCATTGGCTCCACGGGTCCAGCGGCCGTGTGTATCATCAGATGCAACTTGGCTTTCAACTTGGCCGTCACTGTTGTCGATCCGAACGTCTGGTTCAGGATTGGAACTACGAGTTCCTCAGCCGACACACTTGGGTCCAGAGTCTTCAATTGTTCCCAGTGTGAGTGCCCAATTACCGTATAGTCAGATCCACTATCGAGGCAATATGGTAGCTCTAGCACACCATTCAGCATCACCACTCGATCAGCAGGTGGAAGTAATTCGCCAAGTCGTTTCGTCTTCGCCCTCTTATTCCCGCGTCCGTCGCGCATCTTCTTATACAGCTCTTCCTTCTCCTGCCGAGAGGCTTGAGTGCACTCGCGCAACCAGTGCATATCTTGGCACTTTGGGCATGGTCCTGGCGGGGGTTTCGACGGTCCTGAAGACGTATGCTTGGGCTTCGAAAACGTAGCCTTGGGCTTGGACTCTGTTGAGGCCCGGGCTGCACCACCATTGCTTGCCGCTGCGGAAGCCGGCTTGGGGTCCCAACGCTTCTTCTTGTCTGACTGATTTGACTTAGACTTGTCCTTGCTTTGTCCAGTTACGTCTCGCTTCTCTCGCTTCAGACGTACGTGTTGTCGCTCCAACTCGTTCGCCTTGTCTAGGATGAGTCGGAACAAAACTTTCGGATCCTTGGCAGCATCCGCGTGCGTAAAACGGACGCACTGCTTCACTTCCTGCTTCAAAGCCTTGGGAAGCAGATTCGCGATCAGTCTTTTGCACTTCTCTTTCGTGCCATTAGGCCCACTGAAGCATTCCGTGAGGCCGTTCTCGTCCACAATAGAGTTGAAAACCTTGTAGTAGTCTATCAACCGAGCATTCACGTCGCTCTCGCGGAGGTTGATGACCAGATTCTTCTTGAACAACTCCTTGATATCAGGGAGCGTGTCGTTCTTGATGCTGTGGACTATGTGCTCGATTTCTGCTAGCAGCATGCCTTCCGTTGCTTCGGCCGGCTGTACATTGAGCTTCAGATCGCAGAATACATCAAGTAGTTGAGGTTGAAAGGAATCCTTGATACTCTGCACCACCGCCTCGTAGTCTTCACCGGTCATTCGGCAGCGAGCTTGCATCTTGGACTCGTAGTCACGTCTTTCTCGCTTCCATCGAACCAAAGCCTCGTGTGAGACAGACTCGATCATTGGCGGCAAGATCGGCGTGAACAGTGGGACGGTACCAGTGGGTCCATCCGCATCAGCAGCGCGCATCATTCTGGTCACAGCTGGGTATTCGAGGGTCCACCGACGGTCTTCAATCGGTAGATCAGGATCCTCGTCTCAGTAGATATGGCTTCGGTTCCACTGTGGGCAGGTCGGATTTGTAGACGGTGTCCAAGCAGTGGTAATTCTACTAAAGAATTCTTTGTAGTGTTTCCCGGGTCCGAATACCAAATAACTCCAACACAGCGATGCGGGGGCCAACCCGCAAGAAAGTAGTAGCCGAATGTATTGATGTTTTGGTGACTTGGAAGATTGGAAAGTGAGTGCCTTGGGAGACCGTGAGTCTGGTGCTAACCAGCTCGTGCTCTCCAAGGTGAACCCAAGAGAGACAGACTGTCGTGGACAGACTGAGAATGTACATGTAACGCACCAAAGGAAACATGCAGTTAGGCTTACTAAATTCTAGTACATATTGGTAAGGCAACATGCTTACCAAGATCACAGAGCTGCACCCATTGTCCACAGCTGAGTGCCGTCGGACACATGCGGGTCCTTCTGTGATCTTCACTGTCGACATCACTCGGTGACTGAGCCTGCCGCTCAGCACCAGATCCGGATGTCTGCCAACAAACTCGAGGTTCCACTGCGGTGATTCCAAGCTGGAAAACCCGGAATCCATTACATTCAGCTAAGATTCGACGAAATGCTACCGATGTAGTTCTTCAAACATAATCCAATCACGCTGGGTAGCAGCGTCCATGCGCTCGTCGCAGTCTACAGTGTCTTCCATCACACTCGATGTCACTGGCACATTGGTGCATCTATCTCGATTTTTTCTGTTATTGGGGTAGAACTCAGCAAATCACTTCGAAGTGCATGCAAATATTTTTTTTTTCTTTGCTATCCCAATCTATCGTAGCTCCATCCAGTACCAGGATTTTGCTATCATAGAATGGTTTAGTCCCCAGACTGGCTGAAGGAATGCACGTCAAAGCTCGTTAGGTAAACGATCACGAGCAACAATTTCGAGTAGAACGCACACCACCTGTTCAGTCCAACTTACAGCCTTCTATGATTTTGACAATTTAGCTAGATGTTTCGCCTCATGTCATTTTGTAGTCACCATGTTATCGACCTACTGCCGCACCGCTGTTTCAATCGCAACGGCACTATTCATGTACCTTTTGGATTGAAAATGCAATGAATACTCTTTCGGATTGCAAATACTTTTATTACTAGTATTTCTACTAGTCATAAGTACAAGTATTACAACAGTAACAGCTAAGTGCTGTCTTCGCTATGATATCAAAGCTACATCAACTACAAGATCTTACCGTTGTTGTGGAGGTATTTCGTGTAAGCGCTCATCACCAAGGCCTGTTGTTCCTGTGGTAGTTTTTGTACCAACTCGTCGAACTTTGTAAAATCCATTCCAGTCTTGAAACCGGGCAGTATTTGCTGGATCGAATCTTCACCGCTTTCGAACATCGTGTTGATCTGTGCTGGAGTGAGGCCTTTAATAACCTCCCCCATTTCATCGGTCGACTTCCCGACGAATTTCGACGCCAATGAAGTTAAAGCCACTTTATCTGAGAACCATCCCCTCTCCTCGTCAACTTCGTCAGCGCTTTCTTCTTCCTCCTCATCTTTCTCGTCAGCGCTATCATCTTCGTCGTCATAAACCAGCCTCAGAGACCGGCGGCCTTGGCTTTCAGGAGCAAGAGGCGAAATCACCATGGCAGCATTGGCTACAACACTGTTACCAGTGGTAGCAGCGGAAGCATCGAGCACACCCACGAGAGCGGCTGCCGTCATAAGCAGAATACAGGTCAGGCGCATGGTGTCTTGAGTGGTTGTGAAGGTGTAATGCCGGAGGGGCAAATTGAATAGTGAAGACGTAGTGAAGAACGGCGCAGGTCCTAGCAGTCTGTCTTGTTGTCAGACTACTGCAAGGGTTCAAAGGCATCTACCGGTACATGAGACTGGCCCCAATTCCCATCCTGTGATGATATAATAATATTATATACTTAACTTAAGTGTATATTTTCCTCTTGATGTAATTTGTACATACATATGTATACCAAATTGGATCATCATTCTTCGATTTGGAGAGAATCTATCGAGCACAAAGTGCTCCGTGAAACTGTGGGGCATTAGACAGGCGCCTTAACAACTGGAGCGCAGCGGAGGTCATTGACAAACAACATATTATAATCTAATCCGCACGGGATCCTGTCCCGTCAACTCGTTGCGGTGCGAATTGAGGAGCGTAGCAACACAATTATGTACGTTCACTAAAATTTGAAGTACTTCAAGTATTAGTTAGCACTGCACTATTTTTGTTTGGTGCTTTCCGTTGACTACATGTACGCATGTTTTTCCATTGTTGGGCAGCACTTTTGTCAGGCTAGTAGAGATTCTCTAACAACCTGACAAAAGTGTTGTCCAGCCGATCCAAAACGCTCTACCGGATAGTGAGCAGGAAAGCTCCAATCCGAGATGTAATCCTAGAAGCCAGTCTACTTAACGGTGTTGTCCAGACCAGCCGCGTTGAGTTACATGCAGTGGTAGTCTCTGAGAGCCTGTGACCTATGCCTCCAAATTAAGGGAGCTCAATGTGCTGTACCTGTTTTTTTTGGCAGGGTATCCATGTATCATGGAGTATGAAGTACAGTCGTATTCCATTCCAACATGGTTACGACATGTGTACGTGCACATAACATGTTTTAATAATATAACATGAGTTGATTAACTGGTTATGCTGGTTGTTGCTCTTGGCACGGACTGAATTACCCTAAGGTACTGAATTTGATGAGATATTGGATTTGAATTTTAATTGAATTTGAGAGTACTAACATCTGGATTTGATTTTGATCCCGCGGGGAATCGAACTCGTGCCAACTTGGCACGAGTTCGATTCGGCACTGCCAAGAGCATACTTCGTGGGACCTTTACCCACTGGACCAGTTTAACTAGAACCCCGCGAAGACTGAGAAAGGGAAGCTTTGCAAAAGTCTGGTAAATTAAAAGAGGGAAGTAAATAAAATACCAACACACGGCCTACACATTAGCAGACGCGTCAAAAAGGTTCTGGTCGTCGATAGTTTCTCAATAACATTTTACTACAAACGTCTCGTAAGCTAAAACAACTTTGTCATTTTTTGCTTGAGTAATATAACAAACGACGGTTATGTCGGTTGTCTAGACCTCAACGCTTGCCGCCATATTTTGAGAAGCGGCGACACCAGAGGCTCCGTGATGTTTCCAAACATTTGCCACAACCGCTCTCTAACGTAGCGGTGTCAGTACTGTTTAGTGTTTCGTCTCCGTAACCAACCGTTATAGTCAATTTCAACTCGCCATTGACCTGCGTGTTCAAATCGGCCCAGGACGGCACCAGAGTCGAATGAGATGGTATTTGCCTTGCTGGAAGCTGTTGTTGCCACTCCTAGTGCTACTGAGTGATGAATATACTAGTAAATTATCGGAAACATTTTTAAAGGCAGGAGTATATCAATTGCTTTCGTGATGTTGCGCTTGGTAATTGCCGGAAGCACCAATCGTCAAATTCAGCAAAAATGCCATCAATCGGTCTACCGGTATCCACCATTAATGATCCAACGAAGCTTGGCCTTTAAGCCGGTAAACCGGTCTCCACTATATAATCGTTGCCAGCATAACTTGTACGGAAAACGTCGTGCATATCTAGTGTTTTGTATGCATTTCGTGGTTCATGATGGTTGGCGAATTCCTTACATTCGTTGGACCTCATCGTTCGCCAGGGCGGGAAGTGCGTTCTCGGTGAAGAACAAACGGTGGATAACTTGAAAAAGGTGATCAAGGATCAGAAATGACTTGAAATATGTTGATAACAGCTATTCCTGGCGAAATAAAGATAAAAACGTGTGGCTGACACAACACATGACGTGGTGGAAGGTGTGATGAACACTAATGGCTACACACCTCTACTATATGTGAGCGCGAAACTTCGAGTCGTTGAACTGGATAGTAGTGGGCGAAGTGGATGAAAAGACGAAGCCAAAGGAAAGGGCCATGCGCACGTGCTGATGGTGGTGCCTCCTCCTATTTCTGATGGGGAGCTAATGTCATTCTTGTCACCCTGTTGGTTGGTGACTGGTTTGGCGAAAAACGCACTAAATGCACGAGGAGTTCGGAGCAAGCTGTATCAACTCGCTCATGCAGAGATCGGCTATTACGACCCAGGAAATGCTCTCCCAGATACCGGCAACACCTGTCGAGCATTCTGGCACGATAACAATGACATCCAGATTCATGTTCTGTTCAAGAAAGGTGTGTTTGGTGTGTTTCTATTGCTGTTGCGATACAACTGACGGCGGTTTATGCAGAAGAACACGCCTTGTACTTCCAGGGTCATTTGAAAGAATGCATCATCCCGATCACGGCTTTTGTTTCGAAAGCGCCTTGTGCGAGTGATCTGCAGTGCATTTATCTTGAACATTACGTTGCTGATGAATCTGTATCACCTCAACTCACAATGTTTTCATCCGAAATATCTGTTTTTGATCAAGTATTCCTGTCTTCATGTACCAACGAATTGAAGCGGAAGGATTTTTTGGTTCACACGGCAAGGTTGAAAGTGCTCATTTGATTTCAGCATCGCACTGTCGTAGTTTTACAAGCCTTGCCCAATATGACAAAGACGACAACAATAGACTTGCCCTCTCTCGTGAGATGCATGGTGCGTACGAGGGCCTAAACTTCGGCTTCCTTTTGGTCAATATTAAAGTCGTATCAGCATCGGATCACGCAGGCAGATTCAAGGTGAGTCGACGCGGCATTTCTTTTGATGAACAACTGACTCTGACTTGTGCATTGAGTAGGTTGAGCTGCAAGTTTCTGTTTATAGTCACGAATATGTTTTCCTCTTGGCCCGGCTGAAAGACGGGTCGACAAAACAGAAGATCCACTCGTCATGAAAACGTTCGCGTTTGTCCAAAAGACAAAAACACATTTTGTACGTGCATCCAGCGGAAGTACATCAAAAATAAGCAGGTTCAAGACGAGTTTTTCACCACAAACCCGAGGGCGATGTAATCGAGCAGCATAACGGTCAACGATGCCAAGTGCTGTGAAGATGCAGCCATTCAGTATTGTGCCTCAATTGATCCATAGTGCAGCGAGTTCACATTACCACTTTCTGCCATTTATCCATTGCCATAGCGAGTTGTGCCGCGCCTTGCTTAGTGGTAGAACTCGAGCGTTGCGTCTGCGCGCTTGATGGCATTCTTTGCAGCCCTTGTCAAATGCAGCACCACGTTGCAATACGACCAGCAAAACGGCAAATGAATGCAATGGCGACCGAGATTGTCGATAGTGTGTTTTGGCCGATTGAATCTACGTCTTTATCTTTCTTCACCAGGAATAGCTGGAGTTTGTCTCTACATGTATCGACATATTTCAAGTCGTTCGGCTTCTGATCCTTGATCACCTCCTTCAAGTCATCCACCGTTTGTTCTTCGCCAATTTCCACTGAGAACGCACTTCCCGCCACCAACGATCGCACAAACCAGCTTCATAGCCTCCACTCAAGTCTGTTCACTATGCAGCTGGACTCCAATCTGGAACACAGGTTTAGCGCCTTAGCACCATTGTCGTCCTCACTTTTTCGAAGCCAAGGTTGCTGGGGGTTTACTGTATTGCCAAAATAGAGCCTATGTGTAACCTAAATGCTCCACAATGACGACGCCGGTCATTGTAGAACAACGGTATTGGTGGCGAAGCGATACAACAGCTGAGCGGTGGAGGTGGCTCTCAACTTGAGTGAGAGCCTGGCTGTCGCGGATCGCAACAAATGAAACAACCTATGGCACGTATTAAATAATAAACCTGTTTAAAACATATTTAAAAGTGCTGATTGGCTGCAAAGGTAGGTCGTTTCATGTCCTCACGTTGGTTTTTAGCCTCGTTTTTGAGGTTTTATTTTAGCGGCTGTGGCACTTTGGAATAGGCCGCACAAGCACCACCAGAACCTCTACCCCTTACTCAAGAGATCATGGTTGACGTTGCCGGTGGAAAGGGAGACGCTGCTAAGGGCGCGAAGATCTTCAAGACCAAGTGCGCACAATGCCACACCACCAACGCGGGAGGCGCCCACAAGCAGGGCCCCAACCTTGCTGGTATGATCAACCGCCAGTCCGGCCAGGCAGAAGGATACTCGTACTCTGCTGCTAACAAGAACTCGGGCGTCGTCTGGACTGACGCTACTCTGTTTGAGTACCTTCTCGCCCCCAAGAAATACATTAAGGGCACCAAGATGGTGTTCGCTGGATTGAAGAAGCCGCAGGAGCGTCGTGACCTCATTGCGTATCTGATGGAGGCTACCAACGAGTAAGCACTCAAAAGATCCGGATTGGAAGCAGTAGAAAGCATATCTCGTCGTTAGAATCTGGCTTTTACCGGAATTACGGCCCTAGTTTATATGTTAAAGCACAAAAAACAACAAAAATTCTTTACAACATTAGCCTTGCTGCTGTTCGTGGCTACGACTGTTGCTTGCATCTGGTACCTTGTACTACTAAAGAGATTATTGTCAGGGGCATTAAATGCTGCTGCTACTAAGAAACTGGAGTTCTTGGTGTCTGGAGCTTCAATGAAAAGTTTTATATTGGGTCTAATTCAATTACCGTAACTATCCTCGCTGCTCAAGAAGACGCTGCGCTTCATCAACTAGCATACCCTCCACGAGCTCCTGTGTTGCAGTAATACTGGCAACCATGACACTAAGCACGAACTCTGTAAATGCCCCCACTGTCGTTACGTCTAGCACACTTCCTTCGATCATTTGTGGCGATATGAGGCAGCATATTTTAATCAGCGTGGACGATAACTTGTCTTGTTCTGGGGACGTAGGCCGCTTCACCAATACGTAGCCCTTGTCGATAAAGGCAAAATTGGAGTAAGCAGAGATCTGTTGCTCAACTGCCTCCGCCTTGGAAACCCATACAACAACATGTCGATCATCCTCCACATACCGGCGAAGTGCCTGCTTCACACGAAAGTCGGCATTTGTTGACTTCCTGAGAATTTCATTGCAACCTCTTCAATCACAGTGTCGGCGTACGCATCTTCGTCCTTGTATTTCAACGCAAAATGACGAGATTAGTACTTGCCAAAGGATAATGTTGAGCGATCACACGATAGACAGTACCTGCTGAAAAAGATTCTGGCGCCGGCGATCAACCCCTCGATAGTGATTCCATGTTGCTGTGGCAGTAGTCTCAAAGTCGAATGGCAGCAACCTGGTAGCAAAGATCTCAAGGTACATGCCGCTTGTGCCTTCTCGTATTCTCGCATCAGTGCCTGATGATTCCTGACGGTTTGTATCAAACACAGCATTTAGCTCCGCGAATGCTTTGTCCAATCCGCGTAGAATCGCCTCGGTTGTCTCTGTTTCCAACGCAAAGTCTGGTGCATGGTCCTGCGTTACGCCGCATAAGGTGCCAAAGGGAAGCGCTTGGCTACTAAATTGTTCCCGGATTCGTTTGCCCAGTTGAGCTTCCATGCTTCGAGCGAGGCTGGCCTGAGTATCTAGAACAATACGCAAGCGCATGTTCTCACGCTCAGACCTATCGCGCCACTGCTTCTGCCGAGCTGCCAAATGCCAGACAGGTGATACTTCCTGTGTTGTAGGCGCCAACACCGGGAAGCCATACGCTTGCCTTGAGAATGCCAGTGTTGCGGCGGGGCCCGACGTGATCGGCGCCATTTTTTCTAAGTGCTGCGAGCGAAGCGCACGCAACTCCTCCTCCATCTGATGCACCTTATCGCGCAATACCTCAAGCTCGTCGTAGTGGTCGTTCCGTGCACGGCGTTGAGTATTCCCTCGGTGTGGATGGCTAGCCTCTACGGACCGCGTTAGGAACTCGGAGTCGAACTCCAGCATGTCCGACAGATCGTCATCCTCCTGGAGGGTCCACGCTTGGTCATCGTCGTCCTGGGGCAACTGCGAAAGAGACAGCTCCACTTCCTCCTGTCTCTTCGAGTTCGAGTTCGAGGTCGAGCTCATCGTCGCAGAATTCCTGAGAATAAAATATGCAAACAATATGTGACATTTCGCTGAAAATGTAATGTAATAATTGCGATAGACTGTAATTTTTCACTTGGAATTTTGTTCATGTTATTATAGAGGGGTTACCAAACAAATAATAGCTATGCGAAAAGCAGAAATTATTTGACGAAAATCAAAAATTCAAATTAATTTGTATTTTTATAAGTTGGAGCTGGAGCTCTAAATGTCAACTTGACCGGAACAGTATTACCTTCTCTTCAGAGCCTGGTCAAGCAATAAGTTTTCAATCCTTTCCTGGCTAACTGCAGTATTCGCAACGATGACATTGAGAACAAACTCGGTGAAAGCGCCGACGACCGTCGCGTCCTGGGAACTGTTTTCAGTCTTCTGCGGGACGACGAGGCTGCACATTTGCAGCACCGTGAACCCGCCCTTTACCAGCGCCAGTGACTTCGGTCGCTTGATGACGACGTATCCTTTCTCTGCAAAGCCCAGTCCTGTAAATGGACGGACTTTGGCTTGATCCAGGGAATGTACGCTCGTTACCCACACCACTACCTCGCGATCAATCTCGACGTAGCGCCGCAGTACTTGCTTCACACGAAAATCCGCCCGAGTTGTCTTGCCCAAGAACTCCATCCTAAAGTCTTCCATCACTGTGTCATCAGCGCTGTCCATGGTCTTCGCAATCTTCTCATACAAATTACCACGGTGCTTTCCGGCGCCCTTGAAATGGTTCCAGACGGCGGCGCCGACTGCATCTTTGCTGAACGGGAGCAACTTGTTGCTACTGATATCGAGGTACATGCCATTGGCGCCCTCGCGCATGCGCGCATCACGACTAGGTGTTTCACTGTCGATCAGCCCATTGGTAGCAAACACTTGGTCTACTTCATGATAAGCGGCTTCGACACTGCTCAGCAGCGCGTCGAATGTACTCTTGTCCGCCAGAAGATCTAGCGTGCAGCCTTGCGCGCGGTTTTTGCCGAGGTGGTCCACGCATTCACTGACCTGCTGTCGCGCGCGCTTTTGGAGCAGTGACTCCATACTTCGGGCCAATTTAATCTGACCTTCAAGCACGAGCTTCAGACGTGCATTCTCGCGTTCTGTCTTCTCACGTCGCAACTTCTGCCGCGTAGCCATACAGTGCTGCTATTATCTATAGGGACACTCAAGATTTTGTTATTCTTCTCGCAATACGCGGAATTAGATCGTGTAACTCGGTCTAAAGCTGACTTACACGATGTCTGACATCTCACAGAAACGATTTTAAAAAAATGCGCGTACAGCAAATTCTAAAGTGAAATTGTCATTTTAGGGGGTGTTCCTATCTATAGGGACACTAAAAACATTTCAAGATACTGAAGTGACGTTTCATTTCTATTGGCTAAAATTATGCAATTAACTCGGAACTGTTCCTATCTCCCTCTAGACCACGCGCGGAACCCCCAATCAATTCACGAATGCCACGAGGCAAACGACTGTCCGCGGAGGAGATAGGTCGAGTGAAAGCACACTTTGCAGACGGGAAAAGCAAACGCTGGATTGCTCGTGCTATAGGCCGCAGTGTCAACGCTGTGTTTAACGCCCTCCAACCCCCCAAGCTACCCAAATCATTAAAACGTCAAGGAAGGCGCCCTAAATGCACTAAGCGCCTGGTCCGTCAGGTGCTGCGACTTGCTACCGTAAAGAAACTATCTTCTAAACGGATTTCAGAGGCAATCGGCCACGTACTACGCCCAAGTACCGTCCGAAAGCTGCTGAACTCGTCGACTATCGCCAAGTGGATCAAGAGGAAACCGTCACCGGCTATCAAGCCGAACCACAAGGTGGCTAGGGCCGCGTTCGCAGCCAAATTCCTAAGCAAAACGCACATCTGGCGTCGCGTCATCTTCAGCGACGAGAAGAAGTTTAACTTGGACGGTCCGGACGGGTACCAATACTATTGGCACGACGTCCGGAACGACCAAGAAATCTTCTCGAAGCGCGCAAGCGGTGGAGGCAGCGTTATGGTGTGGGCTGGTATGAACTACTTTGGGAAAACTGAAATTGCATTCCTTGAAGGAAGGCAAAACTCTGCCTGCTACACTAGCACACTGGACACCTACTTGCTTCCTTTTCTTGAAAACCTTCGCCAAAATCACGGTATTGCTATGCCTATTTTCCAGCAAGATAACGCCTCAATCCACGAATCTAGGTTCACCAAGGCCCATATTGAGGCGCTAGGCATTCGGAAGCTAAAGTGGCCATCCAAGAGTCCTGATTTAAACCCTATTGAGAACGTGTGGGGTCAGCTAGCATGGTCTGTCTACGAAGGAGGGCGTCAATTTGACACCAGAGACGAGTTGAAGGCGCAGATCGAGCGGAGCTGGGCTAAAATTCAGCAGAGCTACTTACAAGGGCTCGTGAAAGGTATGCCAACACGTATGGCGCAGGTAGTTCTCAAAAACGGCGGTGCAATTGATAAATAGACCACCTTCAAACTGGTGTCCCTATAGATAGGAACACCCCCTAAAATGACAATTTCACTTTAGAATTTGCTGTACGCGCATTTTTTTAAAATCGTTTCTGTGAGATGTCAGACATTGTATAAGTCAGCTTTAGACCGAGTTACACGATCTAATTCCGCGTATTGCGAGAAGAATAACAAAATCTTGAGTGTCCCTATAGATAATAGCAGCACTGTATCTCTCCAGAATGGCGGAATATCAGCACCATTGATACCAGTGAGCGTTAATGTAGATGCCTGCGCCTTCTCCTCCGTCGTCTGTGCTGTTGTTATGGCATTATTAATACCAACGCGATGGTGGCGATGCAACTCGTCCAGTTCCGTCTCCATTTGCCTCACCTTGTTGCGCAGATATGCCAGCTCATTCTTACGCTCGTTTCGCGCCCGGTTGGGGTTCACCTTGACGCGTTTCTTGGGTTTTCCGTCAGCAGGTGCATCGTTCACTGGCTGGCAGTGCGATTTTCGGCAGCCTCCACCTCGAAGACGGCCATTTTCCTGAAGCTTGGCAATGTCCGGCGGTTTTAAGTTGGTCGCCATCGGTGATAAAGGGGACGGCAGCATAAGCTGATTTCGGTGAGTCTCAGCAGACTCCCCGCCTGATGCGGAGCTGGTTGACGGTGCTGGTGACAACGTCACTCGTAGCAGTTCGTCCAGTTCATCGCCAAGCATCGCATCATCTTCGGATGATCCTTCTGCCCCCTGCACGACCGCCGACGTGCCACCGCCGATACTCGCAGGTGATGCAATACAGGCATCTACGAAGCTTAGAGCTGCGTCAAGCGCCTCGAAAGCTGTGTCGTCGTCAGGCAGCAGCAGCGACATACTGTACCTACCGTAGCTGCGTTGAATTGCACACGGTTGCTGAGTAGTACTCAGTGAGTACCGTATCGAGTCTCAGATTGACGCGCGAGAATACTGTATCACGGGCGATACGGTTCAGCTGACGCAGGCGCAAGCCCTAACATACCGAAGTCAAGACAACAGGAACCACTCGCTTTCCCCTCAAGCACCAAGCGAATGTTCAAGCAGGAACCAGCTGGCGCGCATAAGCTGACCGTAATGCTGTTTTTCAGCCAACCGGCGTCGAACGCATCCCCAGCCGCAAAAGGCCAATTCTTCTTCCGATACATATCGCGCAGCGCAGTCTGCCTGCTTGCGCGGCTGCTTGCTCCGTTGTAGCCATGGAGCAGCGGCAGATCGAGGAGGAAGAGGAGCTTATGCAGGAGGCGCTGGCCCTGCTGGCAGACTGCCAGGATGACGACTATGACGCTGCCATCTCGCGCCTGCTGCTGCCTTCCGACGACGAGCATTATAGCCCCGTGTCCGCCAACCGCAGCGACCCCATCCTGTCGACCACCGAAGTAGTGCCTTCCTTTGCTCCTGATGTGAATCTGCCGAATAACAGCAGTGCCACAGCGAGCACCGAAGTATCCCCGCCGTCACACCCGCGCTGACCACCGCCACCAGTAGCCCTGTGAAGAAAACGCCCACGTCCGCTTCCAAGCAGCAACGCAAGAAGAAAGCTACGGCCCCATCCTCGGGCTCCGGGAAGAAGCGCAAGACATCGTCGCACAACTCGAACCGTGCACGTGACGAACGCAAAGAGGAACTCATCTATCTGCGCAAGACGGTGCAGACGATGGAGGCAAGACTGCGCACGCTCCAGCTTTCTCAGCGTCGGGCATTGGCTGCGCCTGCGCTTGCACATGCAAAGACCGCGGCTCAAGGAGAAGCACAAACGTTCACCGAGGGTGCGTTCGCTCTCGCTGCTCTGCAGGGTCATGCCATGACCAGTGACGCTCCTGTGTCTCCTGAAGATATTAAAGAGGACGCAGCGATGGGCCCTGTGTGGACCGAGATTGCAGCGCGACAGTACCAAGAGCGTCGCCGTGTTGAACTGGAGAATATCCGATTGAAACTTATTCTGGAGGGCCAAATCAAAATGGCCAAAAGCCTCGAGAAGATGCTGACAAAGCGCACCAGCTTAAGGGTGAGTTGTGGTGTCGAAGCTGTGGATAATATGAAGATTTTCCTGCTAACAATGCTGTGGTCGGGTTGGTATGTACACATGTAGGTGATGGAGTCCATCCAGGGCAAGTACCTAACTAGTCTGCAGCACCGTAAGCCTACATCGACAGAGGAGGAGGATGAAGCGGCCATTTTTGCTAGGCTTGAAAAAGAATTGGAGACGGCGTTGGACGAAGTGGACGTTGTCTTTGAGGCGAACGGCCTTGCCCGAATGGAAAAGACGTACGCAGACGCCCAAGTACGACGTGAGAACGGCACCACCGTCATGGAGATTTTTGCGAACAAGGTCGTTCCGTTCAGTGTGGAAGCCACTGGCCATGCAGTTTGGGAACACTTCGTCCACTCAATGGACCACATCCCGTCTCGCTTTGTCTACCAGAAACAACTAAAGGTTGGTATCCTGTCGATTTCTTTGAATCTGGCACTTCGCGAAGATCTGTTTATGATGGTGTTAAACTAATTTTTCTGGCTGATGCCACGTAGAAGACGGAAACAACGGACGATACTCTGATGGAGAGCTTTGGACTGGAACTGGTCGGTAGTCGTAACGCCACTGCCGCGTTCCGCGTACGCCAGATCCGCCGGAAGTTTGTTCAACCACACCGCGTTGTTATTGCGTGGCCGATGTATTCCGAGGCACTCGAGCTCTCAGCTGAACCCACGAAAGGTGTGCGTCTCCACGAGAAATGTTTTACTGTGGTCAAGGCTCTTCCGAACGCTAGTGGCCGCCGTGGCGCCCTAATACAGTCGTGCTACGTTCTCCGCCCGGAGATTTACGGTCATGTTGCTGACCGCGAGCGCATTCTCACCACCCTAACGGATTTTTTGTTGGACTCTGTCTCCCATACAATTAGCTCAAGCCATCAAATGATTGAGAACTATCTGTTGGACGGAGCTCTCCGATTCCGAGCCGAACCAAACGTGTTGACGCAGGTTGCTAGTCAGGAAAGCAAGGATGAAGACGTCCTTCTGTAGCAATCACAAGCCTGGTAGTATCACTCAACTCTTTTAGACTGTGGCGTCTTTGGGACACGGAGTCTCATATCAACCAGGCTACTTGGCGCTTGGTAGGAGACTTTGTATAACACATTTTGTAATTAACGTTCACACAAAAGGTTACCGTGTCTTCATCCACGGTACCTCCAAAAGAGTGGGAAGGCTTCAAAGCGTTTTTCTAGGGGTGTTTCTCTAGAGCCCGGCTGAGAAGCACGTTCTCAATCATCTGGTGGCTTGCGCTAATGCTGCCGGTCACAGAACTCAGCACAAAGTCTGTGAGCGCTCCGACCTTGCGGGATTGATCCGGTCCGTCGCGGTTGTTAATTTCTGGCCGAATAATATAGCACGTCTGCATCAGCGTACAATTATCTTGGCCCGTAGCAGGAGGCTTGATCACAATATAACCTTTTTCCAGAAATCGGATACCCGACGTTGGCTCAGCCGAGAACGCCACCGTATCCGTTATTGTACGCCACACAATGATAATCCGATTCTGTTCCACGTATCGCCGAATAATGTGCTTCACGTGAAAGTCACCATTCGTATGACCGTCCGTCATTTCTAACCCGTAGCGTTCAACCACAGTGTCGTCACTAGCTTCAATGTGTAGTGGCTGTTTCTCGTAGTAAAAGCGGTGGGGCATGTGATCCATCGAGTGCGCGAAGTGTCGCCATACAGCCTTTCCTGTAGTGGACAGGTCGAAGGGCATCACCTTGTTCGCGTATATCTCCATCACCATGCCCCGAGTGGCATCGTGTTCAATCTTCGCTGTGTGGTGCGCCACTTCCATGCGGCCCAAACCGTTCGCTTCGAAAACTGCATCGAGCTCCTGACGAGACTTGTCGATTCCAGAAAGCAGCATATCGAAATCTGCGCGGTCGTCACGAGCTGCGTCGGGTCCTGGAGCTGATGACACTCGGCGAATACGCTTACTCGGCCCGCCCAAGACCTGAAGAAGGCCCTTAATTCAAGGAACAAGTCAGTAAATGCTTGGACTACTACAACCTCTCATCACGCGGCATGAGGATACTTTACTCGTTCATTGTGTCGCTTTCGGAGGATGCGCTCGAGACTCCTGGCCACCTTAATCTGCTTTTCCAAAAACAACTTAAGACGCACGTTCTCCCTCTCAGCCTTTTGGCGCTCCAGTGCCTGGCGCTGAGCCATGTCCCCCCACACTGCAGCCAAGTGTGCCGGTGATGCTGTGCTGGTCATGGGTGCCGCAACTGAAGAGAAGGTCGCAGACGGCGTTCCTGTAGCCATCTTAGCAGAGCGCATGGCGGCCAGCTTGGACTTCAGTTTAGAACCTTTCAGCTCCACTGCTGACGGCGGTGCGGCAACGGACGAGAACGGCGCGGACGCAGTTTGAGGTTTGTGCGTGGTGCGCAATTGGTCCAGTTGTAGCTGCAGATCCTTCACTTTCTGGCGCAAGTACACCAATTCCTCTCTGCGCGCGTCACGAGCACGGTTTGAGTACTTCCGCGGCTGCTTTGTTTTCTTGCCCTTGGGGTTCTGCGGAACGAACGTCGGGTTGCTCGAAGTAGACGTGGGGCTGGCCCTCGAGAGCACTGGACTGCTGCCACAACTCGAGGGTGGCACTGCGGACTCCAAGTTTAGCTCGTGCGAGTGCATCTGCAATTGCTGCGGAGTTACTTCCACCTCGGCGATCGGCTGCTCCGTGAGTGTCGGCAGCTCCAGGTCCTCGCCTATCTCGCCGTCGTGGCCATCGAGTAGCTCCAGGTCCAGCTCAGCGTCAGCGCCTAGCAGCCACTCGGTTGATGTCTCGCAGTTGGTCAGGAAGGAAAGCGCCTCCTCCAGCGTCTTAGAGTCGTCATCGTCGTCGTGAATTGCTGTCTCCAACCAGGAGCTCATACCCAGAGGAAGTATTTTGAATACTGATTTACATAATAATTGTCAATGTGATCGTACCGTAAAATGGGTACAAGTTGGTCGACTGGTTTATACTTGTTTTTTGTAAAGGAAAGATACGGAACCTTTAGGACAATAATGTGCTGCAAATGAACATGGTGGTCGAACCAAATCCAGCTTTATTAATACCAACCCTCATGTGCATGTACAGTATTAATACGTGCACTGTACATACTACCTACACAATTCTCGCTACGGCTCATGATTCTTGCGCGGCAGCCTGATCAGCTTGATGTTCAACCGGTGCAGCCATTCAAATGGTTCGTGCGGTTGTAATCTTGTCAAAAGGGAGGGGTGAAGACCATCCGGTTCTCCTTTTGAGTTTCATAAAAGTCGCATAAACCCTTTTGTCAGGCGCCGCCACGAGTATACCGGAATATGCTGCTGCATGACGACGAGATGGAGGCGCTTGAGGCGGCGCTTTCCTTCGTCGATGGCTTCTCCCACGACGCTTCGGGACATAGTGTGATTCATCACATCAACACAGAAGTCCCGAGCTCCTCTACGCTGCATGCTTCACCCTCAACGACATCAACCAGTGCCGGGATGAGTGGAGGGGGCGGGGAGATCGCAGACGACGAACTGGAGAGTCTGCTGCTGGAAGTGGGGCTGTCTAGCTCTCCAAGTGTGTCTGCGGGGATGAAGACGGAGCCTGTCGCACTAGCACCAAGCTCACAGGCTGGCAGCCCGACCGACAGTGTTGCTATATCAGGTACAGCAGCTAACACTGCAAAGCAGGCAAACATCGATAGCACCGAACAAGCTCGTCGAGGCTCTCGCGGTAATTCCCAGCAAGCTCTAAGTGGGAAAACGAAGAAGCGGGTGCGACTGAACCCGAACCGTGCCCGAGACAATCGCAAGAATGAGCTGGCCTACCTACGCAACAAGGTCAAGCAAATGGAGGGACAACTTCACTCTCTTCGTCAACAATACATTGAAAACAAGGACTCAACGAACACAACAACTACCGCGCGATCTATCATCGACACAACAGGAAGGCCACCAGTTTGGCGTGATATGGCTTCAACCCAGCAACTACGACGAGAGAAGGCGGAACGTGAGAACGCGCGGCTAAAGCTGGTCCTTGAAAGTCAGATCAAGCTTGCAAAAAGCATGGAGGCAGTGATGCAGAGACGAACGCGACAGCAAATGGCTGGTTTCAACGGCGTTGTGAGCGACACTGTTGGCGGCGTCCCGGGATCCACGTGGGACTTACTTCTCGACAAGGCTACCTATGACATGTTGCTGGAACGTGTAGAGGAAGCGTATCACGAGGTGGATGATGTACTTGCTGCAAATGGCCTCAAGTACTTGGAAACAGCATGCACAAACGCACAACTGCGTGAAGGTCCAGAAGGCATGTATGTGGACATTTTCACCAACAAGATGTTGCCGTTCGACTTCACCACGGCTGCAGAGGCGGTTTGGACCCAATTTCGAGGCAGTGAGAAGCACCGTGGGAATTTGTATGAGAACTTCTCCAAGGTAATTTGGAGTACTTTGATTGTTATTTGTTATTTATCTGCTAATGGTTTTGCACATTGCAGGACGTCGAATCATCCTCTGATACCGTCGCAGAAATGTTTGCGATTGAGTTTATGGCGAATGACCTGGCTGCTGACTTCCGTGTGAAACAAGTCTTGCGGCGCTATATCGAAGAAGATAGGCAGGTGGTAGTTTGGGTGTCCACTGCATCAGCGCTCGAAAACTCCAAGTCGCCTTTTGCCAGTTTTGGATTCCGTGAAAAGGGCTATGTCATCAGCAAACGAGTGCGAGGGCGTGACGACCTCTCCATGTTCCAGACCTGCTGCCTGGTTTCACCTCAAATGTCAGAAGGAGGGTCGTTTGACCTGGCCACTGTAGGCACATTCACGGAGTTCGTCCTGGGTTTCATGTTTGCCCATATCACATCCAATCAAGAGCTCATTGAGAACATGTTAATGGACCAGTCCCTACGAGGGATGTCGTAACAGAGTTTAAATGCTCAAATAGAAATGAATCTACAGGTAACCTGGAGTTGTCTTGTGCCACTCTGTGCCGCAGAGTCCGGAATCTGTGGCATAGATTCGATAAAAAAACAATTATTGCTCATTTTGTTTGAGCATACACCTCCCAGAAAATTATTTTACGAACTGCTATGTCGCTCCTGCTTGGCGACGACGACGTGGAAGCCCTGGAAGCGGCGCTGTCGTATGTAGACGCCCTCCCTCCGACTCAACCAACGCTTCCGACCCCAGCAGCACCGCCACCATCATCAGTGACAGCGTCTCCGGAGGGATTCGGAGCCAAGAATGAGGGAGAGGTCCAGCTAGACGCAGAACTGGATCGACTTCTGCTTGAGACGCTCTCCTCTTCGTCCGAGCATGATAGCGACGGAACTTCGGTTCCACCAGCATCTACAGCGACAATGATGTCGACGACAACGTCGCCATCAGTCCACATCCTTCCATCACCTCTGCCACCGATGGTGGCGAACATCGAGGCCCCTGACGTTTCAATACAGACGGCTCGTCGTACTTCTAAATGCTCAACAACCACGTTGGCAAAAACCAAACGCCGCGTTAAGGTGAACCCGAATCGAGCGCGAGACGAGCGCAAGCATGAACTTGCGTACTTGAGGAACAAAGTCGAGCAAATGGAGCTCGAGCTCGAAACAATGCGTTATCGACGGCGTGCTCGAGGGGTCAGAAGCGCTGAACCACCGCCAGCTTCTTCGAACAATCAATCCAATGTGCTAGTCACAACTTGTTCGAAGCCTGCTATGTCATCTCCCAGGATGCCATTCATCTGGAGAGACATCGCAACTCGTCAGCAGCAGCGGCGAGAGAAATCTGAGCGCGAGAACGCGAGACTGAAGATTGTTCTTGAGAGTCAGGTGAAACTGGCGAAAAGCATGGAGACTCTGCTGCAGAAGAGAGCTCGGCAGCAAGTCTCTGGCTGTGCTGAAGTGGTTGGTGCTTCCGGTGACTTGTCGTCACAAGGACGTACATTAGACTTTTTGGTGGACAAGGACACTTACGAGGCACTCATCGCGAGCGTGGAGACCGCGTATGCCGAATTAGAGGCTGTGTTTGCCACCAACGGATTGCTGGGCCTAGACACTCCTTGTAGAGATGCGCGAATGCGTGAAGGTGTCAGTGGGATGTATCTTGACGTGTTTGCCAACAAGGTGTTGCCATTCAGCTACGAAGCTGTTACTGCAGCCGTGTGGAATCATTTCAAGGGTAACGAAAAGCACCGTGGAGTAGTCTACGAGAATGCAACACAGGTACGAACTGCTTGCCAACGTATGGAAATCTCAGCTGACCATATTTAATGTTTGCTCCTTTAGCACCTCGAAACTTCATCGGACACTATCATGGAAGCTTTCACGATGGAATTTATGGGTAAAACAACTACTGCTGACTTCCGAGTGAAGCAGGTGGTCAGACGCTTTGTGGACGCGGACCGACAGGTCGTGGTCTGGGTATCAATTGGGCATTCCTTAGACCCGAACAACTCGCCGTTCTCCAGCTTTGGCTTTGTGGACAAAGCTTACGTGGTGACGAGACGCCCCACATCCATCACCTCAGGACACGGTGATTTCACCATTCTGCAGATGTGCAGTCTGGTGTCGCCACAAATGGCTGCAGGTTGTCGTATCGACATGACGGCGGCGGGTGACTTCACCGAGTTTGTGTTAAATGTCGTCGCCGCTAACACCACGACCAGCCAGGAGCTTATCGAAAACGTGCTGCTCGACCAGGCGCTTAACAACCGCCATGTCGAGACGAGTCTTGCTGCTTGATGACCAGGACATTTCTACGGTAGTTTTTTCTTCTGGTAAAATCCTTTAGAATCTACTTCGTAAAGTTGGGATCCGAGACGCAGTCAGATATCTACCGTAGATTCGAGACTGGAGGCTGTACAGAATACAATACTTCGAAGTACTGCTGGAGATTAGTCACCGCTGACTCATCACGCAAAGACCATCATTCAGTAGAACCACCAAATCTTGTGGTCCACAAGAAATATCGCTCATCAAAACACCATGATTGGAGTTTCGAATGATTAGCCTTTCGACTTTCATCACATTCCTCAATTAGCAGTGCATCGACCAAGGCTTGCAGCACCATGGCCTTCCTGCTAGAGAGCGAGCCGGAGGAAACGTTGGCCGCCGCGCTGGCTTTCGTGGACGAGCAGCACAGGCCTTTGGCGTTGTCGCACCAAAGTGACGCGAACAAGGAACTCGAACTCGATCTCGATCTCGATCTCAGCGATGATGGACCGGAGCTGCCGTCCTTAGACGAACCAGAAGCCAGTGACGTGTTGGATGCTTTAAGCGTGGATATGTCTGCAGTGGCTGCTAAGGCTATCAAGAACATCAAGTGGAATGCTGCCATTCCCAACCCGAAGACCCTTTCACAGCGTCTCTTCAAGCACCACCAAGTGTTCCCGTGCCCAGTTCGGCAACCTGCAGCTCTTTCCTCTCCAAATAATAAACCAAGTCCTGTTGAAAGCAAAAAGAAGAAAAAAACCTATGTACGCAAGAAACCTTTAGGGTATAACCCGAACAAAGCGCGTGATGAACGCAAACTGGAGCTCCTGTACCTCCGCCAAACCGTCGCTGACATGGAGTTGGAATTGCAAAAGCTGCAGGAAATCAAGGGAGCCAATCAAGCCAACGACTCAGGGTGTTTGTCTGACTCGACTTCTCCATCCAATGTTGTAGCAACCAACTGTCACTCTGATCCTTACACTGACGATGGAGTACCCAAGGTCTGGGAGAAGATGTGCGCACGCCAACTGGAGCGTCGAGTGAAGGCGGAGCGAGAAAATGCTCGCCTTAAAATGGTGCTTGAGGGGCAGATTAAGATCGCCAAAAGCATGGAGCAGATTCTCAAAAAGCGAACGGTACTGCGCGCAATGGAGTCGTGTGGTAGCAACAAGCGCACGAAGCACACAGATCGCATGCCACGGTCGTCCGATCCTCGTGCTGATGCTAAAATCTTTGAAGCTCTACTGGCTGGTGTTGAGGCCTCATACCGTGAAGTTGATGCTGTATTTGAAGCCAATGGGCTTGGTCGTACGGAGGCCCCGGAAAGCGATGCCCAGATGCGTGATGGTGTGAACGGCATGTACTTGGAAATCTTTGCCAACAAGATGTTTCCCTTCAGTATGCACTCCACGGGTGAGGCTGTGTGGCAACACTTTAAAGGCACGGATATTCCCTACCGCTGGTATCACTCCAGGTCAGCTGGCTCGATCGAGTCGACGGAGGATACAATGGTGGAATGCTTCGGCATGGAAATGCACGATGCTAAAAGCAACACCACAGCCGAATTCAACGTCAAACAGATCCTCCGCCGTTATGTGGAGGAAGATCGTGTCGTCGTTGTATGGCGCTCGCATATCGACCCCCTCGAGTTCTCCAACAAGAGGTTTGCGGGTATTCATTTCCAGGAGAAGGGCTACGTGGTCATTAAGCCTCGCGTTCTAAAAGATGACAATGCTGACGGTGATGATTTTACGCTGATCCAGACGTGCTACATCATTACCCCCGATCTTTCCGACCAATCTCTGAACGATGATGCTAAGACGGGAGCTCTGACTGAGTTCGTCATGAACTCAACGGCTGCCAACATTTCTGCCAGTAACGAAATGATTGAAAACGTACTACTGGACCAGGCATTGAAACAAAAGCGCTGCAAGTAAGAAGAGACTTCCCACCGCGTGTATATCAAGCATATTCATGTCGTCATGAAAAACAAATTTTCGTACATCTTCGTTGCAGATACTTCGCAGATATTTTTGGAAAACAGTACTACTGGTAGGTACAGTAACTTCGAAGTACATGTAAAGTTTACTTTGTAAACAAAGGAGTCATACTACCATCTCTGCAGAGTCTACAACAGAATCAGCTTTTTCCAGTAGCACAGTTTGTTGCAACTGCAGCACGTTGCGTAACTTTCCGCCAATCGCGTTCAAAACCAGCTTCTTGACGTGGCCAAAGTCCATCGGTAAAACTGAAGATGTGTCCACGCGTTTTACCTGGAGTTGGTAGCAGCTCCGAACCACCGATGCCCCCAACGGGTTAGCCTGAGAGGGTGAAATGATGGTCCAGTGATGATCTTCAAATTGAAGACCACCTGTCGGAAGAAACCACGTCGTAGTCCCAACCAGGACGACTTGATTCGCTTCTTCATACTTGCGAACAATGTTAACGCCATCGAGATTCAGGAGGAGGTTGTTTCCATTCGGAAGGGAGGCCATACAATTTCTTTCAAGCGAATTCAGATTTCTGGATCGAACCTGTTCAAATAACGGAGGTTGATGTTAGCTGTCAGTGATCTCACAATATCTACTGCTGAGACCAACTTACGAAGCGAAATGACTTTTGGGTATCCTTGTTTTTCTTGGTTGTGATGTGGTGCCACAGATACTCAGCCGCTTTATGCATTGAGCACTCCAAAGGTGTGATTGATGTCGTCTCGACGCAAGTTTCGTCGGATTTGAGATTCCTATTCTGGCTTCTGCAACTGATTGGCGGGTTTTCCTCCATGACTGGAAGCACGTTGTCTGCTTCTAAGCGCAGTTTACCAAGGCTATTAGACAGTTCTGCCAAAATGGCATCGCTGAAATCAAGCGGCTGCAAACGACGATCTGGTATGTCTTGGACATTGAACACGAAATCCATTCCCTGTAGGCGAAGCAGAAATTGATGCAGCATGCAACAGTTAGCAAGTGGGGATCAACAAACAGACCAGCACTCTTCTCAGAAGTTTCGTACCTCGAGCAGATTCCTTCGTCCGAGTATCTTGTTTATGGAAGCGTTCACATTGATTTGGTTTGCCATGATTGCCTTGAGTTCTCGGTTGGTGCGCTCTGCACGTTCACGGCTTTCACTCTCGATCATGGCGAGACTGTGCCACATATTGGGCTTCCTACTCGCTGAAGGGTTTATTCCGATTCGGCTAAGCCGAGATAGCTGCAACTGTTGCAACTGGGTGTTTAGCTGTTGTGCTTCTTCCATTAGAGCTTTCAATTCTGCCTTTTTGCGGCGCTGTAGACTCGTCGTGTACCTCACCGGTCCTTCTTTTCGTCTCCGATCCTTCTTCGTTTTCAATTGAGGTTGTTGTTGGGCAGAAACGTTAGCCACGGGATTGAGACCACGGTCACTTTCAAACGATGCAGAAGAGCTGGAGTCGCTTTCAGTGTTGTCGATAGAATCCAGAAACGTAAGCACTTCAGACAGCGTAGCCGCTTCGTCCATTTTGAGGATATTCTGTTGCTCCTAAGTTACAGTCTAACGCGATAAGGAGGGGGGGGGGCAGTCCGGAAGAGTAGGTCATCCATTGATCACCCGATTGGCAGGAGGCCGACAAGATTATGAACATCGAATGTTGACGATTCACTTTTAGGCTGGCATTTTGATATTTGATTGGTTAATTTCAAACATAAAAAACAAATGTCTTGATAACTTATCAAGAACTCGTTCAACGCATTATCAATGTAAGTTATAGACTGACGGCTCCATGGGTTTTCGCCCCGGAGATTACATGTAACGCTGTCTTGCCAGCGATTTTGTATACCTCGACACTCTGTCCAAGGTTTTCGGGACTATATATCGTGGTAACGAAGCAAGCGGCCGTGTTTCTTTTTGCCCGTGCTGGCGACCGCTTGTGCGCTCTTCAATGACGCCGAAATCCTGCTGGAAGAAACCATAGTTGGGAAGCGTTGTTCAAGCAAACGGAACCTTTAAGTTTTTACTGAAACGAAGCGAGAAACGCGTGTGTATTGTGTTAGCGAAGCATCAAGACTTCCAGCAGGGTCTTGCTCAAATTTTTGTGGGAAGTGAAACACTTGCGGGCTCAGAAGGCTACTGTCGAAAGTGTACAGCATTGTCACGAACTTCGAGGAGGAATGGGTCTTCTCGAGAAGAGTCCCGCCACGTTAGGCCGTTGACATCCTGAGCCTCAGGATGTCTACAACCATTTTCGGATCCTTCCCACGCCCCACACTTCGAGGTGGGATGCGGGTATTGCTATGCAGCAGCCATGCCGTTCCTGGTCGTGAATCAGTGAAGCGGATATGATCTACTCCATCCTGTCGGATGACGACTTGCTTGAACCCAGCAGTATTACAGATTCATAATTCTGGAGTCTCTGAGGTCTCTTTCTCTACCTGAGTCTCCTCTTGCTTCTCCACCTCTTCAGTAGCTTCCGCTTCGTCGCCTGCGTCTTCGTTTGGAACCAGTATGTACTGTAGTAGCACAGAAAGAGAACTCAATGTATTGTACGGATGACTAACTACTCCGTCAACTTAGCTATCACGACATTCACTCGATCTCATCGTAGGACGGCGTAGCAGAGTTAATGGCCTTGGAGTGGTGATGTGGCGAGAACATCTCGGACTCCTCGTTCTCAACCGCTTCACTAGTAAGAACCTCCTCGTAATCGCTCTTGAGGTACGCGAATGCAGACAGGAAGATAAGTGCAAGAGGCACTCCAAGATCCGTGACAGCCCACATCACGCGCGCGCCATAGTGCTGGTAGAAGAATCCACCAACCATTGTGCCAACAGCACGGGCCAATCCGTTCTGGGTCGCATTCAACAGCCCCATTACAGTTCCTTCACAACCCTTAGGTGCAGCAGCGTAGATGTACTGCGTGCAGGCGGCCCACGCCAGTCCAAACGTGCATCCGTGCAAGAACTCGAACGGGATGGCACTCCAGGCGTTCGTCATGACCGCGTAATATGTGATTCGAAGCGCGTAGGCCGTGATGGAGACTAACAGCACTTTCACCGTGCCGAGCTTCTGGATAATAGCATGCGAGAAGAAAAACGCAGGCAACTCCGAAATGGTTTCGCACATGATGGCAATTCCCACAATCTGTGCGTTGCCACCCGACAAGTTGAACAAGTTGAGCGCCAGGAAGCTCGATAAAACACCGTACATGAGACCCATGAAGACAACCACGAGCAACAGCATGATAACATCCTTCTTCGCGCAGATACGGCGCATGTTGTCGGCAAATGTCGGCTGGCGCGAGCTCTGGGCACCCTCCTCCATCGTAGAATGCGTGCCTTCATGGTGTGCATTCTTGACCGGCGGGATCGTACGCAGCACCAGCAGCGAGATCAACATAAAGAAAATACTGATGTTGAACGCCCACGAAATGCCAGCCGCAGCGACAGCCAGGCCAGTGATGTACGCGCCAGTGCCCCATCCAACAGCACCAAAGAGCCTCTGCTTGCCGTACTCGCCCCCAACCTTCTCGATCATGTCAAGCACGGCGTGATCCATGAGTGAGCCAGCAGGCATCGACTGGAAATTGGCCAGCACCACCACTGCGAGCGTCCAATTATACGACCAGTAGAAGTACTGGATGGAGAACATGAGCAGTCCGCCCGTGATAATGCACAAGTTGTGGATAAGGCGCTGGTTTCGGATGTAGTCGGCAACCGCGCCCCAAATCGGTGGAGACAGCATCGCGCAGACACAGGGGAGCGTCTGCAGCAGACCGATCTGCACCTTGGAGAAACCGGCAGTCTGCTGGTAGTACACGGCCAGGAAGATTGCGACGGACGACTGCTGCACGTTGGCGATGGCGTACATGAGCTTAGGCTGCCACAGACAGTTCTCGTACCAGTTGGCAGGCGCTGGATTCAGCGCGTCCTTCTTCTTGCCGTCGCACATACCGATGGTTTTGTATCACGTGAGACTTGGACGTGTCTTGGGCGCAGCAACTTGACGAATGAACGGTGTGGCCGCCCCGCCGAAATGCTCACTGACCTGGTCAATTCCGGTAGGATGGGAATAGCTCGGACTGCATCCACATACCCTCGGACACCGCTTGCCGACGTCACACTGGAAGTTCAGTTGGTGATGAAATGCATCCACGCAGCATTTGAAGCGCTTGAACTTCTTACAATTCACCCCGTCCTTCAGTTAAACAATGATCTGTCTGAAGTTACGAACTGGAGATGGATGTCATGGAGTGTCGACACCTCAGCCTTATTTATGTGGAGGGTGGACTCGAACTCTGTGCGGTCACTCACCAGGTAAAATGACACGTTAACACTGTTCAGTGAACACTGTTCACAGTGTGAACTTCACACACTGCCAGAGGCGCAGTCTTGCAAGTTGCAACTGACCAGTTCGTAAGTTTCTATTGCAAAGAATCAAGATGAACCGTGGTCCTGAAGAAAGTGGTGCTGAGTTTGTTGCACTGTGTTACGTAAACATGCAAGCATTAGAGTCTCCAATTTACCTTGTAGAGGCATAAGCGTAGGTACTGTTCTACAATCTATGAGTACAAGTAGTCCATTCAAAGGATGGACGGACTCCATTGCAACAGCTTCACTTCAAAACGTAGCGTTTCAACAATCACTTTAACTCGTTATGGGTGAGTCGTGGCACTACGGAGAAGACCTTGTTGCACTAGTTTCATAAAGCTGCGTAGTCTGCTCCCTATGGATGTCAACATGTGCCGTGCATCGGCCAATGTCGTTTCCAAACGCTTCACGTGCAACCGGTTGCAGCTTTGGACAACGCACGACTGCATCTTCAGCGAATTCGGAGATGGACTAATGACGGTCCAGTGAAACGTTTCCAACTCAAGTCCGACACTTCGAGGTTTCCAAGTCGTTTTCCCAACGAGAACAAAGCGATTTTCTTCTTCAAACTTCCGATAGGCACTCACTGCATCAACGCACAATAACTTGCTTGTCTCGTCTTTTAGAAGTAACGTGAAACTCATTTCAAGAGTGGTGTCGTGGCTAGCTCGAATCTGAAACATCCACATAATTACACGAACCAATGAAGCTAATTAGTGACCGCAAGCTCGGAGATTTCAGCGCACCAACGTACAAATCTGTAGAGCTTATCAGGCTCCGCGTCCTTCCTGCCGACGAGCTGCTGCCAGAGTATAGTTCCGGATTTTGAAATTGTACAAGGCAGTGGTGTAACTGAAATCGTCTCGACGCAGGTACATGTATCGCCAAGTATTCCACAAACCTCTTGACGTTTCTGGTGCGTTTGCAGCGCAACAGTGAGATAGTTTTTCAATGCTGGAAATACGGAATCTGCTTCAGTTAGCATTTGCTCCAAGCTGTCAGAAATGGCAGCTAACACTGAGTTGGCGGTGCTAGATTGGCATAATGACTGACGACAGTTTTGCGACATAAGATCAAGTTCCTGGAAACACAAGCAGTGAATAGAGCGCCATAACACGATTTCCAAAATTAATACAGTACCTTGTACACATCACAACTCTCCAGCAGCCACTCAATCGATGCAAATACTCGCAAGCGGCTTGCCAGAATCCTTTTCAACTTGTGATTCATGTTTTCTGCTAGCTCGTGTTCCTGACGGGCAATCACCGCCGCCACCTGCCATTTTTCCGGATCTTCCTGCGTAGTCGTATCCCCCAGTTTTCTCTGCTGCTTAAATTGCAGCTCTGTTAGTCTGCATTCCAGCTCTCGCGCTTCAGCCCGTAGTGATAAGAGCTCAGTTCGCCGGCGCCGCTGTAGATCTGTAGAATACGGAACAGAACCAACTTTCCGAATGCGCTTCCTACGTGGGCGTGCCTTCGTGTCTTTTTGAGTCCCCAAGGGCGTTCCACCAATACATGTACTCACAGTCACAGAAGCTTGCAACGCCAGATCACATTTGGTATCTCCATTGTCATCGGTACAATCATCAATATCTTTTAGCAGCTCCAACAGTTCCGACAGCTTCACAGGGAGCTCGTCCGTAGAATTCATTGTTAAGATGAACAGAAGAGCACAATCCGGCAACAAAATTGTGAAATGAGGGGCTGGTGTACATTCGATCTGCCATCGTGTTTACGCGCGTCACGCTGCCGTAAGCCATGTGCAGATGTACATGTTGTGTGAACTGGTAGCACGTCGCAACTGCTGGATAAAGCTGACGAACGACGTTGTCGGGAAAATGCTGGTGCATATGACGTGCAAGTGCATCGAAACAAAAACCACAACCATTTCGTCAGTAAGCAACCATATCGTCACTATCATCATTGCCACGAGATCTGAAAGCCCAGTACATGAACCACTCTAGCAAGATCTGCGTTGGCTCATAATCTTTGCACAAACATAATCAATCAGGAAGGAACACGACATGAAATGTTCTACCCGTGTTCGCAAATTTGCAACACGGGCAGATCCACTCAGCTTGGACTTCAAGTCAGTGAATGACGCCTTCATCCATTTACGACCCAACAAACCCAACAAGGTCTCCACGCCCAGTTTGCAGCAGAATTGCACGTTGCATCGCCAAATAGCGTTCCTTAATCTGCTTTCCCATGGCACGCAGAGAGCGATCACGTACCATTTCAATATGTTCGCCGTCTATCATGGTACAGCCAACTGCTTTTTCGGCATTGAGTGAATAGTAGGATCGGATCACAGACGCACTTGCTGGATTTTCCTGCGACCGATACACGGCAAGCCATGTACGCTCGCGGAAGCACAGAACTCCACACCTGTCGAAGGAGACAGCGGCCCACACGACCAACCGCCTATTGTCGTCATCAATTCTGCGCGTGGAGCCAAAACCATCAAGAAGCACGGTCTGGTATGGAGCGCCCAGCTCGACCGTGAATTGTCTCTCTCCACCAGCGTGATGAGGTCTCTGTGGTCAAATATCATCGTAAAAACTCATGTTTCACCTGTTAGATTGCTGCTTCTTATCAACGTACCGGGACACAACGTGGACCAAGAAGATCGACATTTTGCTGGATGTTAAACTTTGAGCCCAAGAGTTTCACAGCGTGATCCAATGTACAGTGTATGGGGGTGCTCGAAGTCACCTCGGTTATCAATCCAAGATCTGGGTCCAGTCGAATCTGAGAATCGAAAGAAATCGAGTTATCCGCCACAGAGGCGGTAAGTACACTGTCTGCTTGAACGATCATCCGCTGCAGTGTCGCTTCAATCTCACGCCCAACGGCCACGGGATTGATATGTAGCGTGGTCGGGTTGCAGCACTGCCGGGTGGTCTGTGTCTGGTTCTGCTTCTGATGAAGATTTGCTTGCCGCATATCGTGCATGGCTGCCTGCTGCATTTACACAACAAGAAGCATTAGTCTCCAGTTCTTCAGCCTTATATACGATACCGAAGTGCTCTACCGGCATGAATGGCCTTTTGTTCATTTTCATCTGCAGAGACTTGGCCACTTGCTGCTCCTTAGCCAGCGCTCTCCTGAGTGTCATATTCAGCAGTTCAGCTTCCACTCGCTGCTGCTTTATAGCTTCAGCCTTCGACTGCCAGGAAAAACCTTTCCTCTTTTTATGCAGTGGACTACCAGGCCATGAAGTGGCCTGCTGCAATTTGGTTAACTGCGTCTCTAACTGCTGCGCGGTCTCCAGCAGCTGCTGTCGCTCCTGCTTCTTTCGCTGTCGGAACTCCACGTCCTGCTGACGCTGACGCTCTCCTCGTACGCGCTTCGGTCGCTCCTGGCAGCGGGAGGAAGAGGATGCAATATGCATCGGGCAATAATTGCAATAATTGCGTGGCATGAGACAGCTTCCGTTATGTACACTTTGTGTGCCACTGATGGTGATTATCCTGCGGCACGATTGCGCGACCAAACCCCTGATTGGAAGATAGGAAGAACTGATGACCTTTTCGGCAAGAAGCTATTGGTACTTACACTAGTAGACGAGTGCTGGACTCGACATTGCTGGGTGCTCATTCTGGCTTTACTGCTCACAAGGCAACACATCAGCCATGCGGTTCCGATTTGGAGAAGGCGAGGAGCAGCTTTTCGTGGCGGATATTCTCCCGATGCTCGACATTGAAGACGAGGAGAGCTCAACGGATTCCAGTGGCGGCGACTCGAGCGCAGGATCGACGTGTGTTGTGGAGGTGCATACCAGTTGCAGTACTGATGAAGACTTGAGAGCAGGCAAGTTAATTCCGACATCACGAGCAAGATTACAAGCGAAAAGCAAGAGCGAACGCTTGCGTCAAGAAATTCAGACGCTTGGGGTGGAGCTGGCGGATTTGCAGCGTGCTAATCGAGGACTGACGGAAAAGCCCTCCGCTAGATCACGGTGGAAAGCTCTCGCTATGAAGAGGAAGCGACAGCGAGAACGCGCAGAGCACGATAACAAGGTACTGAAGAGGATGATCGCTGCTCAGAACATGCTTGCAGAGTCAATACTTAATGGGCGACTTCAACTTTCAAGCGAAATCCGTTGCACTGCTAGCACTTCTTCGCATCGAAAGTTTCCAAGAATCAACGTGCGATTTTGATTTGAAGAACGAACTATTGCAAGTGAATAATGTGCAGTTGATGCTGAAGCGTACTTTTGGACCAGCCATGCAGACTGCATCACACAATGTATAGTGATTTTGGTGAACAGGATGAATTACGATAGATTAAACACTCAGGCCTACATCAGGAATGGGCAGCTCCCGCCATTGGTTGAGCACACCTGATAGCGATGCTGTCAGCGTGCATTGCGCATTCAGCAGTGTCTTGAGTGCCTTGTTTTGCTGTTCAGCTCGTTCTCGTTCCCGACTCTGCTTCATCGCTACAATTTTCCACAACATATTAGCTCGGTGGTCATCAAGGCTGGCTGTGGTGTCCAGTCTTGCGTGCTGTAGACTCTCCACCTCGTCTTCTAGTCTCTTGACTTCGCGTCGAAGAATCTCGATTTTACCCTTGTTTCTCAGTCGTGGGCGAGTCTCAGTGCCGCGTCTCGCTCTCTTTGGCGTCGCCACAGTGTTTGATTCGTTGGGACGAATTCGTTTTAGAGTGCATGGGAGTTGCTCGGGAACGACAGGCAAAAGGTCGGTCTCCAACCAGCTTTTATCGTCGAAAAGGTCTAAAATATCTGTGGTGAAGAGCTGCTCCTCGTTGACATCGAGTTCGAAGAGAAAGCTCGAGGCACTTGGTTCGAAGAGAAGACTCATAATTAAAACGCTTTGAGGCCTACGAGGCAAATACTGAAATGAACACAGATGTGTCCCGTGTGTGCCGCGCGTTGAGGAGTCAACACGTAGGAAGCGTGCGTGGATTACGCGATTATTATGGGGCGATGAGTGAGTGTTTGTCCCGCAAAGGGAAGATTGCTTTACCATTTTTAGCCGTTGAGCGATCACTTGAGACGATGCAGTGTACATGGCACGTGTACCTGTCTTCCCTTTGGCTTACCTTTCAGTCAGTATGCACTCATCTACTTTAAAGTGCAGTTTAAGTTACGAGGAATCGATCCTGATTTACCCTGAAGCTGGTCATTCATTATACAAGATGCTGCTCTCAACGCACCTGCGATCTTGCAGCAATTTCTTTGTTGTTTTGCTAGCTTGATACCTAGCTGGCAAACCAAATAGTTCTCCACGTTTGTAGAAGAATCACAGCGCTGATGCTAGAAGTTCACCTTGCAGATGCTCGTGAAACTTTCTTAACTCGTTGCTAAGAAAATTGACAGCACCGTTACCAATCCGACTGTAGTTGTAGGCGCGTCCAATCGAGAAAGTAGCGTGGTGGGCAAGTTGCGCGGTTTCGTCCAGCTCACTAGAGACTTCGTAGCAGGTATGCAATATTGATTCTTGTTCCATGTTCTCCGCGGAACGTGAGAGCATTATCCACCCCTCCTCGCGAACCCGCAACAACCAGGATTCCCTAGATTCTTCCTTCGATGGTACCATTGCTGTCGCCCATATATACAAAATACGGTCTCGCTCTTCGAACTTCCGAACAAATGCAGCTCCGTGAAGAGTACATGGCGCTGCTTCATCACTCAGCGTCAACAAGAAACTCTTCGCGATAGAGTTTGCATTTACGTGAAGTCTATGGACATGATACTTGCTGCACTTGTTAGTCTTGAGTTGCATTCCTTGCCAGATCATGCGGCTCGCTGCGTCCAAGCCACCCGCCAATGGTGTTGACGAAGATAGCTGGACAAATGCTCTCCCTGACACAGGATCGCGCTTGACCTGAGAGACAAATGATGCAGCCTCGATTGTTCCCGCACCACTCGAAGCAAACACATCCGACGCCCTGGCGTACATCCCCTCTAAGTGTTCGCGTAGCTCACCCAACTGTGAAGTAGCATCATTGCTCCGCAAAGACGTGCCTGCTACAATTGTTGACGGCGCACCCACTGCTACATTAATCTCGCAGCCCAGCGACTGCAGATTCTGGAACGCGTCATGCATCGTCTTGGACCTCTTGACCACTTTAGTCAGCAGCGTTTTCAGTTGGGCGTTCAGTTTCTCTGCCTGTTGCCTCTGATAGGCTCGGGTTGCAGCCTTCTGCAACCAGAAATTGGAGTCTGTACTGGATTCTGCCAATAGCGTGCAATAGCTGCTGCCTGCCACCGTAGCAGAGGACAAGCTCTGCGCGTCCTTAAGCCTGTCCAATTGCATCTGTAATTGTGTCACTTGCTCTTTCAGTGTCTGCAATTCATTCTTCCTCTTCGCGCGGAGACGCGCTGAGTACATAGCGTTCTTGCGCCTAGTTTTCGACTTTTCGCGTGTGTCTGGCGGTGTAGTATCATCCGTGACGTCACTTCGAGCACGTTTGTGGCTCTCTAAAACTGGCTCAACACCGCTATCGCTGCCAATGGAAGCCTTGTCGGTGTGGCTATCCGGGATGTCGAAGCCGTCCACGAAGGCCAACGCCTCCAATAGCGTCTCCGGATCGTCGAGGTTGACCAGGAAACTCATTTCGAAAATGGACCTGCTCATGCAAATAGAATATGTTATTCGTTTGGAAAGGGATTCGTAATTTAATGATTACACAACGATTTTTACCATCATTCTGCGACTTGCTCGAAAATAACAATTACTGTACCGGTAAAGTTCCCTGAGGACTGAAGGCAGAACGCGATGGCAGGAGGAGGATCCTCGCCAGAAACTACGAGCACTGAAGGCAACAGTTCGCCGTCCTCCGCGTCAACTAACCCTAAAGGTTATGTCGCTCCTGTGACCAAGAAGAAGCGCGTGAGACGTCAGCAGGTAGAGCTGAAATACCTCCGCGAACTGGCGGGAAAGCTGGAGCACCGGCTGGAGCAGCTCAAGAATCGTCGCCCCAATGGACAAAGCAAAGGAAACGGCAGTAGGAGAGCCCAGCACAATATACAATCAGGGCCTTCCCCTGTGTGGGAATCCATTGCTGACCGCCAATTTAAGGAACGATCACGTGTAGAGAAGCAGAACAAGGACCTCAAGCTCATGTTACATGCTCAGACAAATACGGCACAATGCTTACAAGCCAAAGCACAGAGAGCGTTAGGGGATAAGGCAAGCATTGACGCTAGATGTGCTAGTAAAGGGAGAGCACTAATAGTTTATTTGTCCGAACAGGAGTTGATCGGACTGACGATGATGCAGTTGCAAACCGAGGGTCCCCGTTATTGGGATCTAGGGTCGGGAGATGAAGAGGGAATTTTTGCCGACTTGTTAACTCTGGTGGCGAAGACCCACTTACAGTTAAAACAACTTCAGGTTGAAGACCCGAGAAATGCGCTTTCGTTTGCTACATGGGGGGTTTCAATGGGCGAACCTCATCTCAGAACAGACAACGAGGTTGGTCTTGTCTTAGAGACGCATGGGAGATCACTGCTGCCGTTCGACGTGAAGACCACAGCAGCAGCATACTGGAAGATGTTTTCTCTGTCTCCTGCCAATCACAAAGTAATTTTTCATGACGTAAGTGGATCGAACAAACACTTTATTATTATACATTTGTTGCTGGTCTAACCTGTATTTGTATGTTGCAGCAGAGATCAGCTGTGCACGATGACATGGTGGCACGATCGTTTACGTGCTCTTCAACACGCTTCGGATGCCCGGTCAATGTACGCGGCAAACATACTTGCCGCAAATACATTGGTGACGATGGGTGCATTACCATTGTGTTTGCTGGGCGTACGGGACCGGCTGAAGCATTGGCACCTTGTCAAGAAGTCCAACTTCAAAAGACAGGATGGATCAAAGTTTGTCAATATCGTAGTGATGACCCGGACCAGAAGTTATCCGCTGTGGTAGAAATGCACACGGAGACACTCCCACGATTCCGACACGGTAACACGGGTCAGGAGCAACGTGCTCGAGAGGTCATTGACTGGGCCATTAAGTCGCATCACCAGATAAACGATTGGTGCCGCCAGACGTTGAGTGAAATTCTAGTGGAGGAAGACTGGAAGGCCTTTCGCGGCGGTGAGGATATGTCGGTTTGCTAAGAGTGTAATCCAATCTCGTTGTGGTATCTTTACAGTAGATTTTCTTCGTTTTCTAAGCTGCAGTTGAAGCAAAATACAGCAACAACCTTCGTGAACAGAGCGTAAGTTGCACACGTCATTGCAGCAACATAAGCATATTTGTAAGTGACGAAACGTGATAACGCGACACTCTTGAATTTCTTTGCTCAATGGAGGATTTCAATGCCCATCAAGACGCTGAGGTTTCCAGCACGTTTCTTGACGATACAGCGCCCACTTTACTGGACTTCGTTGACTCACTTGAAAACAGCGGAGATTTAGCTCTCGAAGCTGTTGCGCTGCCCGTTCGTCGGCCGAAGACAGTAAACACCGTGGAAAACAAGCCGCAAGCTAAGAAGAACAACTGGAGGCAACGCCAGCGCTTGGAGATCCTGCGACTGCGAGACGAGGTGAAAGAGCTCGATGAAGAGCTCAAGAAGATGAAACTGGCCACAGGGGTGCGGTCCACGTTGCCACCGCTAAAAGGAGCGAGTAGCTTTGCCACCAATCAATTGAAACGACCGGCAGCGAGGAAACTGCTGGGTGAGTCGTGGCAGGATGCGGCATCACGAGAGTCACTAGGTCGTCACATGTCTGGAGTTGAGAATGAGCGACTGCACAAGATCCTGCACATGCAGGTGAAATACGCTCGGAAACTGCATCGCATGACCCAGCAGCAAATGACCACTGCAATTGTGTCTCAAGCGCTTGGGTATCGCCCCGCACTTACTGACAATGAAGGTCGTCCTCCAACGGATAATGGTGTCGTGTTCCAGAAGCTATTGGCTGATTTGGACGGACATCACGGGAACATCCGAAACATTTTTACAGTGAATCAAATGGAAGGAGAACAAGAATGTTGCGTCTCGATCCATCCTGCCCGTGGCTTGCAAGTTCGAATTGTGAAGAGCTACACCTTCCCGTTCAATACGAATGCTACGAAACAAGCTGTTTGGAACGTCTTGACGGAAAAGGAAGGTATTGACCGGACAAGTAAAGTGGCTTATAACGAGGTGCGTGCTTGTTTGTTTTGTGCAAATGCTAGATAGCTGAGATACTAACTACTGTAGTGTCATAATGTAGCACTTCGAGGTTGACAACGACACTAGCTTGCAGAGCGTACGCACATTCATCGTTGCGGGGCCGTACGAGTTGTGTTTTCTTGTACGCAAGGGGTGTCGAAGATATGTAAAGGGCGACCTGACGCATTTCGTCATACATGAAACATCTATCGTTAGTTCTTCTAACGGCGCAGGGGTATCGTACGATGAAGTTGTATGGCGAATTGTAAAGCAAGGACCAGAAAGACTTGGGGGCCCAACTACGATTGTTGAAACACACGTGCTGGCGACGTTTCCTTCATACACAACACTCAGTTGTCTCCCTCCCGACGGTCTGAAGGGGTTCCATGATGCATACACTCGCTTCAACCACAAAATTGAAGATGTGCTAGTTAATCATTCTACAGCTTCGCAACCTTATTGATGTGTACGCATATACCTTTTTCAGACGCAACTTTAGACCACGATAAAATACAGATATCTGTGACGCAAAACAAAAACTGGTGTGCATTCAAACTGCTACAGAGCTAGATTATCCAACCAACCATTGATGTTCCAGTCTTCCTCTACAAGCACCCGATTAATGATCTTTCCGCATACGTCTGTAATCGCATCATGCGAATTCACGACGAAGTTGGTTAGCGCCCCCACCTGTAACTCCTGATCAGCAATGTCATCCTGTAGCTCCACTATCATCTTACAGTATGACTGCAACGATGTCGACAGCATAGCCTCTGAAGTAGTGATGCAACGAGATTGCCCATCGTTCGGCGTAATGTTGACACCTCGAAGCACCATCCACCCGGTTTGATTGCACCGCAGTCCATTGAGCTTAATGCCGTTAATTTCGATAGGCTCCGTCAGAGACTTCCACATGATCATCACGCAGTCATTATCAACATACTTGCGGTACGTCTGCTTGCCACGCACGTTCGTTTGAAACGACCCCGCGTCAAAATTCAACGCATACGATCGAGCGATCAAGTTCTCCGTCGAGAGTTTTTCATCAATGAAGTAGCTTTTGCTTGTCGGCCCTTCCTCCGCAAATGTCCTCCAGAAAGCTTTTTCCGTTACCTGGACATCAAATGGCAACATTGAGCTGGATTTTGTCACAAAAGCGACTCCTGTATCGGATTCCGGATCGTTCATAACGTGTAAGTCGCAAAATGTTGCGCCCCGGTCTGCAAAATCCGGCGTGCCAAATATGTCGGTCGCGTCAAGATGCGCGCGCTCCACATATGCCAACTGCTCCGCGAATATATCATCATCACTAGGCATCGCTTTAGCAGGAGCCAGTGGTTTGTAGTGTTTACCACCTGTCAGCTCAGCCACCTCCTCATCTCTTGGACGCTTTTTTAGTAGCCGCTCCAGTCTGGACGCGAGCTGAAGTTGCCCTTCCAGTGACGCTCTGAGTTTCTGATTCTTCTCCTCTGCCCTCATTCGTTCCTTGTGCTGCCTCTCTGCGATTCCCTTCCAGATCGGCGGGCCATTTACTCCACTCTCAACGGCAACTACTTGACCCAGCTCCTCGTCCTTCCTCGACTTTAGTTGTACCATCTGCTGCTCTAACTTCCCCACGAGCTCCCGTAGATACGCGAGCTCCAGTTTCTGCCGCCGAACGCGCTTTTTCTTGGGCGGCGCGGGGCTCTGCATTGGTCCCTGAACAACTTCACTTGCTGCCAAATTTGTCATGTTGTAGTCAGAAAATCACACTAATTTGTAATCAAAATATTCGAGTCAGTTTGACTAAAAGCCCATGTCTGTCTACCACAAAGGCCTACTACGATCGTTGCTTCACTCTGGTTCCTTAGAGGATGACAAGCTTTCCAAGGACGTCGCAGAGCGGACTCAAGGGAGATCTCGCCTTGCACTTGTTGGGACAGTCAAGCGCCGCAAAGTGGAGATGGAGAACCTCCTCGTCATCGAGCAGAAATTGCGCTCTCAGTTAGCGCAGCTCAAGGCTGCGGCGAACGAAGAGGCAAAAGTCAAGTCAGGAGCGGGCTTTGTTCTCTCTATTGAAGAGATGGAGTCTAGATTACTGCAGAAGAACAAGGCAGAGCAGGAGGCTAGGAGGCGTCAGCTCTGTATGAGTGAGAATGATAGACTTCGGGCAGCTCTGCAGCACCAGATACAAACAACCAAGTCCCTCCGACGATTGTTGCAGCGGTGTATGCGTCTGGAGGTTCGCAAGTTTGTTTGTTTTATTCAGTTGTCGTTGCTATTTCCTAAATGTTGCGCGTGCAGACGATGAAGAAGACAGTCGCTTTGTGCACGCAACACGATCTTCTGGCAAGTCTTGCGGCAAGTATCCGAGTCCGTAGCGATCCCGTGTTCGATGGGTTAATTGTGGGGCTGGACGAGATATATACCAACGTGGATAAAGTGTTCGAAAAGGCTGGAGCTCATGATCTTTCGTGTCCTGGTCGTAAGGACTTGTCGGCGAGAAATACCTTGAAATTCGTCGAGTTTCTTGACAGGTATGTGGTGCCATTTAACCCCAAAAGTACCGAAAAAGCAGTTTGGGGATGTCTCACAGAGTACGATTGGAAGGGTAAAAAAAACTTGGCATCAAGTGTGAGTACCTACATGCACACGCTATCTCCTACTCATGTTTGTGTTATTGATGAGGCTAACTCGTACTATCTACTTATATAGTATTTTGACAAGACTAGGAATGCGTTGCTGACGTATTGGGTTGCTGCGTTCTCAGGCGGTGGCACAACAGTTGCGATCAAAAACTACAGAGTGACGCGGAAGTATGTGGAGCAACGCTGGGCAGTGTTTATTTCGCAGACCTTCATAGACCCAATGACTGATCCGCCGGTTGTGTTCTATGAAACGATGCGTCTTGTGGTGAAGGAGAATGGCATGTGTGACACTGGACCAATATCTATGATTGAATCCCACCGCGACGCTACCATGCACGATAAGGACGATGTGAAGCGGGTTCTAGAACATGTTAACGAAGTTGGCGCCGCCGCGTGGAGCGCCGCGGTGACGCATTTTAACCACCGCGTAGAAGACGCTCTTGTCCAGCAGCTATGGTCAGATAAAGGTTTGCCTTGAACGTGCCAAGCTTAGCCTACAAAAGACTCAGTGAAGTTTGAATTTCCGATTTCGGTCACGTTCTGCGTTGCAGCTTCCTTGGAGTTCACAATTAGCCAGGAGCTCCCACAGAACTGCTTCTATCTTGGCCCGGATTGTATTTCAATGGCAAGTGAAGGTCCAAGCGTGTGTGGTGCTGCTTGTGCTGGACATTTTAAAGTGTTTTTTTTCCGGTATCTTCGGTGAGGTAAACTGTACAAGCACATGTGTTGTGCAGTCAACAGCTGTACCCGTCGAGTAATACGTGTTACTCGACCCTCGATAGTGTTATCGAGAATGAAGTTTGGTGGAGAGGGGCAGTCATTTTTAATTAATCCAGCGAGTTGGCGAGCAAATAACGACCATGACAACGTGGGCATTATGGCGATTCCTTGCGATACTCAGTATCACCATTTTCGCGTCGACGACGGCCAAAAACTCCTACTCGACCAAGTCTAAAGTTTTGCCGTGGGTAGATGTTGACACGCCAGAAAGTGCTCAAACCCACAAGTCATCGCGCGGACAGACGTGGTCGCTGATCATGAGCGACGAGTTTAACGAGGAAGGTCGCACGTTCGAAGCAGGGGCAGATCATCTATGGACTGCGATTGAGAAACCCGACGGTGTGAACGCTGCGCTAGAAATTTACTCCATCAATATGACCTCAACGGAGTGCGACGACGATGACAATTGCTACTTCTACATCGAAACGGACATTCACGAGCTGAACATCACAGTTTGGAACGACTACATCACACCCCGTGGATTCCAGAACGTTTCATTCTACTATCGGGGAGCAATGGTACAAGGGTGGAACAAATTCTGCTTTCAAGGAGGTTTGGTCGTTGTCCGAGCCCAACTGCCCGGTGTCGTCGGTAAGAATTCTGGAAACCCCGACCTCGCCAATGCGACTAAAACTACTCGAGTGAAGAGTATTGATTACTACCCAACGTGGCCTGGTATCTGGATGTTCGGGAACCTGGGGCGTGCTATTTTCACGGGCTCGACAGCTCGCATCTGGCCATTCTCTTACAACGAATGCAATGAGACCGTCTTCGACTCGCAAAACCAGCGTATCAGCGCCTGCGATCCCAATCCAGGATCGGGCATGAACCCTTACCAAGGCCGAGGCGCACCTGAAATCGACATCTTGGAAGGTGGAGGTACCGAGGTCTCGTCGTCCATGCAAATCGGCCCTGGCATGCCCGACGACTTTCGGCAGATACACGACAGCGTGAATGGAGGCTGCATCTATGGCTACAGCTGCACTACAATCGGCGCGAATAACCCTGATGTACCAACTAAGGTTTACGAAAAGCTGCGCGGACACAAGTCGTGGTACCAGGGAATGCGATATGGTGCAAATAACCTATGTGACTCTGAAAGCGAAGAGATCCAGACATTCTCCAAGATCAACGCCTCGTTGACGACAGGCATTACGGAAAACGCATGCACGATTGATATATGTCCGGCAGCGTACGACGTGAATGCAGATCTTGGATTTATGGATAACACGACGAACCACTGGGGAGTTAACTCCAACGGTACATGTTTCCCCCGTATGAACGCCTACACTGGTGCCTATTTGTGCAATGCTGGTAACACGGACGATAAGTGCACGGAGTCTGGAGGGTCCACCAGCGCAGCATCGTCCTTCATGTATCAAATGGATGCGCTATCTTCAAATTGGGGCCTTCACCTGGCTGCGTACACGGATTGGGTCACGTATTCCGTCGAATGGGTCCCTGGCAATGATGGCTACGTTCGTTGGGAAGTAGAAGGCAATCCTATCTATGAAATTCCTGCCGCTACGGTGACAAACCCTCCACAAGATGCTGCGCAAACGAATCCAAGGAAAATCATGATCGAGGAGCCCATGTACTTTATCTTCAACGTCGCGCTTTCAAGTACGTGGGGGTCTCGGCCCCCCAATGCTGGTTCCGGAGGATGCTATGGTGATGGAAAGGATAAAAAGACGAAAGCAATCTGCGATGCCTTCCCCATGAAAATGAAGATCGATCACATTCGGGTGTACCAAGATACGTCTACGATGGCGTATGGCTGTGACCCAGCATCACACCCAACCAGACAGTGGATTGAAGACAATATCGATAGCTATCAGGACTTCGATAATTTGGTGGTGGAAGTCTCTGGTAAAGCGCCGTGCAACTCTGACGATGACTGCACTATTGCATCAAAAGGGGCTTCATCGGTGAGAACTGGTTATTGTACCAACGGGAGATGCGTGTGCGCTTCACACACCTGGACTGGACCACGATGTACGGAGACTACGACAGTCAAGAAGAATGACAGTCAGTACGGCCCTCCAATGGCGATGTCGATTGCTGTTGCTGCTGTCGTTGTCTTGGCTACATTTGGAACAATTCTCTACTCCACAGCAAGCGAAAAACGTGAAAACGAGCGTCGATTGAAGAACCACGCCATTCAGATGGGCCGTGTGAAGCAAGCGGGGCCAACTACAACAACGACTGAGGTCGACATTGGGCCGGAAAAGACAGGGTACAGCACAAACTTTGTTTAGTACAGCAACTCTGAATAAGAAACGATTGTTTAGTGCTTGGACATCATCTCCAGAGCTAATTCGACCAACCTACGACAAGCTGGAATAACGCGATGCTGCTACGCGGTATGATTGAACACGACCCGTGCTTAGCTTCACAAGAGTACTTTATTACCATGTTGTTCAACGCAAAACAATGCAACGTAGTGCCATCGATGCTATAGCTAGGCTACAAGTAATAGCACTTCGTCGTAATTTTTCGTCCTTGCCATTAAATCGTCGACATACAAATGCTATACTCAATTGTTCTCGATTCATTTGCAAGGCGATACTTTTCGCCTCGCAAGGACTGCTGTCTCGGCTTTGGAGAATTTCGGCTTTAGAGAAATTCTATCGCTCTCATTGCAACACAGGTCTGAATTGTGGCCATAAGCCCAGAACAGTAAACAATTCTCCTTAACCCTACACGCCAAATCCGTGCGTAATCATCGTTCCATACAAAATCTCACATCATCCAACTTGTCTCTGCATTTGGAGCACAATCATCTTTATAGACCCCGTTTTATCGTGAGGTTCAGCATTTCCCGATACATTTCGCCGTTAATAGATGAACAGCATGCTGGACGACGCGGCCTCTTCACTGGCGCTAGAGCAGGCGCTGGCCTTCGCCGACGCGTGCGACGTGGGGAGTGACGACGATATGGCGGCTGCTGTAGACCAGGATCTGGACGCTCTGCTTGCAGACGTGCAGACCAGCGATTTCTTCGCTTCCGACGGACTTTTAATGGAGATGCCCGAAACTCTCAAGCCCCTGCCACCCCCTGAGCCCCAAGGAATGGGCGAGTTCACTGGGCTCATGCTGAGCGCCGACGTCTCTGCAACCGAGTCGGAGTCGTCGCTGGAGAACGCGTTGGCTGTGCTCACGACCCACTGCGACGCATCCTCCAGCGATGGCAGCAATAGTGATGATACAGCGACCAAAGGGGCAATTTCTGTCGGACACAGAGCTAAAACTGTTAAGAAGATGAAGCGAGCACGTGCTCCATCCCCCACGAGAACTGCCAAGGATTTTGCAGCTGCGAACGCTGCGATGGCAGCTGCTGCGGCGAAAGCTAACGGACAAGCGATAGAGGTGAAGAAACCTACGAAGAAGCGTATTCGTCGGCAGAGAGAGGAGTTATTGTATCTACGTGTGAAGGTTAAAGAGATGGAGAGTAGCCTCGCGGAGCTGAAGAGCACGGGGATGCGCACAAAGTCTCCGAATGGCAGTTCCAATCAACTTGCGGTGAATGGGAAGCCTAATTCCGGGTCCTCGTTGCTTGCGTCGGTGTGGGAAAGCCTTGCGAATCGGCAATACAAGGACAGGGAACGCGCCGAGCAGGAGAATCGCAAGCTCAAGTCGACGCTGGAAGGACAGATCAAGTTGGCCAAATGTCTTGAGAAGATTCTGGAGGATCAACCCGAGGATGACGTAAGTGCTTCAGTGCTTAGACTGTTTTGGCTAGATAAATTGCTTATGGCTTTGTTGTGTTTTGTAGATTGTACCAGGTCCACCTCGCCCTGAACAGTCGAAGCTGTTTGCTTTGGGCGTCAGCAGCGACCAGAAGGCTCTTCACGCCCAGCTACTGTCCGAAATGGATGGCGCATTCCGTCAGGTGGACGCGAAATACAACGTGAAAAAGTTTGCTGAAATCGAGAAGGAGAAGGTGGATGTCAAGGTCGCTTCGAGTTTAGACAACGGCATTGCACTGCACTTCTTGGGTTTCAAACGCGTACCTTTCACGCAAGACGTAGCTTCGCGTGGTATGTGGCGCTTCACGTCGTGTGAAGCGACCAAGCGTGAAGCATATTTCTACGAGGAGGTAAGCTGTATTTGCGATACTCGTCACGCATTTTTTTTAAGTCTAACCTGAACCTCTGCTTACAGCACGAAACCCCGTCCAAGAACACCTTCGCTAGGACCTTCGGCCACAAGATCCAGAGCGAGAATGGCAGCCTCGACTATCGAAGCGAGGGCGTTTTGGAGTGTCGCAGGCTTGGTGATCGCGTGGTAATAGTGACGCGGGGGTTAGCCAAGCCCATTAAATTCTCAGCGGCACCAGTAAATGGTATCCGCTTCCACGAGAACGGTTGGATCGTGATCGAGAAGGCATCAGCGCCGGACGGATCCTGCAAGGGCTCTTGGTCGACCATCGCTTCATCCATGGAGCTCAAGCCGATCTTCGATGACGACGCCTCGGACCAGGACTTCACGGTGGGGGCACTCACAGACTTTGTTATTGACTCGTTCCACCGCAACATGCACTTAGGCGAGGAGGTCGTCGCAGCCATCATGATGGACGAGGCCCGGAAAGCGGCCACACAGCTGGCGGGATCCTGGCCGTGAGACGCCTGCAGTCTGACGTTGTAGTTAGCGTATCCTTGCAATGCATGTAGATTTTTTCGTATTACTGTTAATTGTTTATTGCACGCAGGGTCAAGTGCAATGCCATCATCGATTGATCATGGCGTACATCGGCGTAGTAATCGTTGACACCAACATTCTGATGCCAGGTGGTACGGTACAGCAGAATCCGCACATGGCGGTGCTCGCCATCACATTTGTCGCCGTTCGTTCGTAAGAAAATCCGGTTGCCGTAGTGATAAATGACGTGACGTGTGCTGGACTGAGTTTACCACGATCGGGACTTCCTTGGAGAATGCCATCAACACACTGATGCGCCACGGAACAAATATCCTTTTTACTTTTTTTCGCGATCGTATTGCAACAACTGCGTCGTGTGACGGGCTAACGTCCGTCAAGCGACACGAACACCCATGTCTGCCTTGTTTTCTCGACCAACTGAACCCCAGAGTAATATCAGGGCGGCTGCGCGGTGGCTCCGATTTGTTGGCGTCGAGTCGACGCTGCTCGTAAACTGCTAATTTTCATCTTTTCCTAGCTCTACAAAGCACACATCAGTCCGCCTGATGCAGTTTTGCAGATGCAGAAACGACAGATTCACACATTTGCCTCTTCAGTCGACTACAAACTGCGGGACACGACCAGCTTTCACATCGCAAAACGGGCACTTTCCGTTGTTCCGCCCCACGACGGGCGCAATCGAGCTCAAAGCCGGGACTCGTTTGCCACCAATTTGCATGTTTCCGGCGTTTACGGTTTGCGCCGTGTTGACTGTCAGCCGGAGCGGCGTAAACGGCATTCGTGTCGCGGGCGTTTGCGCGCTCCTCGCCCGTCTACAACGCCCGCCCGACCGACAGCGTCAAAGTTTTGATAAGCTGTGGCCATTCTCGTTTTCACCTTGATACACGCAGTACCGCATCGAATGCCCCATGAGCTTCTCGTACGTCTCGGACGATCCGTCACGGCTTTCCGTGGACGACGTGCTGGGGCTCATCGACTGGAAGGAGCTTGAAACTGTGCTCGCCAGTCCGGACGACACCAGTCGACCACCCATGCCCGTAGATGTGTCAATGGCCTCGATGGACGTGGAGCCACTACCAGTTGTGGAAACCAACGCCAAGCGCGCACCACCACGGCAAACCCGCAAGAACAGTCGCTCTAGCGCAACTGCAACGCCGACAGCAGCGCAACAACCGGTTGCTACAGCTCCAGCCGGGCCGCCCGTCAAGAAGAAACGCATCCGTCGCGAAATTGTCGAGCTCAAGTTCTTGCGTGGCAAAGTCGTAGAGCTCGAGGAGGAACTGCGCAAGCTTCAGCTCGGATTCTCGACGTCGCCACCAATTGATGGCGAGCCAGTTCCGCTCGATAACATAATGCCGTCGGTGTGGACGTCAATGGCAGGACGACAGCTAAAGGACCGCATGCGTGCAGAACGTGAAAACCAGGAACTGCGGAGAATGCTGCAGGATCAACTGAAAATTGCCAAAGGTCTCGAGGACACGCTAAAGCAACTACCGCCCAGCCAGGTAAGCAACGAACCTGTTCTTTCGTCGGTTTTTCGGATACTAACTGTGATTATCTGTTTGATTAACTTTAGGGACAGTGTAACGAGCCATCGTTGATACTGCCACCAGAGCTTTTCGGGCCTTCCAGTACTGAAACTCTCGCAGAGAGTATGACGCACTTGGAACGCTCCTATTTAAGTGTGGACGAGGCTTTCATGACGGAAGGCGTGGACAACCTCGAAATGGACAAACACGATATTAAAGCTATCCTCCACCCTGTATATGGCACCTGTATCCGCTTCAGCACTCGGATTTCGATGCCTTTCAACTACGACATTACCAGCCGAGCAATGTGGAGGTTCATAACGGAGGAGGGGCTTATCTCACTCGCCAGCTCTTTCAACGTACGAATTGTTTGTCAATCCTTAGTCAAACCTATCTCTCTAACACTATTGATGTCGTTCTACACAGAAAATCTACACTACGAAGGACATCCAAGCGCATTGCTTCGCCTTCCGTCTACCGGACTCAGACCCTGCCAAAGACTATTGGCTCAACCAAGTCGTCCGGAAACACGTTGAGACCAACCGAATGGTTATCGTGGGGCGATCTACAATCCATCCTTACGTGAAAGACAACAGTCATCCGACTGGTGTATCATTTATTGACGATGCACGAGTTATTATCAGCGACTGTAGCAGCAATGGCGTCCCCCAAACGTGCGTCAAGGCTTGTGTGTATTTGGTCCCAGACTTCGGCCCCAGCAGCTCCGATCAGACCGTGGGGATCAATGAGTTGCTAGAATTCTTTATCAAATCTGCCAGTCCGGTGATCATGCGATGCCGAGAGATGATATTGACAATGCTGACCCAAGAAGCTCAAGTGGTCAAGCAGACCGAAGTGCGACTCTGAAATGTGTTGGCTTTTATGTAAAACGGATGTAAAATTGAATCAAATCGTATCTCAATATCTCAAGGACTAAACTGCACGACCGAGCCCAATGCAGGCCCAATGCGAGCCCAACGAGGAGGGAAGAAGCGAGTGCGGCGTATCCAGTTAGAGTTGGCACTATTCCGCGGGCAAGTGGAAGAGATGGAGCTAAAACTGAAGCGTCTAAAGCTTCAAAAAGCGTCAGGGAAATTATCCTCACCAATTGACGAGATGGGGACTAATTCTGTGTGGAATTCAATGGCGGAGCGGCAACTGAGGGAGCGAATGCGAGCCGAAAGTCACAACTCAGAGCTTAAAAGTTCCTACAAGGGGCTGGTGGAATTTACGACTAAGTTGCAGAAGTTTTTGCGCAAAAGTGACGACAGCGCAAAGGTTAGTAAAAGATTTTCAAAACGAAAATTCATTACTGTAGTTTTACGATGGTATTGTGCAGGAGCTGGCCGAACGAGTGCAACAAAAGCCACATCACCGGTTCCAGAAACTCGCAGCAGAGGCAGATGAGGAGGTTTTCTCGGAGCAGTTGACAATAGTCTCGAGACTGTATCTGGAGTTGCAACAGCTCAGGGAAACGCCAAACAGGTCGTTGCATTTTGAATTGGACCTCTGTCTGGGGGAGGAAGTGGTCAAAATTGACCCCAATGTGAAGGCTGGTCTTATTCTTGAGGCACGAACTGGGACGATATTGCCCTTTACGTTGGATGTGGTTGTCGAAGCGTTCTGGAAACTCTTTAGGTTTACACATAACGGTGTCGAAGACACAGACTATTCGGTAAGATCTCTGCCCATTCTTTCTATCATGACTTACCTAAGTATCTCTGACACATTTCAATCAACCACAGGCAGATTCACTTGTTCGTTCGTTTTCTCTAAGCACGGATCTCGAGGGTTTGTTCTCGCAACTGATAGGCAAGTTAACTTGTCGGAAGTTTGCTACTGAGAACGAGATCACGTTCGTGTTTGTTGAGCGTGCAGATGTTAAGGAGTTCGCTGGCGCCAAATTCAGCGGAATGCAATACTTAAAGCGTGGCTACCTCAAGTTGAAAAAAGTTCCTCGTGAAGGACCTGGTTACAAATCGACAGCGACAATAGCTGAATTGTTTTCCGAGACTACCCCCATTTTTCGAGATGACATTATCAACCAAGAAAAGCAGACGCAAGACCTGGTGAACGCAGTCAAGCGGTCCTACAAGACGGTGGACGCTGCTTTTTGCCAGGCGATAAGCAATCTACTGATCGAGGAGGATTGGAAAGCCACTGCATTCTAACCACACAAAAAATTGTATACTTTTACGCTTTGGCATGTTCCATTCACACCAATTAGACGACAAGCTCCTGTGTGGTTTTTGACTTTGTCTTCGCTACCAGCTCGTCATCGATCAGTGTGTTCTCGACTTCCGAGGCAATACCAAAAATCAACTTGTCCCACATTTCAATGCTGATATCTTGCTGCTCTGGCTGACGGAACTTTGCAGGGCTACCTGAGCCCAATTCTTGACGGTGCCCACTGAAGTTGATTGACACTAGTGTGTCTTCGTTACTTGTTGCCGGACGCAGCACAATTTCGAGAATTGAGGAGAGATGATAGCCAATCACTGTAGTAGCGCATTTACCCCTGGGCTCCGACAGAACCATGCACACAAAAACAATTTTGTCTTCCTCCGTGTACTTGCGCACAACTTTTCGAACTTGAGCTCCACTCGCACCACTGATTCCAGGGGTTGCAGCGAAATAGCTGCTCGTAATGGTGTCGCATGTCTCTTCCGATTGCGTGTTGTGGAAATCCACCACGACAGAGAAGCCTTTCAAGCGCTTCACGGATTCAATTCCATGATCCATGAGGACTTTCCACACCGCTTTCTGTGTCTGGTGCATATTGAATGGTATTACCGTTTTCTCCAGACGTTCGTAGAAAACGCCATTCACGACATTGCGGTCGGCCTTGCGCTTGTGTCCAGGACAAGGAATCTCGTCAAAACCTTTACTGACGAAATTGGCGTCCACGTTAGCGTGAAGATCGTCAACTTCTCGAAGCATTTTCGCGAAAAACTGATCGTTGTCGGTCGGAGCCATAAGGGACTTCCCAACCCTTTTCCGCTTCATACCCAGCATGTCCTCCATCATCTACAAACAAGAAAACTGTAAGTTATACAGTCGTGAAGTCGATCCTACTACAACTCGTACCTGAATTTTCCTCCGTCGCTTTAGTATGCGCTGCAGACACTTGGCCTCCTCGACTTGTAGCTCCAACATCTCTCGTAGACGGACGTTCTCTTCTTCAGCGTCACGCCGCCTGCCCAATTGCCTGATCGCGGCAAGTTTCCACAATGGTTTTTCCTTGGATTGGTTGTCTGCTAACCGGGACGCCGGGGACATCAACTCTTCGAGTCGCACTGTCAACTCTTCGACCAAATTGCGCTGCTGGATAATAAGCTCCTTTCGAGACTTCGACTGCGGCTTCTGAGCCAGAGTTGAATTCTCCTCGACCGGCGCTGCTGTTCCAACCGAGCTTGCGGAAGTTGGTCCGTCAGAATCGTCGGAAATGGAGCTATCATCGGAAGTCTCTGTTAACCTCCCATAGTTCATAACTGGGGGAAGCAGAGCGAGCTTTGGGCCCGAAGCTTGGGCACGAGGAGTGCTGATCTCGTCCAGTAGAGTGTTTACATCCATCGAACCCAGTAGCTGATCAGTCGTGTAGATGTCGATGTCCATTTCTCTTTGGGTGTTGATCAATGTCAGTTCTGGCTGGTCGTACTCCGTGAAATCGAGTGAATGGCTCCGTTCGTTATGTAGTTGATGAGCAGTGTCAAGTGTTGTGAGACTGTTGAGTGACTGCATGGTCAGGTAATGCCTTGGTGGCTGACAGGAGGAATTCACAAGTGAGTGATTCTGACAAATTTAGTTTTGTTGTCAAATCGTGGATTGCACTGCATGTTCATGTATTACTAGTTGAGCATCCGCGGGCGGTTGCTTTAGGGGCGACTGCCCAAGGTAGCTTCAACAGGATTTGATTGACTCAAGATGGCCAAGATGAAGTCGACCAAGGCGAGCGGAAACAAACAGAGGGCTGTAAAAGGTGCCGTGCTTACCGCGCCTGTGCTTAGGTGTCTCTTGACGCACTGCTGTTGACCATACTATTGTTGCTTTGCCAGAACGAACTGGAGACAGCAAGATGACAACACGAAGATTAGGTGCAGTATTTGCTTTCGCCGTCAAGTTTATAAAAGGGAGGGGACTATTCTAACGGTGTTGTGTTTCCAGCCGGACTCCGCAACGAAACGCGACAGGAACCGGAGTCTTTAAGCAAGTCTCTAGTGCCATCGACGACGGCGGTTGATTCACCCAAGCGGCAAGCGGAGCGTGCTCGGGCTGCCCATGCACGAGCGGCTAAAGCGCTTAAAGTGATGCACCGTAGGTTTCATTCTATACTGTACATTGAATCGATGGAAAGCTTTGTAATTCTTCGATTGTGTTGCAAAGGCCACGAAACTCGAGCTCAACGCGTGACACAAGCAGCACATGGTCGCTAATTCAAAGCCGCAAAGCGCCGACGTGAAAATAAGGACAAAACCAGCACGAAAACTACTGAGTAAGTCTTCTTGTCAAGTTGATAATGCGATCGCAATCGTGTGTTGCAGACAATTCACGTGTTTTCTACTGCCCGCGCCTAGCGAAAGCGACGAAGCCATGCAGCCATAAGCAAGAAACTCACTGCTCCACAGTTTGTGATTTGAAAAGTGTCTGGCGAAGCGGATCTCAGTACGAGAAAACAGAAGCACGGATAAAGACAAAGATAATTGCCGGCCTTATTTTTTTAATCGATAACAAAATGTTTTGCTGGAATGAGCTCGTTAAGATCCATGTTATACAGTACTACATGCATATCATAGCAACATTATCAGCTACTGTTCGGTGAATACCTTCATTAATCACTTGGAAGGTGTGTTATCTCGAAGTTCACTAGTGTTCTTGGCCAAGGCGTCGATATGTTCCGATATCATCTGTTCGCTGATATTGGCCCTAATTTCCACGAGGCGTTCAACGTAAAAGCGATTTTTTACCTCGTGGTATCGGCGCCGACGTTGCTTCTCTTCATTTAACGCTGCCAGGACTCTCCGAGCATACTCTCGCCTCCCCGCAGCAGCTTTTTGGATACATCGATCGAGTTTGGTCGTTAGAAGTTCATCAGAATCAGTGTCTGGATCACTGGAAGTGGTGAGTTTTGCGTAGCTGCGCGACCGCTTCGGTGGAATCAACGCTGCAATATCCAATGGTCGTGCTCTTCGTTTGATAGATGCTGTGAGAGGAGTGGCCGCCGGAAACCGATGCTGGCGGGACAAAGGCGCTGCCGTTGGTGTTTCCATGGCCACCGTGGAGCTTGCACACTGGGGGGATCGATAGGATGGTGGCAATGCATCGCTGCATGACGTCGTTGGTTTTCTTTCCAGGGCTATTGGGAGTATAATCTGCTTCGCATCTTCGACATGACCATCCCCGGAGTCGTAGCAAGGGGTTACTGGAGGCGAGCGGAACGGTGAAGGATGGGACGACTTGGGGGACGGGAATCCATTCGCGGTGTTGAGGAGCTGGGTGTCAACAATGGTAACGGGTGCTACAGCATGTGGAAGCTCCATTTCAGGCTTGTGCTTTCGGGTTTGACGCGCAAATTTCACAATGACTCGCAGCTCCGGTTTTTCTTGATGACATTGTGCCGTGAAATCTTGATTGCCGTTTCACACTATAAAGGTACCCGTTTGAGCAGGTACCAAGTTTGGCATATTTAACGTGGTTGCTGGCGTTGGTTGTGTTGTAGCGCTATAATCTTCATAGCCATGACCACGTTTACAGCAGCCATTCTCGTTTCCTCAACAGCTTGGAGGATTCGCCTTTCTTCAGCAAAAAATGCATCGGACTGTGCACGTGAGGTGGATAGCTTAGATAACGAGAGGGGTGATGTCAAGACGATATCGTCACGACACCGAACTCTAGATAAGGCTACATATGCAAACGCAGTACTGGGTATGGACGATGAATGAAAGACGATTTTGTCACACGTCAGGCCTTGCACCTTATGCACGGTAATAGCGTAAGCTAGACGCAACGGTACTCCCTCGCGAAAAACGCTGAGGTCGCTAGTACTTTTACTCCAGCTAAGTTTTCTAGGAAGAACCGGCACAACATTTGGCACGTCCGGTAAAAACGAGGGGCCGATGTACACGTCTGTGATCTGAACAAGTACGATTGGTAACTCCGATTCTTTGCAAAATATGAAGTCGTATATTACACCATTCGTACCATTGCACAAGCCTGCTGACTGCTCCATGTTGTATGTCAGAGTTACAGGAGCATCAACAGCCAGTTTGATTTGAGTCCCTACCACTCTATCTCGGTTTCCATTCGCTTGTTTCGCGTCTTCTAACAGTGCCGCAACAGACTCCTTGGAGATATCGCGCTGCTTTGCCAGTCGCTTCAACTGGACGGAGTGCTTCGAGCAAATATTTACTATGGGAGCTGCGCTAACTGTCAAGCTTCTGAGGTTGGCCGCCGCAACGTCGACATTCATGTATGCAATGTGCTTTGCAGCTGCAACCCAGTCTGGCATAGCTTGAGGCTTAAAACATCTAGTGTTAAATAACACGACGTCTTCTTGCGTAATACACTTCCTACGCAAACGACTAAGAGCAGCAAACCATTCCGGATCCGCCTTGCCCCGGTTTTGGTTGGTTAAGCAGCATACATGTTTAATTCCTTGCCAGAGTTCCCGACCTAGCTTCTGCACGGGATTGGCAATATTTGAGAGTGGGGTGGATAGTGAGTATGGAATTACAGGATCCAGTTGTGCCAAGTCTCCAGTAAAGATGACGTCTCGTCCGCCAAATGGTACGTGTCTGCACTTTGGCCAAATCTCCCTCATTCTTTGTTCTATCCAATGCAGCATACCGCAAGAGATAACACTAAATTCGTCTATTATGACTAAGTGTACGTCTTCAAATTGCTCCTGCAGTCGTTTTAGAGTTGCTGCACCACCTTTTAGAGTTGTCAAGGACTTATATGGGACCGAAAATGCGGTGCGAGAAAATGAAGTAAACTCGAATGCAGAACAAATGGTTCGGCCCTTGATATTGAAGGCAGCCGTTCCTTGGTGTGCTAAGAGGAGAACACGTTTCGATGTACGGCGTGTAGCGTGGTGTTCGCCAAATACAGTGTGAACATCCTTGACAATATGATTAATCAACCAACTTTTTCCAGATCCCCCCTCTCCGTGAATGATCATGCACAATGGATCGCATACAGAATTACTATGAGCGGCACCATAACGCTTCCGAGATTGGCACATTGATAACGCAAAAGGAATCCATTGCGATTCGTCCATGATGTCCAATGTTGCATTTACGTGAACACTGCTGATTGGATATTTGTATGTGTTAGTTTTTCTTTCTCGACTGAAATTTATGCTGTTGATATTTCTCTTAAGCTCGCGCTGAAGTTTTATCCAGGGCTTGACATGCTTTTTGATAAATTCACGTGCTCTTTCAACATCAGATGTGGTATAGTTCTGCTTTGAAGACCACAAAGTATTCATGGTGACTCGGCACTCAGTCGTCGGCATAAGCATCGTGACTTCGTCGGATGATGGTTCTACAAACACGTACTGAGAAGGAGGCAATGACGTTGTTGCTCCGTGAGGTCTAAACGCCTTTAATATATCAACATTTTCTTGTCGTGAGATGGCTAATTCTGACTCCTCTCTTAACTCGCTTGCTAGTCTGCTTTCCTGTTCCTTAGCAAATTGCTGAATGCAATCTTCGTCGCTTTCGGGTAGATCTGACAAAGATCGCCACGGCTTATGCAGAAATATCTCAGCAAAGCAGAAGTGTGAATTTGTCGCGTCCGGCGCTAGCCATGGCGTACCACGCACTACATGCGGTTTTGAGCGGAGTTTGATATACCCGTTTGAATCTATACGTGTGAAGTAGCCATCATTTGCTGTGGTAGAACTGATCTTATCTAGTAATTCATATTTTTCCATGAACGTCGCAAATGTCATATCATTAAATACAGCATCTCGAGGCCGTGCCATGTACGCAGCTTCTACTTTTTCAATTCGCGGTTCATCATCACGCAAGCACCCACGGGACAGCTCCCAGTCGGATGGTTCGACACGATAATATCTTAGCTGATGCCTCATAACTTTCACTCGAGTGATCTGCCTTGACTTACTGTGTAGCGGCAACTCTCTCAAAAGAATATAGTAAGCCTCCTGTGCGCTAATTTCCCTTATTGACAGCGTCGCGTTTGCAACCCGTTTCAGAATGGCATGGTTTGGTAAATTAGGATCGCATCTCTTTACAGCAGCGCTGATAATTTTTTTGAATCTGATTGTATCGGGTTCTGCCTTGCTAACATAGGCCGCAGTGTATTCGGCTGCCCCGTAAGCGTTACCGATGAGCTGAATATCCATATTAGCTCTCCAAATGGAAAGTAGAGCAGGACAATAATTATTTATCGTTGCGCACTCTCGTTTTAAATTAATCTGAACGGATGAAACTCCATCGGTAGGCGTATCTACCTGAATCTCTGTTCGATTTCGCAATTCCTTCGGGTACCCGAATCTACACAAGTTGCCGGATTTTCTACAAGCCGAAGTAGCGGAGCAGATATGCTGTTGAACACGCTGTACTAGCCGAGATAAGTCGCAGTCCCACTCGCGAGTCATAGCTTCAGGGGGCCTTGCTGATAGAATGTCCAAATTCAAACCCTTTTCGCGCAGACAAGTTTGACAGCTACAATTTTCAAGTTCCGTTGGCGTTTTAGCTAGAACTGAGATGATATTGTCTACATAAGACGCTAGTCGGGTTCGTCCGATTTCCGTTCTAGATAAAGAGATCACGTCTGGGGCATCTCGTATCCAAAGTAAAGCGTGTATATGGGGAGAGCCCCTTTGTTGGAACTCTACACGCCAAAAGAAATCGGTAATTTCTCCCAGCGGTCTAGATTTGCCACATAGAACACTATCAAAAAACGATCTAAACCTTCTGTCAAAGTGACGAGCGGCGATATCTGGGTTTTCATTTAAATAGCGTCGCCTCTCGGCACTGCTTAGTTGTCTAGCTTGTTCCAGTGATAGTGTGCTGTTGCAAGCTCGGAAAAAGTCTGGCCAAATAGTATCGGCTGCACTTAAGGTTAAAAAAAAAGGTAGGCCACCGCGTAGGCATTACACGACTGCCTAGCATACCCATGAGGTCGTCTCGCACGTTGGCCCAGTACAGTCCGCTGCCACGAACGCCTCGGAAGTAAGGTTTTAGAGATTCCAATAATTTCATAGCAGTGTCAGTCTCCCCTTTTAAACCGTCAGAACATCCAGCTACTGGCGCTTCACTCGTTGCATTAGCATTAGTATCTGTCTGTGGAGGGCCAACTCTTCGAACCAGGCCATCAATCTGCCTGCGCTGAATCAAGTTTAAACAGAAAAATTTGAAGTTGCAATGCGTTACAAACCGCCGATCATGCCATTTCATGATGTGTGCACAGTATTCTGCTAATTTATATTCGTGAACCCTGCCCTCCCCTGTCTCCAGCTCATGTAAGCCTCCTTCTCCGTTCGGAAAAAGTGTCGGAAAGCAATTCTGCATCAACATTTTCGTCGTGTATTCGTTTATCATATCCGTTTTAGCATGCAACTTACCAGTAGGGTAAATTGACTTTCCAGCTGCTTTATTTGCGGCATCTATAATTTTCTCCACTTCAGTTTGCTCGTCTTTTTCCGATTCTAGTTCAAAGGACTCCTCGATGTCAACTAGCTCGCCCACCGCAACGTTTTTGTGTGGAGAGGTTGTTCTATCTGTTTCTGCATTTTCGTTAAACTGAGCTCGATTGAAAGTTGGTTTCTCACACGAAGTCCGCAGTTCCTCTACTTCGTTGTCGGTCAAGTCGATACTCGGTACAGCAGCAGCAAGATCCAAGTTAGCGAGCTGCGCCAGATTTTCCTCGGAGATCAAAACATCTTTATACAGAGGATTGTTAGCTATAAGCCACTGTAATGCATTTCGTACAATAGCGGGACGAACTTTGAAAAAAGCACTTCCTCGGTTCGACTCAGTTCTAAGAAGAACCACACCACACTTTGATAATGGTCGCGGTAAGGACATTACGACTTCACGTACATCATTCCAATAGTTCACAGCGTTTCCGCGTGTGAATTCCTGTTGGGCTTTGTAGAGATTCATACACGTGGTAAACGACACTCCAAGTCCGATTAATCGTGCCTCCATTCTGTTGAGAACAGCTAGTTCTTGCGGTATCGGAGTTATACGAAAACCACTAGCTCGGCAAAAATTAGGTATTTGATTCTTAGTCAATGAGGTATTGCAGCGACAACAGATCCAGATAAATCTGGCACCGGAGGTATCTGGTTCTGTAATCGCTTCAACGATCGGCTCGCACTCGCCTTGCTCATTTTGCAACGCAGAGAAATATTGTGTCGTTGGCTCGTAGCGTCTTCTAACCATCCGTGTTGACTTGGATAGCTCCCCGCAGCTCCCGCATATCCGCAGTAGCGGGTCGTCGACACTCTCGTAGAATGCTACGAGCGCAAAAGTGCAATGCACGCGTCACTGTTAGTTTACTGGTACAAATCTGGTATATCCATAACGAGCGTACCCTTCGCATCTGCGTCAACGTTTGCTTGTAGTCGGTCCGAATTCACACCTCGTCTTGCCTTCTTTGCGCTCTCCGGACGATTTTGCGCAGCAGCATTACGCTTCCGAGTGTCCTCGGCTCTTTGAATACGCGCTGCTTGCTCCAATTGCTCAATCACTTCCATTGTACCCGCTCGACTGCTTTTGGCCTTTTTGTGGCAGCAGTTTTTCGCCTTTCGAATAGCTACTTTCGCAGCATGTGCGCTCCTGGCCCTGGTAGCCGCTCGCTTCGACTTAGTCATCGTCCGGACGATTGAAAAGCACAAATGACACAATCGTGAGACAACATGCCATTTGAGCCACGGAATTAATCACACTATAAAGGTTTTGACTTTAACACATTACCTCCGAGTGTCAACATAGTTAGTTGACACTCAGGGGTAATCTGTTGAAGTTGAACAAACGGACGGCCAACAGTGGGATACTGGCGAATCATCGCAACAGTCCCCGGCTCGTCGCGCTACACTGCAATCTACCAGCCTCACCCATGTAGCAGACCCACAGGAGACGTCGCCACGCATCGGTACGGAGCTGCTTCTCCTCGGTGTCAGCCCTACTCACGTCTGTACTAACTATCTACTGTAGCGTACCATCTAGCGACGACGCCGTCCTAGTCCGCAAAACGGTTCGCTGTTCAAAATGCACTGCAATCCTTCTGTCCATTGCACATCCCTTCTGTCCGAAACGCCCAGGTCTTTGGGCGCTTCCTTCTCACTCATCTCAACTGCTCCTCACTTCCTTATAGCTGGGCTAGTCACGTTCCACGCACACTAAGGCGCGCGCTAGCGGTCATTCCTATCCACACGCCACTGACCCCATCGCGCTATCCACTTCGCCAAATATTCTAGCTACTATTGCGATCGTCTAGCTACGGCAACCATTGTTGCTGTTCAACGTAGATTGGCGGCTACGTCACTTCAACACTATCCGACGGTGGGGTACTGACGCATCATCGCAACAGTCCCCGGCTCGTCGCGCTACACTGCAATCTACCAGCCTCACCCATGTAGCAGACCCACAGGAGACGTCGCCACGCATCGGTACGGAGCTGCTTCTCCTCGGTGTCAGCCCTACTCACGTCTGTACTAACTATCTACTGTAGCGTACCATCTAGCGACGACGCCGTCCTAGTCCGCAAAACGGTTCGCTGTTCAAAATGCACTGCAATCCTTCTGTCCATTGCACATCCCTTCTGTCCGAAACGCCCAGGTCTTTGGGCGCTTCCTTCTCACTCATCTCAACTGCTCCTCACTTCCTTATAGCTGGGCTAGTCACGTTCCACGCACACTAAGGCGCGCGCTAGCGGTCATTCCTATCCACACGCCACTGACCCCATCGCGCTATCCACTTCGCCAAATATTCTAGCTACTATTGCGATCGTCTAGCTACGGCAACCATTGTTGCTGTTCAACGTAGATTGGCGGCTACGTCACTTCAACACTATCCGACGGTGGGGTACTGACGCATCATCGCAACAGTCCCCGGCTCGTCGCGCTACACTGCAATCTACCAGCCTCACCCATGTAGCAGACCCACAGGAGACGTCGCCACGCATCGGTACGGAGCTGCTTCTCCTCGGTGTCAGCCCTACTCACGTCTGTACTAACTATCTACTGTAGCGTACCATCTAGCGACGACGCCGTCCTAGTCCGCAAAACGGTTCGCTGTTCAAAATGCACTGCAATCCTTCTGTCCATTGCACATCCCTTCTGTCCGAAACGCCCAGGTCTTTGGGCGCTTCCTTCTCACTCATCTCAACTGCTCCTCACTTCCTTATAGCTGGGCTAGTCACGTTCCACGCACACTAAGGCGCGCGCTAGCGGTCATTCCTATCCACACGCCACTGACCCCATCGCGCTATCCACTTCGCCAAATATTCTAGCTACTATTGCGATCGTCTAGCTACGGCAACCATTGTTGCTGTTCAACGTAGATTGGCGGCTACGTCACTTCAACACTATCCGACGGTGGGGTACTGACGCATCATCGCAACAGTCCCCGGCTCGTCGCGCTACACTGCAATCTACCAGCCTCACCCATGTAGCAGACCCACAGGAGACGTCGCCACGCATCGGTACGGAGCTGCTTCTCCTCGGTGTCAGCCCTACTCACGTCTGTACTAACTATCTACTGTAGCGTACCATCTAGCGACGACGCCGTCCTAGTCCGCAAAACGGTTCGCTGTTCAAAATGCACTGCAATCCTTCTGTCCATTGCACATCCCTTCTGTCCGAAACGCCCAGGTCTTTGGGCGCTTCCTTCTCACTCATCTCAACTGCTCCTCACTTCCTTATAGCTGGGCTAGTCACGTTCCACGCACACTAAGGCGCGCGCTAGCGGTCATTCCTATCCACACGCCACTGACCCCATCGCGCTATCCACTTCGCCAAATATTCTAGCTACTATTGCGATCGTCTAGCTACGGCAACCATTGTTGCTGTTCAACGTAGATTGGCGGCTACGTCACTTCAACACTATCCGACGGTGGGGTACTGACGCATCATCGCAACAGTCCCCGGCTCGTCGCGCTACACTGCAATCTACCAGCCTCACCCATGTAGCAGACCCACAGGAGACGTCGCCACGCATCGGTACGGAGCTGCTTCTCCTCGGTGTCAGCCCTACTCACGTCTGTACTAACTATCTACTGTAGCGTACCATCTAGCGACGACGCCGTCCTAGTCCGCAAAACGGTTCGCTGTTCAAAATGCACTGCAATCCTTCTGTCCATTGCACATCCCTTCTGTCCGAAACGCCCAGGTCTTTGGGCGCTTCCTTCTCACTCATCTCAACTGCTCCTCACTTCCTTATAGCTGGGCTAGTCACGTTCCACGCACACTAAGGCGCGCGCTAGCGGTCATTCCTATCCACACGCCACTGACCCCATCGCGCTATCCACTTCGCCAAATATTCTAGCTACTATTGCGATCGTCTAGCTACGGCAACCATTGTTGCTGTTCAACGTAGATTGGCGGCTACGTCACTTCAACACTATCCGACGGTGGGGTACTGACGCATCATCGCAACAGTCCCCGGCTCGTCGCGCTACACTGCAATCTACCAGCCTCACCCATGTAGCAGACCCACAGGAGACGTCGCCACGCATCGGTACGGAGCTGCTTCTCCTCGGTGTCAGCCCTACTCACGTCTGTACTAACTATCTACTGTAGCGTACCATCTAGCGACGACGCCGTCCTAGTCCGCAAAACGGTTCGCTGTTCAAAATGCACTGCAATCCTTCTGTCCATTGCACATCCCTTCTGTCCGAAACGCCCAGGTCTTTGGGCGCTTCCTTCTCACTCATCTCAACTGCTCCTCACTTCCTTATAGCTGGGCTAGTCACGTTCCACGCACACTAAGGCGCGCGCTAGCGGTCATTCCTATCCACACGCCACTGACCCCATCGCGCTATCCACTTCGCCAAATATTCTAGCTACTATTGCGATCGTCTAGCTACGGCAACCATTGTTGCTGTTCAACGTAGATTGGCGGCTACGTCACTTCAACACTATCCGACGGTGGGGTACTGACGCATCATCGCAACAGTCCCCGGCTCGTCGCGCTACACTGCAATCTACCAGCCTCACCCATGTAGCAGACCCACAGGAGACGTCGCCACGCATCGGTACGGAGCTGCTTCTCCTCGGTGTCAGCCCTACTCACGTCTGTACTAACTATCTACTGTAGCGTACCATCTAGCGACGACGCCGTCCTAGTCCGCAAAACGGTTCGCTGTTCAAAATGCACTGCAATCCTTCTGTCCATTGCACATCCCTTCTGTCCGAAACGCCCAGGTCTTTGGGCGCTTCCTTCTCACTCATCTCAACTGCTCCTCACTTCCTTATAGCTGGGCTAGTCACGTTCCACGCACACTAAGGCGCGCGCTAGCGGTCATTCCTATCCACACGCCACTGACCCCATCGCGCTATCCACTTCGCCAAATATTCTAGCTACTATTGCGATCGTCTAGCTACGGCAAGCACTGTTCCGTTCACACCAGCATCCAGTTGCATATGCACATCACGGTGGGTTTCTGGAAAATATGTATGAATTGGGTCTCTTTAACTACAACTAAAATGCCAATCTTCATCCTAGTGGGGTTAGCCTACCCACAACGAACTACCACTAAAACTACATCTACAGCGGCAAAAGCCCTCGACAACCCTTACGGCGGCACATACATTTACGTGACTGAGTAAAATATACGCTGTTAGATTGATACATGAAACGCAAAACAAATCTCACCCTTTCCTCCTCCATTTGGGTTCCTGCGTAGTAGAACGTTAGCTCTGTTCCGCGTTCAATTGGAGAAGCAGCAAATAAACCACAGCAAATTTCGCCGTTGACGTTCCAGCGCTCCAGAGTACAATTGGGATCACAGCTGTGGTTAGCAAACCTCGCCAACGAGCCTTGATGTGTGGCATCAATAATTTCACGGTCGTTGACCTGTACACCATAGTAGTGCCGAGGAATTTCCACCCCTTTTTCCTATAGAACAAAATATGAGGTAGTGCCTAGAAAGTAAGAGCATGCTTATACACACCGCATATCGCTGATAATATACCTCCCGCTTGACCACTTCACCTGTGTACTCGAGTATGAATGCGTCCTTGGGTATGTACTGCTCAGCGACGAGTCCAACGCCCTTGCTCCCACAATGGGCTAGGGAAAGCTGCAACGGTCTGCCCTGTTGAAACCTCTGATTGCTGCAGACAACTTTGGTTGTGCATTTGCCGGCAACGCACTCAACTTGCATCTATCCCAGAATAAATGTGTTAATAACAAAAAGCGTTGGATATTTACTAACCGTTTTCACCCACGCTGCGATTCTCGCATCCTATTTCACACGTCAGACACTCAAACGCCTGGGCTGTGCATTTACACATTGGAATATCACCCTTCGCAACCAAAAATTAGCGTCACCGTTCCCGTTAACTTATCTGTCAAGAATCCGCATACTTCAACCAGCGATCGTCTTGGGCGATAGTTGTACGCGTTACGTCGAAGCTCCTCAAACTCTGCGAACGCTTGAACAATAGATCTCGGCTCATGCAGCTGAGAACCGACACTACTGTTAGTTTTAGTTTAATATGCTGCACACGAAAGTTACAGGCTCACCAATGCGCCGGTAAATCTAGTGTGTTCACTGTGATTATCGTGCTCTGTTAGAAACCTATCCATCTTCAGCTGTTTCATTCTCGTATTTGGCAAATGTTGCAGGCGTCGTAGAACAGGAAATGCGACCAACGCGATTGCGATCTTCCAATGTCGGTGCATCCATCCGCAGCCTTTTGTAACTTGAAGTATCACGTCTTTCCTGCTCATCCCTAGTGCGACCAGTAGCTAAACCATTTATTTTTCAACAATCAATCAACAGCAATGGTATGTATTACTACAGTATATGCAGTTAGGTATTCCTGGATGGGCTTGTCGCGGTGAATGGAAAGAAAAGTAGAAGAAAAAAAACGTAGTGAACGTCCAGATACCTACGCCCGATACATGTCCTCCTCACCTTTAAAACATCAGCTCCTCGGTCTCCTCCTTCTGCTCCTCGTTGTCGTCGTTGTTTGTGCGAGCTCCATTCATCTCCAGTCTGGCGCGCTTGGCAGCCTGAAAGTCCCCATATTCCTCGATAAGACCCGGATTCGTAGTCCCCACGGCTTGAAGGCTGCCTTGTAGGACGTCGTGGTAGAATTGTATGGCGTGGATTTTCTTCAACTCGTAAATGGTACCCACTTGAAAGCGCGGTCTTCCTGCCGAGCGTACTTTCGGGTCCCACACAGTGATCTTCACCACGCGAGCATCTCTGCAGGAGGGCTCCATGGTGTCGAGCTTCTGGCGGTAGGCCTTCCAGTGTGGTTGCATGAAGCCGTCCACAAGCGTAATGCGCGTCCCGCGGTTGTTGGCGAGGCGGTCCACTGACGCAACGCACATGACCACCGTCAGGGGGACTCCAGGCGAGAGGTCCACTGTCTTGGCAAACTCGCGTAGGTCCTTCACAGAGCCGAACACATTCACGGTCTCTTCAGCAGCTTGATTGCGCAGTTGAGCGTCGACCTCCGCCATGAGCTCGGCCGCATCTTCAGCACTCCCCAATAAATCTCTTGGCATAGTTTGGGTGGACGAGGGTGTGGCTGCGAGGCGTGGTAAGTCGTGTGCTCCCAAGGCGGCAAATTGAATAATGTTAAGCGTGGATCTGTGGCTAACAGCTCGATCGCCTCTTTAAACAAAAACAGAGTAAAAAAAAACAAAAATACTAACCACTTATTAGTCATTCAACGACCCCTACCTCAGCCATTGTCCTTGTAGCAAGTCTATCGAATGCCCCGCACCGCAACATAGGACAGTACTACCTTGAGCCCACACTGGATCAGCACGGTTCATCAGTAGTTCCTCCAGTCGGGGCAGCTTCACACTTGATATTGCACTCCGCCTATGGTTCAGCCAAATGCCATCAGCGCCGGCGCCAGTGTAACAGGTCAAACAAGCAGCGGGCTTGTCCAGTGACGGGATTTTTACGCTTCAATAACTCTGACAGGTTTTTACCCTTACTAAAGGGCGTTAAGGGGATAGAAAAAAGCCCCGAATAGTCCCAAAATTCGCTTTTTAGTCCTATTCGGGGGATGCGACGATAAAGGGTCGTTTTCCTGTTTACTAATTATGGACCCTCTATATAATGCCCTCAAGTTCTTATATTTTTGGAAGCGCCGCTTCAGCACGTTTATAATTCAGCCCATCTCACCTCCAAAGAAAGAACAAAATGTTGCTAAAACAGGGTTTTGGAGCCTTTTTTTAGCTCCTAGGTGTGCTTTTCTAAAAGCTCACCCTAACCCATTTGCAAAACTAATGCATCCATCTGGTAAAAACTAAAATAGAGTGTAAAATGGAGTGTAAATACGAGTAGAGTAAATAAGAGTAGTGTACACCACATCAAAGACTCACGATTATAGGGGGGGCTTCGCCCCAAATACTACTTCAAAAGTATTATTTTTAATACATGTACCAGATTGATTTTACTACATAATTAATGACTGGATTTGACTTCGAAACAGTGATTCATGTACTGCAATTAATAGTAAGTTGACATCTTCGAATTACGATATAGATCCACATGAATACTGCTTTACTACTGACGAAGTGGTGGTTGGAATCTGTAGTATTGGCAATACTATATTATTGGACGTCTCAACTGGATATTCATGCGCCATGAAAAACAAAAAGCACATGGACGATCACTTTTCCGCGACTCAATCGACTGTTATCACTGTGATGTGTACGCCCAGTCGTAAACTTTTTGGACCAAGAAGTTTACGCAGATGCGATACAAACGAAAGCTTTGCAGACATGATGTGGTTTGGGCCCCAAATTGTCATGGTTCAACCCATAACCTTGGCTCTATACGTAAGATTGTCCACAGCGACTCACAGCGCTTGTGGTTGCCTGGGTGGACCCCTCAATTCAAGGCTGCCAGCGGATCGCACGACTTCTCTCATATGGTAAGTCCAAGCTAGGCACAGGGCAGCATTCGAGTAGTTCAAGTTCATTCATGCTTAACTTTCAATTTCATTCTCAATTTTCCAGCCTACAACTCAAGTCTCCGACTACAACTCAAGGCCACCTAGTTGAGTTTCCACGTTACCACGTGACAGTTAATTAACTATTGAAGCGTGAAGAGTTTCAAGACAAAACGGCTCAATAATCAATTCAGCAATGAATCGTGGTCGCAGCCCAAACCCACGACCTCGACAAACACGTCGAATGAGAGAAGAAGACGCGCCAGGTGTACAGACACCCAACGTCGACTCTACCCAGGATACTAGTCAGAGCGCTGAGGACAATGCAGGTCAAGTACCATCACAGCAGGCGTCCTCGGCTCAGAGTAGTAACCCAACCTCGGATACCGCCATGCTCCGTCAGATGTTCGAGTTTTTGGCGACATCCCAACAGCAGCAACAGCAGCAGTTTACTCAGTTAATGCAGCAGCAAGCATTGTTTCAGCAACAGATGCTACAACAACAGGCAACGACTCAAAGACAGCAAAAGCGAAAAGGAAATCCACCAATGTTCAATGGTGAGACGAGTGATGACCTGGAGCTTTGGCTTTTCAGCACCGAGCAATACTACGCTGACAGCCAGACTGACATGGCAAGCGACACGTCCGACTTCGTCAATTTAATATTCGGCAACCTCGGACCTACGGCCCAAACATGGTTCAGAGATTTTAAGGTTTCGCTGGGAGACAGGCCTGCTACCTGGACTCTCTTCAAGCAGCAAATTCGAGAGCGGTTTCGCGATTCTGACTTTCAGTACAAGCTTCTCTCGAAACTCTACAATCTTCGCTGGACCGGGTCTCAACAATCTTATACATCGCAGTTTCTCCACTTGCTGTCACAACTGGATGAGGACTTACCGGAAGGTGTGAAGCGATGGTTCTTTCAACAGAATCTCCGAACCGACACTAGCGCATTCGTGTCTCAGAATATCCCTGATACCCTTCAGCGTGCTATCGAGCTGGCTCAACGGTTTGAAGATTCACGTCCTGGCGCAACCAGAAACACTAAAGACGAGAAACTGAAGGGCCGCAATGCAGGAGTTGGTAGCACGGCATTTTCTGAGAGGACGAAGTCCAACCAAGGTGTCACCAACACTGGCAGCAGCGTTAACAGGCTATCTGATGCTCACGCAAAGCCGACTTGTGGCTATTGCGATCGTATTGGCCACACGGAGTCTGTCTGTCGCAAAAAGAAAGCGGCAGCAGAGCGTGCGGCAGGCTCAAAAAACGCTTAGGCTCGGTGGATCGGCAACCCACCGGGCCGAAGTCATCAGACGGCTATGGCCATACGTCGTTTGATAGCCCCCAGCCTCAGTCGCTAAATCTCCACTCTGGTGGTCGAAGTGACGGCGGCTTACAACAGAATCTCTATGGCTATTTGGCAAAGAAAGCGTGCGTCGCAGGTTCGGCAGTTGACGTTTTTATTGATAGTGGTGCATCTTTTAATGCCATCTCACCAGCGGTAGCTGAACGACTCAAGTTACCTATTACAGAATTGGACAGACCTCTGAAGATCAAGCTTGGAGTCAAGCGCAGTATTTGTATTCCACGACGGGTTTGCAATATTGAAGTGGATATGGAAGGGTTTTCGACTTACTCGACACCAGCATTCGTGATGGAAATTCCCGAAAAGAAACATATTCTACTAGGAGTACCGTGGCTTACAAGTGCGAATCCAGATATTGACTGGACTGAAAGAACTGTTAGTCCACGTGGATCAACCGCTTCGCTATCGTTTCGACCATGCGTGCGCAATGCTCCTTGTAGGAATTCGGCCGGTAGTCGACGCTCATTAGCTCGCCAGAGCCGTACGCTTCACGACGATACCGTGTTGTTCTACGCAAAGCACAATTACATGTCGCGTTATGGCTCTACCAAGGTCATCTCGACGAAGCAGTTCCGAAAAATGAAGGCATTTGCTGGTGAGTTCTGCTTTATGGTGCAAACTACGGAGCCCCCTGAGCGATCAGCGAAAGTGGCGCGGCAACTCGAGCAGGACTGGGATAAACTCAAAGGGTCCCCGGTAGAACCCGTGGTGATGAAGTATAAGGATACTGTCTTTCGTGTGGAGCTACCAAACCAACCACCGCAACGGTCTGTAGACATCGAGGCGGAAGTCGAGCTTACCGACGATGTTCCGGTTTCCAGGAAACAGTATCGTCTCAGCGAAGAAATGAAGCAAACAATACGCGAATGGACACGCGAGATGCTAGATGCTGGCATCATTAGACCATCCAAATCGCCATACTCATCCCCTACGTTCTGCGTGAAGAAAGCTGTGGGATGGCGGATTGTCCATGATTTTCGGGCTATCAACAGTAAGATTCGCATTCCTGCAACACCAATACCTCGGAAGGAGGACATTTTTGACGCAATGGCTAAAGGTTACTGGTTTTCCGCTCTCGACCTTCTGTGGGGATTTTTCCAAGTGCGTTTGCGAGAATCCGACATTCCCTATACTGATTTTTCTACGCCAGACGGTCAGTTTGAATACTTAGTCACTCCTATGGGCTTATCATGCAGTCCAGCTGCGTTCAATCGACTAATACAGCACGTGTTCAATGACCAGAGAGCGTTCTGTCAAGCCTACTTTGATGATTTATTCATCTTCACGGAGTCGACTTCACTGGAAGACCATCTCAAGGCCCTGGACGCAGTGCTACGACGGTGTGAGGAGCAAGAACTCTACGTCAAACTTGCCAAATGCACGTTCTGTGCGTCCGAAATTCCATGCCTTGGCGATTACTTTGGACGTGAAGGTGTTCGTATGGATCCTGACAAGGTCCGTGTCATCCGCGACTGGCCACCACCGCGAACGAAGCGTGAATTGCAGTCTTTTCTAGGAACATGTGTGTACGTGCTCAAATTCTGCAAAAACTACGCCTCACTATCTGCACCACTCGTGGATGCTACCAAGGGGAAGACAGCTAAAGAGCAGATTCAACTAACTCAGGAACAGCAAGATTGTTTTGAGAAACTGAAGGTGGAGTTAACTTCGCCACCAGTCTTGGCGCACCCCGATTTTACGAGAGAATTTCACGTACGCATGGATGCGTCGGATTATGCTGTCGGTGGCTACCTCTATCAGTTGGATTCGGATGGCAACGAGCGCGTAATTGCGTACCATGGACGAAAGATGAGTCGCGCAGAGTTGATGTATCCGACGCGAGAGAAGGAGCTGTTGGCGGCTTTGCATGCTATGCGGGTGTGGAGAGTTTACCTGATTGACAAACCCTTCTTCGTAAATACGGATCGCCGTACGCTGCAGTCAATACTGGAGCAAAAGACTTGCTCACAACGGCTGGCGCGGTGGTTGAATGAGTTGAGTTTGTACCAACCGAAGTTTCAATGGATCCCGGGTGACACCAACATTGTTGCGGACGCTATTTCCCGGAACGGAAGGTTTCAGCCTGATGGCCCCACTCACTTTGTCTCTTTGGCTAGCTTACTTAACCAAATTACGACTGTCCAAGATAGTGGAATCGACGAGGACGCATACCTTCACTACAGTCGGAACCGACCCACTATTCTGGAACATGGCTCTCGACTTTACGTGGATGACCCTGTTTTCGGTCCTCTTTACCAGTACCTCCAGGAATCTCGACATGATCTCCAGTCACCACCTGTGGAGCTCAATCGGAAAATTCGTGCGAATATCAGCCACTTTTATCTTGACGATGGAATTCTCTACTTTCAGCCACTGCGAGATGTGGCTAGGCGCATATGTGTACCTGACAACCGCGATTTACGAGATGACGTCCTCTATGAGCACCACAATGTAGCCACCAGCGGTCACCCAGGCTGTCTGAAGACCCTACTGGCGCTGCAAGAAAAGTTTTACTGGTTGCACATGGAGAAATCGGTGAAACGATACATCAAGACGTGCGAAATGTGCCAGCGCATTAAGGTGTCCCAACGAAAAGCAGCAGGCTTGCTTCATCCTTTGGAAGTTCCTGACCGGAGATGGAATCACATTACTATGGATTTTATTACGGGATTACCAGCTTCTGGTCAACATCAGTACGATGCTGTGTGGGCCATTGTGGATCGACTCACTAAGAGAGCCCATTTCATTCCAACGAAGACAACGTGTACGGCGGAAGAGGCCGCACAACTTTTTCGAGACCAATATCAACGGCTACACGGAATACCACACTCGATTACATCCGACCGAGATACCAAATTCACTTCGCGGTTTTGGTCGAAGCTGATGCAATTTCAGAAGACACAACTCCAGCTGAGCTCGGCGTTTCGGCCTGAGACTGACGGTCAAACGGAGAGAACGAATCATTTTGTTGTAGATTATCTTCGTGCGTTTGTTTCTCCACGTCAGGACGACTGGAGTGAGCTACTTGCTTTGGCTGAATTTGCGTACAATTCGAGAGTTCACTCGAGTACTGGCTTGTCCCCTTTTGTGGCCGACATTGGATATAACCCCCGATCGGTCAGCGACTTAGCATTACAAGTTTGTCGTGGGCCGTCAAGTTCCTCTGTCCGGTTCGTCGAGCATCAACAAGCTGTTCTTACTCAATGCCGGGATGCGCTTGAAAAGACACAAGCCGCGATGAAGTTTTTTCATGATCGCAATCGACCAACTTTCCGCCTTCAACCTGGTGACCAGGTACTATTGGACACTTCAAACCTCGATCTTCCTCACATTGGTGTCACCGGTAAACGCAAACTTGCTCCACGTTTTATCGGTCCATATCCGGTGCTTACGTCTACGACTCCGGATACTTATCAGATTGGACTACCACCTGGATTGAAATTGCACGACGAATTTCACATTTCGTATTTACGGCCATACCAGTTAGATGAAAATCCGAACCGCCTCAACGATGTTCCAAGGCTTATCACTCGAGACGGGCACGAAGGTTTCCAGGTCCAAGCTATTATCGACAAACGAAAACGACATAACAAGATCTACTACAAAGTTCGGTGGTACGGCCGTGACATTACTGATTCGTGGGAACCAGCTACCAATTTGGCCCAAGCTCAGGGCCTAATCGATGTATATGAAGCTTCCCGACTCGAGCAAAGCTCCACTCGACGAACAAAACGCTCACCTACCCGACCGCAGTAGACATCACGCCGGACGCTATGCTCCTCTTCGGGGGAAAGATTGTCATGGTTCAACCCATAACCTTGGCTCTATACGTAAGATTGTCCACAGCGACTCACAGCGCTTGTGGTTGCCTGGGTGGACCCCTCAATTCAAGGCTGCCAGCGGATCGCACGACTTCTCTCATATGGTAAGTCCAAGCTAGGCACAGGGCAGCATTCGAGTAGTTCAAGTTCATTCATGCTTAACTTTCAATTTCATTCTCAATTTTCCAGCCTACAACTGTGGAGCATTGCTCAGACGACTGACGCACGACGGCCGACGGCCGACGGCCGACGACCGACACTACCGACACTACCGACATCTGAGGAAGACCCCATCATACTACAAGCTCGTAATCAAACGCCGCGTCAACTTCGGAGCTCGTCATCAAACACCAATGGTTGGTGCTGCCGAGCGGGCGGGCGCTGCCGTAGGTCACGCCCCTGTACACCAACAGTAGAAGTAGGAATACTGCATCTCTAATGGAACTCACTTCGCAACTTGCTTTACAGCACGCAAAACGTCATAAAGAATTCTTTGACAACAACAAGCACCGCATCACCATGTTAGGCATGAAGGACGACTACGAGTACGACGCAGAAGGCGACGTCAAGATGTCGGTGCCGCAGCCCATCTTCGAGGTGACGAGGGCTCCAATTCTCAAGGTCTGGAGTCAGTCAGCCATCACGACCTTCCTTCGGGAGAGGAAGCAGTATGAGGGCAAGGTTCTCGAGCAGTGCCGTGTCACGGGCGAAGTCCAAGCAGCCGTGACGCGAAGCATCCGCTCGACGTTAGAACCCAGGGTTCTTGAGCACGTAGCTCACTACATCCTGAAGAAGGATGCCGCCAGCGTGTCGGATGAGATGCTGGTGGTCGAGATGAAGAGGAAGGTGGGAACGATGATGAATGACCGTGTCCCCGACGTCAAGCAGCTTTTCGCACGGGAGTTGAAGATGGACCTGTCGGAGGTAGACGTCGAGGCTCGGGTCGCCACCTACTTCATGAAGTTCGACCAGCTGGTCGAAGACAACGGCCTCGCTGGTATGCTTGGCCGAGGGGTGGCTGTCGACGAACAAGGCCGCCAGCGAATGAAACTACGGTGCAAGCTGCTCCTGAGCAGTGTGACACCAGAGATGCTGAAGGTTGATTTAACCCGGTTGGTCGAGATGACCCACCGTGAAGCGAAGGTCAATGACCTAGTTTTGCACGACCTGATGATCGAGCGAGCAACACGGCAGCAGCAGTACCATCTCATGCAAGCTGAGATGAAACAGACTGCTGGTGTTCGTCTCAAAGAGACTCCTGTGGCGACTGCGAAGAGTCCGCAGCGTCAGTCCAAGCAGAACCAGCGTCACTCGAATGCCTCAGGAGGCAGTCGTACCGCGGAGCGTGGTGCTGGGGAGCAGCGAAAGCCTCCGCGCGATGGATGTTTGATCTGCAAAGGTGCTCACTGGGCTCGTGACTGCCCAACCGCCACTGCAGAACAGAAGGCTGAAGTAGTCCAGAAGCTGCGCGAGAAGCGCGACCGCCAACCGGAACGAGTCAAACGTGTCACTGCCAATGTCGAGCCAACATTTCGGACTGCAATTATCAATGGCGTGTTGGATGTACCTTTCTGCCCCGACACGGGCTCGGATGCGAACATCATTGGCAAGCCTGTGCTGGAAGAACTACGCGACCTGGTAGCCAACCTGCTTGTTGAGCGGGTTGATCCGCCAGTTAGGGTGGTTGTCGCCGGTGGCAGCATGGTGCAGTGCCATGAGAAGGTGCACATCGACCTTCAGATCGTGACCGCAGCCGGACCACTGGCTTTGACGAACATCAAATGTCTTGTGATGGATGCACATGAGGAGGAGCTGCTACTAGGCAGGACAACGCTGCAGTCGATTGGTGTTGACCTCGACGATGTGTTTGAGCGACTAGCGCAGCAACATATTGATGAGGCCGAGGCGGAAGCTGACGACGTCCCGAGTGACTACATGGATGTGCTGGGGTCTGAAGTGGACACTGAGGTGGAGCCAGTGTTGCAACAACTTGTTGATGAGGCAGTTGAGGCCGGTTTCGACGTGGATCACGCTGATCAACTCCGGAGTATTGTGGTCGACTACGCGGACGTTTTTAGGCTCCGTCTTGGTCGAGATGAGCCTGCCGATGTTGAACCGTTGGAAGTACGCTTAGAGCCGGGGGCTGAGCCGTATCGCAGTGGGGTTCGACGTTATCCGGAGGCCCAACGGCAGTTCCTACGGGAGTACGTCCGTGAGCTTGAGGAGGCCGGACTGGTGGTGAGGAACAACCAGAGTCGGTGGTCGTGTCCCGCACTGCCCGTAGCAAAGGGTAGCTCGGGTGAGTATCGGATCACGATCGATTACAGGCCCGTAAACCGGAAGACGATTCCCCTGGCTGGTGCTTGACCCAACTTGGCGGTGGCAGTGGAATCTGTTCGAGGTGCCTACGGGTTTGGAGCGTTTGACTTTCACAAGGGCTTTTGGCAAATGCCCCTGCACCCCGACAGCAGAGAGTTTTTCAGTTTTGTCACCGAGGATGGAGTTTTCACTCCGACACGCGTGCCGCAGGGCGCCACTGACTCTGCAGTTCACTTTCAGGCACAGATGAACGACATTCTGAAAGACTTGCTGTTCCGCAGTGTGTTGGTGTGGGTCGATGACGTGCTGCTCTACGCACAATCGGCAGGAGCCTTCCTGGAAAACCTCGAGCGGTTTTTCATAATTCTAAGGCAGCGCAAGCTGAAGTTGAACGCCAAGAAGTGTAAACTCTTTGCGAAGCGTGTGAAGTGGTGTGGAAAACTCATTGACGGTGAAGGTGTCGCCCATGACCCTGAACGACTGGCTGCCCTACGACAGATGCCACTACCTCCGACTGGAGCGGCGCTGCAGCATTTCCTCTGCGCCCTGAATTGGCTGAGGGACTCGATGGTAGATTACGCCCGCACCACTGCACCCCTCCAAGAAAAGTTGGAGCAGGTGATGCGCGTCCGTGGACGCCGCAAAGCACAACTTAGTGGCACCAGCCTGGACTGGAGTGAAGACGAGGCTGCAACATATCGGGAGACGCTCGCAATGGTGGAGCGCTCTTGCAAGCTCGTATTCCCCGACAAGGCTGCCACCGTCTGCATGTTCACGGACGCATCGTTGACCGGTCACGCGCTCGTACTGACGCAAGTACGCCGTTGGCAGGACGATGTACCTGTGGAGGATCAGCAGCATGAGTTGCTTGTTTGCCGTGGAGGGTTTTTCAAGGGGGCACAGCGAAACTGGTCTATCGTTGAGAAGGAGGCCTACCCAATTGTCAAGGCCTGTGGCGATCTCGACTACATGCTGGTACGGGAGAAAGGGTTTCACGTCTACTGTGATCACTCGAACATGATCAGGCTTTTCTCGCCAGACCATGAAGTGAAGCAGCATGTCAAAGGGAAGCTACAACGATGGGCGCTGACCCTGGTTGGTTGCCGCTATGTTATCCACCATATCGCTGGTGAGAACAACCTGTGGGCCGATATCGTGTCCCGTTGGGGACAGCCAGCAACAGCAGCTGCAGATACGATGCTGGCAGTCAAGCGCGTGACCACCCGATCTGCACAAACCCTATCGGAGCTTCGGCCACTCCAAGACGGGGGGTTCACCTGGCCTACTCGGGGTGAGATTGCTCTGGCACAGCGTTCGTGCAAGCAGGACGCACCGCCAGGCGCCGCAATGGATGATGGAGTGCTTGCCGTGAACGGCAAGCTGTGGGTGCCGTCGGGGGCAAAAGCGTTGCTGAAACGCCTGCTCATCATCGCCCATTGCGGTGTGCAAGGCCACCGTGGCATCCATGTGATGGTCGAGCTACTGGATCGTCATTTTTTGCTGTCAAACACTCGGCAGGTGGTCACTCGTTTCGTCAATGAGTGCCTGCTGTGCAAGCACGTGAAAGGTGGTGCTCTTATTCAGCGTGACTGGACGGTCGACAGGCCTGTGGCCTCCCGAAATGAGTGCATGCACATGGATTACCTGTACCTCGGAGAAAGCTACGGTGAGGCCAAGTACGTTCTCGTCCTGAAGGACGAGTTGACCCATTTCTGCGAGCTCGTCGCTGCTGACTCGGCCAACAGCCAGACCGCTGTGGCTGCTGTGCTAGACTGGCACAAGCGGTTCGGCATCCCAATGATGTGGATGTCGGACAACGGTACTCATTTCAAATGCCAGGTGATGGAGGAGCTCGCCGAGCGGCTCGGAGTGTCGCACTCGTTTGTTCCGGTGTACTCTCCGTGGATCAATGGGACGGTAGAGAGGGTGAACCGCGATATACTGCAAGTATTGAGGGTCATGCTGCTTAAGAACCAGCTTGATAGCCGCAACTGGGCTTACCTCTTGCCCCTCATCCAAGCCAATCTGAATCACAGTCCCGTGGTGTCGTTGGGCAACTGTGCCCCAGTCGAGTTGTTCACGGGGCTTCCAGCACCATCAGCTTTAGATGTCGTGGTGCTGCCCGATGACAAGTTTCCTCGGACACTACCGATGGAGAAGGAGTCTTTTCGCCAGGCGATTGAGGAGCTACGTCGTAGTCTCCACGCCATGCACCGTGTGGTTCGAGACCAGCGCGAGCAGCGCCGTACCGCTGCTATGGCTCGCTCCAGCGGAACAGTGTGCAATTTTTCGGAAGGGGACTACGTGTTGTGGTCGCGCGTTGACAAGCGGCTCCAAGGAGGCAAGCTGCTAGTTCGTTGGGTTGGTCCTTTCCAAGTGACTAAGGCCCTGCCGCACTCGTTTCTCATCCGCCATCTACTCACAGGAGTTGAGTATGATGTGCACGGGTCGCGTCTCAAATTCTACCATGACAAAGACCTCGAGGTGACCGCGGAGATCCGAGAACACGTCTCACTTCAAGGCATGGTGCTCGAGGTTCGTGCAATAGTCGACCATCGTGTGAACACTGCCTCTGGTGAGCTCGAGCTGCAAGTGGCATGGCGTGGGCTCCAAGACATTGAGAACTCTTGGGAGCCCGCCCACTCGATCCAGCATGATGTTCCAGCCTTGGTGGCCAAGTATGCTATGGAAAATAATGTGGTGGAGCTGCAGTAAAAATTTGGGGGCCTACGGTGTCGTGGTTGCTGAGATATCGGTGATCTGCTGAGATGGGTACACTATGTTATAGTTGCCGTTGAAGTTGGGTGCATGGACGGGACATGGATACATAAGTTCAGAATCGGTCTCACCGCATGTGGTTCGAAGGTTTTCTGATTGTTGCGCGTCATGTCGTCTTGGGGGCAGTGTGGAGCATTGCTCAGACGACTGACGCACGACGGCCGACGGCCGACGGCCGACGACCGACACTACCGACACTACCGACATCTGAGGAAGACCCCATCATACTACAAGCTCGTAATCAAACGCCGCGTCAACTTCGGAGCTCGTCATCAAACACCAATGGTTGGTGCTGCCGAGCGGGCGGGCGCTGCCGTAGGTCACGCCCCTGTACACCAACAGTAGAAGTAGGAATACTGCATCTCTAATGGAACTCACTTCGCAACTTGCTTTACAGCACGCAAAACGTCATAACAACTCAAGTCTCCGACTACAACTCAAGGCCACCTAGTTGAGTTTCCACGTTACCACGTGACACAAATTGGGGCGGACAACTTAATTGAAAATGGTTTAAAACGTATTATTTTATAAAATAATACAATCGGATACTTGTCATGCAGAACACACACCGTCCGTCCAAAACAACTCAACTTTAACGCTTGAGATCATTCTGGGACGTGCCAAAACTGAGTCGAAACGTATTGTTTGCATGGGTCCTGGTACTGTTTGATCATGATCAAAATACAACTTGGACATGACGAGCAAATTTCTGTTCTTGGGACCTTCCAATGCTGGAAGCTCCCTTCAAACAATGCAGGAACGCAAACAACATAATGCTATAAAAGTGAATCGTTCATGACACCGCACCTCTTAAATCTCCTTAAATTTCGGAAAAAGCCTCTGTAATTCGGTCGAATGTCGTCCTTAGTTTGGTGCTCAACGGGAAGTCGTTCTTTCAGATGCATCTCGGCGACGCTATTCCGCAGTATCTTGCATTCTGTGATTCGACCAATTATTTTATGGCTGAACAGGGGCTACTGCGTTCGCTTCAGTTTGAGCTCAAGTCCCTGGAAATCGCAGTTTCAATATATGTATGTGAACGCGTTTCGCGAGCCCGAAGTGACTCAGCGTCCGCATGCGTCGGGTTATCTCTCGTTCTCTGCGTGTCTCTTTTCTCCTCGGACAGAGTCCATTACGCGGCTCATACGCTATGAGAGCCTCGGTTAAGTCCCTGCATGCTAATCGATCCAGTGCGAATAAGCGAAGGAGGTACAGATCTGGGGAACGTTGAAGACGGTGTCCTGCAGGAAGTGTCTGAAGGTCGGCATCTAGGACCATCGGTAGTGTGTCTGCCTCGAAGGCTGCCAGCAGTTTCACTAAGTAATCCGTGCCTTAAAAGACGATGCCATTTGGCGTCATCTTTCGGAAGAGTAATCATCAACTCATTCCTTAGTCGGATTCGGAGTCACTTTCATTAGTGTCATGCTGTGTGACCCAGCGAAGCCAAAGCCAAAGCGCGTCCGCCGTGAGAAGCTGGAACTCGCGTATTTACGAGAGCTGGTGGGCGTGTTGGAAGATAAACTGCTGTTGTTGAGCTCGAAGCGTCTCAACCAGCAAAAATATGAGGACCATGGTACGCACCAGCGTTTCTTCAGTAAAACCTAGTCTAACGATCTATCTTTCAAGTGGTTCGAGAAGTAGCAGAGCATTCCATGACAGCAAATAGTCGTACTGGTGGTGCTTCGATGTGGTTTGAATCTGCTGCTCAACAACTAAAAGGCCGATGTCTTGCAGTCGAGGAGAATCAAAAACTACGATACTGTATTGCAGGACAATATGAGCTGGTGGAAAGGCTCAACAACATATTTCAGAAGTTAGTCGTCTATTATGGAGTGTCTCTGGAGAGCGGATATCCATTGTGTCTGCAATCCAAGTTGCGTCTAAAGTTCTGGGATTTCTCTTCAACAGCGGATGAAGACATTTTTGCCGACCAATTGGCAAAACTTGCACGTTTAAGGCTTGAAATGAAGCACCAAATGGCTCCTTCAACACACAGAACAATGGACGTGGACTGGGGCTTATCAAGAGGAACCATGGAAGTCAAACGCCATCCGGGAATTGCAGACTGTGTTGTACTCAAGATGCACTGTTCAACAATAGTGCCGTTCCAGCTAGAAGTGGCAACTAGAGCTTATTGGCGATTCTGCTGCCTTGAACATGGAGAGTTGCTGGACAAGGGTGTCGTAAATGTCTCGGTGCGTAACACAAGTGGCAATTCTTGCATCATTATCGAAACGGCATCACTAATGCTTGTTTATGGTTGAAGACGGGAACAATAGCACGATCGTTTTCTCTAGATCTGTCCTTTGAGGGTTTGACGTCGAATCTGTTAGGCAAATACACTTGCCAAACACGCGTCAAGGACAACGAGGTCACCATTGCATGGATTGAGTATGCAAATGTCGCGGAGTTTGCAGGGATCAAGTTCAACGGGTTGCAGTACCAAAAGCAGGCTGTCATGAAACTGCATTGCGTCCCTAAAGAAGATCCTGGAGATACATCGACTTCAACAGTGGTGGAAACGTTCTTCGAAACGATTCCGATATTTCATGATCGAGTTATCGACAAACTGCAACAAACAAAGGCGTTCATCAATGCTGCCCTTCGCTCACATAAAAAATTGAACAAACTCGTGGCTCAGCACATGACTCACTTGCTACTGGATGAAGACTGGAAAGCAACTTTCGGTAGTGCTTCTTACCGTTTAACCTATATCTTAATTCCCACCCAAGGAACATCAAGTTGTGTGGTTGCAGGACTTGCAATGGAAAGTGCAGGTGCAGGCCGAATTTTTCAGTCATCTGTAAATTGACGAGCACGGGAGTGCTCGCGCGCTCCATTGGCGCATTTGGCCTCAATGACCACACGTACAGCCTTCCAGGAGTAAAGCAGACGCTTTTTAGCTTTACCCTTCTCGGCTGCCACTTCTGGAAAGAAGTTAGTAATCGTTTGAGCCATAGAAGAATGATCTAAAAAGCGTAGAACTTGCAGCTTATACGCATAAGATACTGCAACCCGCTTGAATTGCTTGGGTTTGGCCCCTTTGCCCTTGATGCGCGGCCGCCCTACTGGCGCCATTGCTCTTGCTGGAAAATGTAGAAATGAGAAATGCGATTGAGAGCGCTACAAGCTCCAGAAAAATTGCTAGCTGGGGCAGGCTCTGAGTTTGGCGCCAAAACACAAAGTTGGTTGGTTGTCCACGACGCTCAAAGATATACTAGCAAACGTATGTATTTTTCAGGTATGCTTTATGATAAATCGTGCACGATAGAAAATGCAGCGTGAGCGCTGATTGGCTGAGTCAAGGTGAGACTTATGATATGTGGGCGATCTAAGACATAGGTTATACGGTAAGTAAATACACATAGCACTTAGTACACACTCGTTTTCTTTTTACTTCTTCAACTTACAGGTTTGTCTTTTCCGAATGTGGCCTTCCAGTCTTCTTTCAGCAGCAGGTCACTCACCATGTGGCAAAACAACTCGTTCATGCTTTTGAACGACCTATTGAGCGCCGCGTAGAATGCCTGTGTTCGTTCTGTCTGGTCTGTAACGTTATCAGGATAAATGGGTATGGTTTCAAACTTCGACTCCACCACCGTCGATGTGGAGTGTTGTCGAGAGCCTTCATGAGGAACACTTCGCAATTTGACGTAACCTCGTTTGTGAAGTTGCAAATCGTGAAACTTGACACTGCCATACTCGTGTACATCCCAAACACCAGACCAAACGAGCACCACGCTACCTTCATGCACATACTTCTGGCACGTATACTTTCCCCGAGCTTCTGACGCTAAGGCTTCCACGTTTGTTCGAACAACAAACGAGCGCGAGAAAATATTGTCCTGTATGGTAATACGACGGAGTTAGCTGGTATCGTTGGGTCACAAGGTCAGTCGCACCTTACCAAAGATTCAGATTTGATAACGGCAGTGTGTGAGTCTAAGTAATCAAACTGACAAAATTTCCAGTACGCCTTGGTAGCCACATCCAAGCTGAAAGGCAGTAGGACACCACACTGAGCATCGAAAACAATTCCAGCTTTAACGCTCGGTTCCAGTCGGGGGATGTCTCTGCCCATTGCCAAGCCAGAATCAAGATTCACGGGTCCGCGTGGGTCCTGTTGCTGTTGCTTCACTTTCAAATACAACTTGGCTATGACGAGCATTTGATCCGTAAATATGTCGTCGTCGCTGTCAGCAACATCCCAAAATTTATGACCTTGATCATTTCCCACGCGGTGGAGTACTTCCTGCACAACAATTCACACGGAAATAAAAAACATAGTGATAAAAAAGATAAAGTCCACGGCTCCATACCTTTTGAGCCTCGTCGAACTTAGTAAAAAGTCTCCGCAACTCCGCCGAATAGTTCACCAGCTCCTTGTAGGACTCTTTTAGGTCCAACTGTTCTTGCTCCACACGAAGGCGCTCCTTTAGCTGTCCCTCAGCCAAACTATTCCACGAGTGACCAGCACTTTGAAAGTTATGATCGGGATTGTTGCCGTGGGGATTAACAACTGGGGGCGACGTATTGCGTCGCTGCAGTTGTGCTCGCTTCAACTGGAGCTCGAGTTCCTGAACTTGTTGGCGCAAAAGTGGCAATTCGATCTGAATGCGCCGCACGCGCCTCTTGTTCCCTGATTTAGTAACCCCGGCAGCAGGTAAGTTGTTGCGACGCTTATTGCCGGACGCCACGAAGCTTTGGCGTTGCGCATCTGCGGTGGGGGAAGACGTCTTCTGCATTTGTTTCCTAAAAACACTTTTTAATTAACATTTAAACAGCATTAATGCGTTTAAACGTCTTTATTGATGAAAGATTTGGTGAACACTTTTACTTTACTTGAAAGCCATGTCATGCCAGTGTAGTATTCGCTCAGTTGTGGAGTTAATATCCAGTCTACTATCCATGACCACCGCAAAATATCTTTGAAGACACGAAGTCTTCTTCATCATAAGCTGTCGCGAAAACTGTGCCCAGTCAGTTACTTCTACATGTAGCAAGTCTGAGATTCCAACCTATTTCGACAGTCGCCCAGCTCAGTATCGTGAGGTGCTGCTAGCACCACTTCTGAAAATGCAGTATCTGGACTCGACTAGAAACTACAGCCTGACCGAAATGGACATGACGCTGAGCTTCTTGGACTGCTGGGAGGACTTTGGCGTCAAGTTCGATGTATACGACGTGGGCGACTCGCCAACTTCCGTTGCTGAAGTTTTTGCACAGAACTCCAACAGAGAAACAATTCCTCTTGAAGCAAACACAACCAAAACACACTCTGTCAAACAGAAAGACCTACGCTCCACTGGTAAAAAGCGGCAGCGACGGACACCCAAGCAAGAGATCGAGAGACTTCGACTTCTTGAGCACAATCTCAAGCTCCAACTCGAGACGTTGCAGCCTTAAGCTCACATGCAAATGCAGGCTCATGATAATACTATCTACCCACACAGCAGCGATGCTATATCCTTTTGGAAAACTATCGCTTCTCGTCAGCATACACAGCGAATCGATTCTGAACGCGAGAACATCCGTCGTTAAAGCTCGCATCGCGCACGCCAAGCGACTGAAAAGGTAAGTGCATACAGCAGGAACTTTCGCAACACACAGTCATTCTAACCTTGACATACAGGACTGTGAACCAGCTCTTGAAAAAGTGATTCAGACTGATATCAAGATCCTTTTTAGTGCAAATGTACTATAAAGAGGATAGCGAATGATAGTGGATTTTTTGCAACATCTTCGTTCACTTCGTCTATCATTATCCAATTCATCATGGACTCGACTCTTGGGTTTGCACCGCTACTTGTTGCCTGCGATGACGCCGCGACGCTCGAAGCTGCACTCGATTTCGTCGACAACTGCGACGATTTACCACTTGAAGTTGTGGATCCGGACCAAGCCCAAGACTTTGACGTCACGCTGTCCGAATTATTAGACAAAGACGATATTCCATCGATGAGATCCTCCACATACATTGAACAGCATGACGTTGTGTCACCGGAGCCAAGTAGACGCCGTCGGACGACTCCGAAGCAGGAAATCGCTCAATTACGAGCTGAAGAGCGGGACTTGGCGTGCAAACTCGAAGTTCTACGACTCCAAGCGTACGACCACAAGCAACGGACCATTTCGAGCAGGAACAGCAAAGTGCTGCCGTTCTGGAAGAAGATCGCGTCCCGACAGTATCAGACACGACTGGACTCAGAGAGGGAGAATCGAAGACTGCGATCTCTGGTGAAAATGCATGTTGGAAGGGCAAAGCGCCTGACAATCGCATGGAAGAAGCAAATGACGGCAGAGGTGCGGTCGGAGAATGACGTCGAGTGTTGCAAATACCGAGTCTTATGATGCTTTAATGTTATGCAGGGATACAAGAAGGAAAATGCAACTATCACCCAGCTTTCCGATGATTTTGCCGCTACAGACACGTCTGCTGTGATGGAGCAACTGAAAAATGATGCGCATGAAGTATACGCAGCACTTGATGCATTCTGTATGGGTATACGGCCTCAGCATCCAAGTCAGGTCCCGTTTCTTGACCATTCGGAAGCATATTCAGTCCCCTTCACACGGCAAGCAGTGGATCGTGCTATCTGGCTCAAGTTTGGATCACGTTTTCATGGCAATCAGGTACAGTTTTCAATTCAGCTCAGCTACGTTGATGTGTACGCTATACTTACGGTTAGTTTGGTTATCTTCACAGCAACAATTGAGCTCTACAGACGACACAATAACGTGTTGCGCTCTTCGCAGTCTTCAATTACCTGGAATGAACTTGACTCTTCGAATACGCTTCGTAGCGAGGAAATTCCACGAAGCTGATCGCTCTGTAATTATCTCGCGGACATTCATACAACCGCTACACCTGAAAATCCCGGCACAAGTGGGTTTCAGAGAAACTCAAGTGTATATTGTCACGTCAAGAGGATCATCAGTCGAGGGAGGTGCATCGACACATGTCGATACCCACACAAGTGTGACTGGTGATGGGCCCGATCGTGGAACAGGCGAAGGAATGCGGGCTTGGGTGATGTCATCTGAAGCATCAGATGTACGTGGTGTTTGGATGACTGCTCTTCAATTGCGCAAGAATGGCATCGAGGACCTGCTCTTTGAGGAATCTCGAGCTTGTCGATAATTACGCTACAGTTGGCAATAATTTCACTGGCAGATGGCACCATCATACTACAGCCGGCGTGACTGACTAAACATCACGTCTTCAGTGAACTGTCATCAACTCACTCTACAATTCACCACAGACCCGACAAGTCAAATGGCCCCTTTAAAATCAATGGAGTCTTCTGGACGTCCACAGCTCAGATCAACGGAAGGGAAGAAGTCACATGCACAGAATCGAAAAGCGGAAATTGAACGTCTCCGACAAGAATCGAAGATGCTCGAAAACGAATTGGATCGACTGCTGTTACAGCGAAGATTTCAAGAAAAAGGGGCCGTTCCGCCTTTTAGCCAAAGAAGGAGTCGCCCGCAACAAGCAACTCGTAAATTCGTTGCAGTCGATGGGTATATCACGATTGCACCTCGGAAGACGAAGAAGCACTCTGCATGGAAGGGGATTGCGAAGCGACAATGGGATGAGCTTCTCAAGGCTCAATATCGCAATCAGGAACTACGCGCTTCTCTCGAGGTGGAGTTTGTCGTTCGAAGAGAACTGGAGACAGTTCTCGCTCATTATTCCCCTCCAAAGGTAACACTCTACTTCGGTTTTAGCTGTTTTTTTAGACTTCTAATCTTTGTTTCTTTGTGGTCAGTTGGATACCAGTCGCTGCAATATTGTAGCGATGATGAGCGACGAGGACATTTCGAAAGAGCTCGTCATTCGTGCGGAGAACGGGCTCCTCGAACTCGATGATATATTGAGAGAAAGTCCGTTTGCTGATCCGAATGAATACTTTTTCGATTCTTCCGTGATGAAAAGAAACAATTTGGATGAATTTGTTGTGTTCGCCAACATGACACTGCCTTTCGGGGTAAGTTTGTGTGCCAAAACCATTTGGAAGATTCTCAGCAGCGACGCGGTGAAGCACTCGTGTTACTATCATCGGGTAAGTCGAGAATACTTTTCTGTTTTTACATTTTTGGGTTTTGTTTCTAACTTGTGTGTTCAATATTTTGCCAGGTTGTCCAGAAATCGAACTCGACCGTGTCATACGCTTTTGGCGCACGACTTTCAGAGAGTGGAGTCGATGTTGATCTCCGTGGAAACTACAGCGTTTGCCTTTTCAAGGACAGAGAGAGATACGTCATCGTTCTGATGGGGATTTTCGTGCCGAAACAACTCAACGGTATTGAATGTCAAGGCATTGTGTGTCGCCAATGTGGCTGGATCGTATTAACCGAGAACGGTTTGTGTTATACTCAAAGCACTCTTTCGCGTTCTCATTGTCGATTCACGGTCGATATGAACGTCAGTAACGAAGGCCTGCTAGCTAATCTGTGTCGCTCAGTTGCCAAGTCCATTCACGAAGTCATTTCTAGCAGAGTGGCGACTATTATGGAGAAACTTCTTGTTGAAGAGGATTGGAAATTGAACGGGAGACTCGAGGGAATTGTAGTTTAATTTCAGAACTTCCTGGCGATATTAGCCTACATGTACTAGTATTTACCGGTACTTGCAGTTTGGCTTTTAATTTTGGATAAATTTTGAGCGAACGTGAGCAATAATTTTTTGCTTGAGGACAAAACAAAAGCTAACGCTAGCAGATCCCTCCTATTCATCTCGCCTCTTTTCGCATGGTGGCCGCCGGATAAGTAAGTCAGAGCGTGCTGGATTGCGAGACAAGATGATGCGACAAGGTTTTAATCGTAAAAAAATGTTTTTTTGAGTGAGTCTGGTCACTTTTACTGTTACTACCACTTTGTCATTGCTAACCTCACGTGACGATGGATTTAACAAGAGTGAATGAGTTATCGAACGTTTCAGGCCCCCTCAGTATTGACATGGCGTCCTGTGACGTTGACTTCAGTGTCGTCGATACATTTCTCCGCGAATACAGCCCCACTGAACTGCTCAAAGGCTTCGACTTCTCTCCACGCCCCGCCAAAGTGTCGATACCCAAGGGTGCCTCTCCACCAGAAGACCAGAGCAGCAGTGATGCTGGATCTGACAGCAACAACTTGATAGGTGCAGTGGCTGAAGAGAGAAATCAACCCGTTCAACCCCGCCGAAGAGGTCGTAAAGACGAGATACTGGTCCTGCGCAATGAACTCAAAAACTTGCGAGCTGAATATAATAACCTCGAGCATCGTACATCGCGAAGAGCAAGAGTTTGGGGCTCAAAAGGGAGTTCATCACGAGCCCAAAAGCTGTGGCGACAGCTCGCTCAGCTTGAGCGTCGACGGAGGTCTGAAGAGGAAAACGTAAAGCTTCGAGAAATGGTGGCCATCCAAGTTCTCGAAGCCAAGAACTTGCGACGGATTCTCAAGCGCCGCACCAGGATCGAGGTGCGTTGACAAACTATTGCATTCTCTGTGAATGTTACTAACTTTGAGAATGTTTTCTACTCCAGTCGATGCAAGAGATGTTCGGCTCCAAAGCACTCACAAGCCTGGTGAAAAATACTCCACCAAATGATGCGCGTGTCTTCCACCGTTTGCTCCACGAAGCTGACAAGTTATTTATCGGCATCGACAGTCTTTTCGCCTCCAAAGGGATGGATACACTGGCATTTACCGGCCATTCTCGTACCACAGACATGGAAATTGTGGATGGGGTCTACTACGAAATGCTGCAGAAGCGAGAGCTACCGTTTGACAGGAAAGCTACAACGGAAGCTGTTTGGGGGTGCTTCCGTAGCCTTGGGGAGGTCAATTTACGCGGTGTCTGTAGTTCAAAGGCAATTTTGAACACATATCCCCACATTATGGAAGACGAGGGTGACACCATACGCAGAAGCTTCTTCGCTGTGATCTCCGGTGTTGGAAATTTTGAGGGAACTTATACACAAAAAGTAGCGAGGCGATACAAAAGCACCGACCGCTCCGTGTTAATTGCCCGGCTGATATCCGAACCAAGATTTAAAGGAAATACCCGTGGAGTCAGTGCAACAACCAGTATGCAAGTTGTCTTAGAAGAAGGAAGAGACGGAGCCAATACGACCGTCATGAAGATTTACTTCAGCGCTGAGCGAGCTGGACATGCTGCCAAGGAAGATCCAGCAACGGAGATGGCGTTTGCTGCGTGGGACAAGCTCGTACCGCAATTTCCAGTCGACGTTGAGACGTTTGCACTGGATAATATTTGCAGTAACTTTGCATCAGCTCCAATGACATCGGTCTAAACTGACGAAAGTGAACCTATCACCACGAAGACCCGGATCGTAACTACCCACAATGAAAATCCTGCGCTTGTGCCTAGAGAGCATGACCTCAACGTCTTCGTTGGACTTAGCCGGCTTTTCGGGATGGTCAGACAAGCTCTGTACTGCGCAAATGTAGATGTCGGGTGTCAAGTGGCCAAAGCATTGCAAATGAACCCGCTTCAACTTGGCACCACGACTTACAAACATTCTGAATACCTATACAAACACATTCAACATATTCTATATCAAAGGAGGTCGTTTCTTTTAAGTTCAACTATCCTGTATAAACGCAAAAGCCTCGGCAATCGCATGTAACAACGGACTTTCCGTGTCATACTTCAGCTTTAGCACTTTTACGTTAGCCATTGCAAAATTAATCAGCTACTGCACAAGTTATAGCCATTGCCATGGAACGGCTTACCGAGTTACTTGATGAAAAAAACGTATCGCTGGATGAAATCCTGGCGTTCGTAGACTCCAGCGACTTCAATCTGCCAGTCGAGCTTCATGACCTTCAACCAGAACCCATCGGATTCTTTGACATCTCAATGGACATTGAAGACTCGCTGGTGTTATCACAATACAACAATCCCGATGGTGTTCAAGAGAGCCAACCCAGCATCACACAGCAAATTCAGATTGCCACTACGTCAGGACAAAACTGCAATAACGTCGAACGATCGCAACCATCCAGAAAACCCTTTCAGGAGCGTGGACGAGTGAGAGATCGCGTCATTCGTTTCCGAGGAATGGTTAAGCGTTTGGAGCAACAACTGGAAGACCTTAACAATTCGAGATTAAGAGCGCAAGAATACGACAATCAGTTGGATGAAAGTGCAGTGAATGCTGAAGTACAAGACAAAGAAGAAGTCGTCACATGGCAGAAGATTGCGATGCGGCAGTTTGCGGCCAGACGAGAGGCGGAGAAGGAGAATTTGAGTTTGCGAGAGAGTCTGGAAGAACAACTTCGAGTGGCCAAGCGACTAGAAAATCTCATACGGGGACACCAGGTGAGCAAAACTGGAAATTGTTGTGAATCACAATTTGTGATGTTTTTTATGACACAGTACTTTTATACTTTTATTTAGGTTCCGTATGATACCAACGAGAACTTCATGGAAGTTGAGATATTCAAGCTCTGAAGCCCCCTTCCCCCCCCCCCGATTATATTTTGATATCATCAGTCCATTCATCTTAAGCATCAAAGAGTTCTAACAATACTACTCCTGGAGTAATTGCTCTCATCGCCAATAGTCATCATTTACTCTTTGGGAGTAGAAGATAGGCCTTCAGTTGAAAGGTACTCAGAAGATCAATAAAATTGAAACCGTTAAGATGCTGCGTTGGATAAGTAAAGACAGCCCTGGCGGATTCCTGATAATACCACACGAAGCAATTAGAGGTACTCTTTATTCGGAGTACCATCGAAGAGCACATTTTCAATTCTCTAAAAGCAAAAGTTTTAACTCCCATCCTTTACGAGCGTTGTCCACAAATCGCTTTTCTCGGTACGAAATCGCCAACTTCCGTCCATTCAAGTATGTTTGATCAGAGGAAGTTGTGTTTTCCTTTGCTACAACGATAATCATAGATTCGTCAATCGTCAAACCCACCAAACCACCGTTCTCGAAAATCGGTTGAGCTGACCCTCTGCAAACAAATAGCACGCGAGCTTTCTCGACGAACTTTTGGACCACACCAATCTCGTCTATGTAGATGTTTGAATGGCGTTTTGTTGTTGTACTTTGGTTTTGTTCAATATCTTGGGAACATAGGAAAATAGCTGAGGTCAGTTTGTATCCATTACCCATTGGAAAAAAAATTAGTAACTAGTTCATGAATCGTACCTTCATGTGCTCGCCATCAGAGCCTTTGGGGCCCTTCAGCGCTATCCATACAGCCTTTCCAGTTGTCAGAAAATCGAACAGAACTCGTGTTTTGTCTTGAATTTCCATAAAATCGCCGCTCACAACTTGTGGGTAAAGCGTTGTCTTGCGTCCAGGGCACAACGTTCGGTTCGACACCAAAAGTTTCCCGGCATTAGCGTACAAAGCTTTAGTTTCATCAACGAGGTTTTTGAAATCGAATTTGACGTCACGAATTGAGTGTTGCAAGTATTGGGAACCTCGCTGGTGATCAGGGGTTTGTTCGAGCATCTACACAATGAAAAGTTAGTATTTCTATTGGGAAATGCCAATCATCTCACCGTACCGCGTCGTCACAACGACGGTGAAAGAGTCTTTTCAGGTTTTTGCGTTCCCTTCGTTGCTCTTGTAAAAGACGGTTTTTCGCTTCGGCTTCTTGACACTGTAAACTATCATCCGCAATCCTTTTCCACAGAACTCGATCAATGTTGCGTACTGTTGTCGTTAACTCTACAACTGAAGCTTTCGTTTGGTTAAACTCAGTTTCTTGAGCTCCTGTAAGGTCTTTGTCAATTCAGCAACCTGCCTTCGGAGCTCTTCGATGACAGCCTTACGTGCCCGGCGCGGTTGGTGTAGCGAGACTCGATTTTTGCGAGGCGAATTCTTCTCGTAATCAGTGTGCCAAGAAGCTTCGGATTATGACGAACCGTTCCGGTTGGATATGCGGACCTCATAGTGAGGTCAAGCAAGTCACAATCTCCATCTTAATGTCTAATTCCTTAGAACAGAATGGAAACTACAACAAAACTCGGAATACGACTAGGAAGCATTTTTTGCTGTAAGGACCGAAATCATCCTATCCCATCCTCGCAATCACGCGAACACTGTTTACAAAACGTATGCACATCTATCTACCGCCTTACCTGAGTCTTTACCGACGTTTTCTCATTACGGAACGACTATAATAGCCAATAGCAGCTATAATTGGCAACATATGATGTTGTTTTCTGGCCGCACTAAAATGCTATACCGAAGCGACTAAAACGTCGTTCTCGTGCTCGGCTGCATATTAAGTTTTTCTTCAGCACTCAATCCCCCAACTTGCTATAGTCTATTCCTCGACTCGCTATGGGGCGTCAGTGCATCACCGGAACGGGCAAGAAACCAAGAGACTACAGCAGAATGGGCTTCACATACAAGCACAAACTCGACGCACTTCGCTTTTTAGACGTGATTCCTGACACCGGCAAGGCCGTCGAGAAGTTTTATCCATTTATTGACAATCAAGACGAACGAAGAAAAAGGATCAAGCTGATATCCGACTGGAATCACTCTCGTGTGTTCATCGAGTCGATGTGCTCAATGGGGAAGGGCCACTTCAAGAGAGCTCGTAAGCTTGGTGACGGGGCCATTCTTCCGGACGGTGCTGAAGAGTACCTGGTGATGTGGATCAGCTCGCTGAGGCGTGAGGGATGCCCAGTGTCTGCCCAAATGCTGCAATTTAAGGCCCTTGAAGTGGCTGCTGATAGAGGGATATCTCCTGAATTGTTTCGAGCGTCCTATTCATGGCGCAAGGGCTTCCTACGACGAAACAAGCTATCAATACGGGCTAAAACGCGTAGGAGACGACGGGGACCTCGAAGATTGATATTTCTTAGCATAATTCTTACCTTGACTGCTGCTAATCTTTTGGTACTTACCCTATTCATCATTACACATGTTTGCCTTCACCCGAATCACCCATGTCGGTAAAGACTCAGGTAAGGCGGTACTCACCCAACTAGTACTTCCAACCATTAGTACTAGTAAATCATACATTTTCAATCCAAAATTACTGTACAAATGTTTGGATGAACTCCACCTTCACATTGTTGAGATGAACACAAACCGGATAGCATGGCGTACTGTTCATCAGTATTACGCAATTCGTTGACGAAAAGGTGATTCACCCTTGGCATATTGTGAGGGTCTGGATTCAGCTATTACAGCGAAGCATTTTCCAATTTAACCTCTTTGGCGACAACGAAACATGTCTAGATCACTCTATCCGCCTGCAAGCCTGTCGTTAAGTGAAGACGTCATCGGTAGTGTCAAGCAGCGTTTTTCACCTCCTCATGGCTACATTGTCAGAGATATCATCCGACCAACCCAGGAGCGGTGGCCCACCACGAATGGAAAAGCAAAATCCGCACTTCCTTTGAATAAAATCGCTCGGAACCAAGACGAAGAAGTCAAGCAAGAGGTAGATGAAGCCAGGCGAAAGAGAATCCGAACCAATCAAGCACGATATCGCCTAAAGTTGCAGAAGCTACCCGAACAGCTTGAGAAATGCATCCAACAGCTCACAGAACAAGTGCAACATCTCCAGAGTGAACGTGATCAAGCAGTAGATGGTTTTGAGTCCCAAACGATATGGACTGCTGTAGTGGAGTATTTTCGCATCTTCTCTCGGGGATGGAATGCGCCAGAAGGAACCAACATCATTGATACGGCCTTGTTGAAGGCGTTGATCTCACCGGACGTTGCGTTCAGTGGCGGTATCGGACTCGATGCTTTGATACACAACTGGCAAGTTTTCACTCAGTATTTCCCAGACGTCCACGTCCAAGTCAAAAATCTCAAGGAAATATCAAATGACTTGGTATTCGCTACCACCATAACAACAATCACCATGTCCGACACAGCCATGAGGAATGCGTTTCCTTACTTGACGAACGGAAGAGCAGGGGGTCGATGTTCTCGGATTGCAAACCGGTTGGAAGGTCAACGACTGGTACTGCACGGGTCTGTACGTTTCCATTGGGACAAAACGATTTGTCGGATTGTCCAAGTTGAAGCGCAAACCGACTTGGTATCACCATTTATGGAATTGTTGGGGAACTTAGAGGACGTCTCACTGGCTTTTGCCTACGCGCTTGTTACACCCGAGGGTAATCTAGTCGAAGCATTGTAATTTACAAGTTCAACGCGGTGTCAAACAACTTGTTCTCGATGCGTTCGTTGTATAGTGAGAGCTTCTTGTTCCAGCCTTCTATCGCAATGTCCACGAACGTCGAGTCTCGGAACTTCAGGGCAGTTTCCATTCCGTCATCACAGCGTCGAACCCAGAGGTAACTTTCGATCACAGCAGTCTCAGCCCCCGATGCCAGTGCTTGGCCTTGTCGAACTACCATAATGACTGTCTCTTGGAACCGCAACCCAAGAGAACCCAAGCTTCGGCTGCTTGGATCTGCCAAGCCTCGGCAGATAAACACCACACGGTCTTTTTCAATGAACCTTCGAGCGACTCGGCTCTCTTGAACGAACGAGGAATGACCGGCAGCGTTGCACGTATAACTCACGTAACTCCTGAAAACGTCGTCACTTTGGTACTGAGCGTCTTGGCTGCATATCTAATTCACACCTTGAGGTAAGTAATATGTTACGGACAGTAGTAAATCGCCAATACCTTAACGTTGACGATGTCGCCTTCACGCGTTTTGTTGCCGCACAAAGCGTTCCAAACCGAATTCGCAGTCATTTGACTGGTAAATGGCACAAGATTCTTACTCATTAGCTCGATGAACACTCCATTTACTGCCGTCGGGTAAACCTCGTGCGTACGGCCAGGACATGGCAGGTTCCCCATGTTTTTCTTTTCAAAAAGAGCGTCTGCATCGACGTAAATATGGTTTGCACCCTCCAGAAGTTCCCTGAAGACCCGCTCATTGTCCGCAAAAGTCGTATCCACTAGCATCCGCCCTCGTTTGACAATTGGCATCATCTCCAGCATCTAAAACAAACGAAAAGCAATCAAAATACCATGGAAAACACGTTTTATCCCGATAATCGACCGTACCTCTTCACTGTATCGTCGTCTAAGCATCCGCTTGAGATTCGCCGCATATTTCGCTTGAAGCCTCACTTCACTACGTAATTTCGCGTTATTTGCTTCCGCTCCCTTTCGAAGAGTGAGTTGTCTGGCTGCGATGTTCTTCCACAGAATTTTATTCAGCGAATTGCTGTCTTTCGACGTCTGTTTCGCCCTGGCAGCTCTCGTCTTCATCTCTTCCAGCGTCTCGGCTAACTTCCCAGCCATTCGTCTCAGTTCTTCGATCTCCTCTTTACGTGGGGCACTTCTTCTGCGTTGTTTAATGGGTGGAGAGGCAACTTTGGGCCAAGGAGCCTTCACCATGAGACTCTCGACGTCCGGTTGGACGGGTGCGATCAAGTCTAGCACAGTGATTGTGACGTCATCCTCGGAGCTTTGGGCGACGTCTTCATCAAGGAATTGCTGCAAACCCGAGTCAAAGCTGAAGTCGTCGTTGATCAAGTCGAGTGTGGACTGTAAGGAATTCATGGCGTTCGTTGGGGACGCGTAGTCGGTCACTGCAGGCGTTATCGCAAGTGACTCAAGAAAAGTCTTTGTCAGTTGCCAACAGACTCACGCACAGATTCCTCATCCTGACAGGAATGGCGTTACAGCAACCATAATTTCGACATGACAACACAAAATAGAGCAACCTTATTGGTTATAGCAACCTTTCGGCAACCTTAAATTCCTTAAAGCAACCATAAAAACAAATGGAATTACCCTAACCTCGTTTGAGGATGGATGTCATGACCTTCAAATCGCTGAAATCACAGGGCGTGGTGGCACAACGTCTTGACTCTCCTTAGCATTTAAAGCACCTAGGCCCATGACACTGCCCTGGAACAATCTGTCTTAGTCCATTCGGGTGGAATACGTATCAACCATTCACACAGAACACAGGGAGTAAACACAAGACATGAAATTGGATTTTTCTTACTTACCGTCTTCACCCCCTCTTTGGGCTTAAGGTTGCTGTAACCACTCCGTCCTGACAGAGACTCTCCCTATCGCAGTGTCGTCAAGTTTATACTGTTCTACAACAGACTGTCGTTCTGTGTGTGGCTGTGGTTGTTTGGAGGGTTTCGGTGAGCTGTTTGAAGCGCAGGAAGAACACAAGAACATTTGTTTACATTGATAGCTATACCGGACAAGTTCACCAGGCTTTAACCGACTTGAATCGCGTCGTCGAACAGTAAATTCTCGATCTCCTGGTTGTTGGCCGAGTACGAGAGTTCCCAACCTTCGATCGCGATGTCCACGTACACTTCACCTCGGAACTTCCTCGCGACCGCAGTGTCTTCGTCATGTCTGGTGGCGCAGAGGTAACTCTCAATGATTGACGTCTCTACACCGGAAGATAAAGGTTCTCCTCGTCGTACTACGACTGTCATCGTCTCGTTAAACTTCAAGCCCGTGTGGCCGTGCTCACCCGTGGGCGTAGGCTCCATCACAGAGCGGCAGATGAACGTCGCTTGGTCTTCTGTCACGTATTTACGTGCCACCTCACGGACTTGAAGCAAAGCGGAGACGTTCCCAGCGACGCAGTTGAAGGACACGTAGTTAGTGACTGTATCACCTCGCAGTTGGCTCTCCCAGTCGATTGTTCCCTGAGTGTACGGGCTGTCCTTACGATGGCGACCTGTAAGGAGCTTCCACACGGCCTTCTGCGTCTTCTCCAAGGCGAACGGGACTTTGTTCTTGTCTAAAAAGACGGCGATGGCGCCGTTCACTGCGTCCCGCTGCACTTGTCGCTTCCGCCCTGGACAAGGCACTTGTGGCATTCCCTTTTCAATGTACAATTTGTCCAGCCCGGTGTACAGCTCGTCTGTTCCTTGAAGAAGCTTGGCAAATACTTCTTCATTGTCTGTCGGCGGTGGCCCCGTCACGAACGTTTGCTTCCTGCGTTTGAGACCGATGAGTTCCAGTGTCTAAAAAGTCGTCAAAAGAGATCCATAAGAGAGTAAAACACACTAAAACACACCAAAAATTGTCCTTACCTCTGCGTCGTTGCGACGACTGAGCATTCTCTTGAGGTTTTTGGTCTGTCGAACTCGCGTTTCTACCAGGTTTCGGAGCTGTGTGTTGGCTTCTTCTGCCTTTTTTCGTAGAATGAGTTGTCGAGCTGCTACCTGTTGCCAAAGCGATTCTGGCTGTGACAGGATCGAACCAACATGTTGTTCCTCTTCTGCTGGAGAGTTCGGGGCCGACGACGCGTGCAATTGGTCCAGTTGTTTGGAGAGTTCAGCCACGGTATCTCGCAGCTCACTGATCTCCTCCTTCTTGGACACGCGACGACGTCGTGGCTGGGAAGACGGAGTCGATCTGTTTTCAGCCTTAACCGGACTTTTGTCCATTGACGAATGCACCGAGAAGTTCAGAAGCTCTTGCATTTCGCCCCGACTTGATGCTGGAGACTCGAACAGCTCGTTCTCGACCTTGAAATCGTCCACGAACGCTTCTGCAGCGTGGGTGTCGGGGTCAAACGGCGCAGTGCTGTCGATTTCATCGGGGATTTCGAGCGAGTGCGTCTTCTGGAGCTTGTGCGAGTGCTGGAAGGCCGAAGTGACGTTCACTGCGCTGGACTCGACCGTTGTTGACAGTTCGTACTGGGAGATGAAGTTGAGAGCTGCCTCAAGCGTCTCCACTTCGTATTGAGCCATTTTTGTCAACGTCGGACTTGAAGCGAATTGGAAAGTGAAGGTCTGCAACTAAGAACGATGTACTGGAGCTGTTGCACTTTGCGTAATCGAGAGACCAGTGGCGAAAACGCAGGTTGCCAGTAAATGTATGTTTGGCCAAGTTTACGCTGGAAAAACGCTTAGGTTTTCGCCATCAACATGGCACCATACTGCATGATTTGAATTGACAGAACTGTATTATAATCGTCGGTATTATACGAATTTACAGGTGATCTAATACTTTTCTTCAGTTTCGAAATATACATTGATAAAGGATATAGAAATAGGAATGCCAAATGGAACGCAGTGTCGTCGCGACGAGGTTCGCGCGCACCTCTCGGCTGCAGTGGATCTTCTCAACTCGTGGCTTCAGTCGCTGTTTACGGCCTCCTTCCCAACCTCGGCGTTGATTGCACCAGACTGAAGCATATCAAACTGGCATTGGTAAATCCAGTGTTTTGCATAAGCCTTTTTCAAGTACTCTTGTGACGACGTTTCTTGTTGTCACGAGTACTGAAAAGCCCGGGATCAAATTCACGCACTAGGATGGAAAATGCAATGGAACGGCAAGTGAAGAGCTTCCCGATGAGACTAGCCTCGTCTCAATTTCAAGGAACCATCACTGCAATTGGTAGCTCTTACTGGCTATGGAACCCATGCAGGATACCAGTCGTTGACCTTCCAACCGATCTGCAAGCCGACAACATCGACCTACTAGCGCTCCCGTTCGTCAAGTGAGGAAACGCATTCTCTATGGCTGTACCAGACAAGGTGGTTATTGTAGTCGTCCGAGATGAGGTGAAAATACAACCACTGAGTGAAAACTTGTTAGAGATCAAGTGTTAAACCACCTGTGATACTGAATAAGCCCAAAACCCGGTTTGAAACCGGTAATTGGTATATGAGATCTAAATTACTAGTAACGTCTTACAAAAAGCGTTAGAAGAATGGAATTTGATGCTGAAGACTTGAACGCCACCACGTTAGATGAGGCCGTGGCGTTTCTTGTCGACTGTGGCTTCACTAGTTCGGAGTCGAACCCACCTAGTTCCGAAAATTCTTCGCCCAAACTCACTCTTGGCCGCGAGCAAGAAGGAATCAATGCTCTATCCAACAATACGAAGTCGGTGTCAATTCAATTAAAACCTCGCAGGCGAAGAACGCCAAAGGACGAGATTGAGAAACTGAGACGCCAAGTAGCAGACTTAACGGTCACAAGAAATGAGCTAAGACGGCTTAAAGCTGGAAACACTACAGACGGAGGGACCGGGGCGCAAAATGTAGCGATTTGGGAGAGCGTTGCGCATTTGCAGCGTAGTCAACGGGAGCAATCAGAAGCGAAGAATGAGCAGCTCAAGAAGATTTTAAAGACTCAGCGGCGAAAAACGCGAAATCTGCGGTGGATTTTGAGGTCAAACGCCCGCACGGATGTTCAGGTAGGACTATTTTATGAGGTGTCTCGTGACTAGGGACCTAATGCTTGTTGGTGGTTCAGATTATGAAGGAAGTGTTCGGCGTAAAGAGTTTGAATTCCTCTTTAGTTTCGGTATCAACGGACAACGTTGCCGTGTTTCAAGAATTGGCGAGCAAACTGGACGGGATGTACCTCGAGGTCGTTAGAGTTGCTGTTTCGCCACTATTTCCTGCAGATTGGCGTCGACCAAAGCCTTGTTTCGACGTTGTTTTCGTTCATCACAGCCGGAAAGTCTACCCTTTTTGCCGGCGGGTAGCCGACCAGGCCGTTTGGGATACGATGGGCCAGCGAGGCATCGAAGGCGCCGGGAATTACTGTATTAATGTAGGTGATACCGACAAAGGCACAAGAACCAGCTCTTGGCGTGCAGCCTACAGCTACAACCGCGTACAGGTTGACGTGTTAATTCGCAAAGTGGCTCGGAAGTTCGTTACGGATTCGTGCACGATTGTAGTGTGTAGTTCGCTCATGCAGCCAACGTCCTTCGGATCCATTTCCGTCGCAGGTGTGCAGTACTGGGAACATCGCTACGTTGTTATTCAGCCCGGCGGAAATCCAGATAAAGCAGCAATATCCTGCTACTTTGACGTGGAGCGCCACGGCAACCAAGCTGGTAATACTGCCAATAACTCTGATTTACTCGGTGAATATGAAATGGTTGCATGGCAAAACCTCGTCGCTGCACGGACCCAAACGTTGGAAAATTTACTGATGGAACACGGGATGAATCTAAAAAATAACCAGTAAGGGGCAGAACGCTACGGATTATCTGCTACGCTTGGTGCACGATTCATCAATCGCCAAGCTTTCAACTTGATGAGCGATTCGAGAAATCGCTTCGTCCCACGCAGCAACTCCAGTGGCCATATTATCAGACGAATGGATGATACTAGAGCCAGGACCGCCATTGTTGAACCGTGTCCCAGTGAAGTGGCTGTCGATAAGTGAGGTTTTGCAAGATTGTGACGCCTCAGATCGAAGAACAACGCGCAATGTCGTTCTCGAGTGAAAGCCCGAGCTTGGCTCCTTGGTCTGCAGTATGGGCATCATCAAGTTCTTGCAGATGAAGACAACGCGGTCATTTTCCACGTACTTCCTTACGACTTTCCTGATATGGGCGCCCCCGACGTCTCCGAACCCGGCAATGTCCACGAAGAAGCTGGTTTTGATTGTATCGTTCGTCTCCTCGACGTGGTGGTCGTGGAACTGGATGCGGGCGCCAAAGTTTTTGGCAATTTGCGAACCGTAAAACATATTTTGCCCCATTACCTTCCACATCGCCTGTTCAGTTGTGCGGAGGTCGAATGGTACTCTGTGGCGGTAACTTGACTCGAGGAAGAGGCCGCTAGTGACGTTGTGTCTCGGTTCACTCCTTCGACTTGGAACTGGAAGATCATAGATCCCTTTTTGGACAAACAGATCCGCTACACCGACGTAGAGCTCGTCTATATCTCGCAACATGTCCTCAAACACCTCTGGGTTGTTGTCTAATGCGCTGTTCGCCAAGCGTTTTTGTCGTTTCATGCCCAGCATTTCCTCCATCATTTCGATTTTGGTTCGGCGCTTGAGCACACGCCGCAAATTTCTGGCTTCGTGGATCTGGATCTGTACCATTTCTCGTAGTTTTAAATTCTCCGCTTCAGATTCTTCACGGCGTTTTAATTGCCTTTCAGCGATATCTCGCCACATGGACTCTGGCTGTGGATGGACTTCAGCATTTAGTCCAGGCAAAAGACTCTGCAGCTCCTGGTTGAGTTCTTGAACTTCTGCTCGTAAAGTATCGATCTGCTGCTTTTTAGAAATTCGAACTCGTTTAGGTTTGACCTTCCCGGTACTGTTCTCGCTCGGTTGAGGACTGGAAACTACGGAAGATGCTGGACTGGATGCAGACGCCTCTAAATCAACGTCGTCGTGGCATAAGGCGTTGAGTTTGGCTTCGTCCTCGCGTGAGATCCCAATCGACAGCATTTCATGATTGTCGACAGCCTCCTCGAGAGTTGTTAACCCACTGGGCAGGTCGATCTGCGCGAGGTACGAAAAGACGGAGTCGAGGGTCTCAGTGTCGTCCAGCATTGCGTAGAACGTCGTAATTGACTAATTGATGACTGAGTCGACTCTCCCTTCGTGATCAACCTGGAGCTTACGGCTGGTCCTCGATTCGTCCTTATGGGACACAGCAAAATCCAGCGGCAGATGGCGACGTCCATTCCACAGCAAATCATACAGAGCCCATACCCGTCGGATATTACCCGATACATATAAAAGGAACGAGCTAACCAACTACAGTACATGTATTAATAATGGTAGGTTTGAAAGACTTATTAATGTAGCTACTATTAATACACGTAGTATTTATCCGATCGAGTGAATGGATTCGTCGATCGCCAAGCTTTCTACCTGATCCATCACGCGAGACATCATATCGTCCCACTCAGCTACACCAGTGGTGTACATGTAGCTGCGTGGGACGATAGTGTCACCACTGGCAAGACTAGCTGACGTTCGAATAGAGGGGACGCCCCTCTCAACTCTTGTGGCAGTGAAGTAGCTGTCGATGAGGGCAGTGACGTCGACAGAATCTTCAACGCGGATAACGATACGCAGCGTCGTCCGCGTGAAATAATTGGTCGTTTCTCCGCTCTCATGCAAAAGCTGCTCCACTAAGTTCTTGCAGATGAAGACGACACGGTCATTCTCCACGTATTTCCTCGCGATTGTCCGGATCTGTGAGCCTTTGACATTATTCCGGTTGGTCGTTTCTATCAAGAAGCTTCTCTTGATGATATCGCTCGTCTGCTCAAAGTAGTGACTGGAAGTGTTCACTCGAGGGGCGAATTCCTCCACACTCTTCATCCCTTGGATCATTGTACTCTGACCCAAGAACTTCCACATTGCACTTGCAGTTGTCTTGAGATCAAATGGCACTCGATGTCGCTGGCTGATTTCGAGGAACAGGCCCGAATTGATGTTATGTCTGGGCTCACTGTTTCGACTCGGAATAGGGAGATCGTAGATTCCCTTTTGAGTCAAAACTTCGTTCACTCCAACGTACAGTTGATCCACGTCTTGCAACATGTTCTCAAAGACTTGAGGGTTATCGACTGGAATTCGGTACTCAGACAGTTTTGGTCGTTTGAGCCCCAGCATGTCCTCCATCATGTCGATCCTCGTTCGACGCTTCAATATACGTCGCAAGTTCCTCGCTTCTAGAATCTGGATCTGCATCATGTCTTTCAGTCTCGCGTTCTCTTCCTCTGACTGTACACGACGTTCCAGTTGTCTTGCAGCAAGATTCTGCCACATCGAATCTGCGATCTGTTCATTAGGCGCTTGAGCCTCAATGGATTCGGTCTTCGATTGCAATCTCCGTAGCAAGCCATTGAGCTCCCGAACTTCCTCCTTCAGAGTGACGATCTGCTGCTTCGTCGAAACTCTCTGTCTCTTGGGTCTTACAGCGGTCTGTAAACTCGACGTTTCTAGACTCTCATCGCTCTGTGAGTCTTGGTCTGGTGTTACAGCAGACGCCTCTGCCTCGTGCAGATCGAGTTCGTCGTGGCACAAGGCGTCAAGCACAGCTTCGTCCGCGTGGGAGATCCCCAACGTTCCTGGTAGGTCGTCCGGCAGGTCGATCTGTGCGAGGAACGAGAAGACCGAGTCGAGACTTTCGGTATTCTCCAGCATCATGATTCAAGTTTGACTGGTGTTGTGGTGCTGCGCCGTTATTAGGAGACTAAAAGCGGAGTCTCCGTGCCGCAAGAATCCAGCTGGGTGGCAAGGCAAATCGTTCTGATGCTGTGCCACAGCATGTTAACACTTTGTGGAGCCTTCACATGTCGGCACTACAAATGAACGATTAATTTGCTCTTTGAATACGACTCAAATTGAGTCGCAATGGTATAATGTACCATGTATTACTGTCTCCAGTCGTAACTCACGGAGAATGTTACGGATTTCGTGAAGTTCGACTAAGGAGAGGGACTGAGCAGGGAGGTCAACAATGGAGTCCATGGAATTCCCGTCGTCACATTGATGAAGGTGATCGCGTAGCTGATGACAAAGATCGTTTACGCCAAATGTTTGGATGTCAAGTTGACACACTTCCACGCGCTGAAGGGCTCGAACGCTAACAAAATCCAGTTCTTATCACGTCAAAATGACCACGAACATGCAGAGACTTACATCTCTGCAGGGATCCAATGCGAGATCTGCTACCGAAACCAGTTGCGAGGTTGCTACTGTAGTGGATTTTCTTCTCGGTCTCCACTTGGTCTTTCGTCCCCGTGAAGGTGGTGATCGAATACCTTATCAATGCCAGATCCGTCCCTAAAAACCCAGCGGAGTCGGACAGCTGATTGCCTTCTTTCCACGGCAGGCCGCACATAGAGGAAGCTCTGGCGCAGGAAGAGAGGCTTTGCCACATGGCTGGGACAGCTCCAGATCGTCTCATAATTCAAAGTACAAGACGTCCGCAAGGACCTGGAGGCATGAGTGGTTTAACCCCCAACGCTTTCGGGAACGAGCCCACGGGACTGCAAGATGTGCTCGCGTTTATCGCCGACTTCGAGATGGAGGACTCGCACGACAGCGATGGCTGGATGGACGAGGAGATCTCAACAGCGGACAAAGTACAAGGCTCCAGTTTGGAAGAGCTCTTTGTAGATGACGGTCGACGACCATCTCCAACTACTACAGTGCCTAGTAGTGCTGATCTGGGGCGAAATCCGACACCGATAGCGTCTTCCAATTCCCTGGCAAGTTCAAGCTCTACAACTCTTCGTCGTCATCGTGTTAGTCGTAAGGAAGAGCTGGAGTATTTGCGAGAGAAGGTCACTCAGATGGAAGATCAACTGCAGCAACTCAAGGATCGTGCAAAAGGCGGAGGATCTCCAGCTCCTGTTGTTCCTAATGATGAAAAAGCTGCGATGCAACTGGAACAGTCGATTGCGCTCTGGAAGAAGATGGCGGAGAGACAGAAAAGCCAACGGGACTTGGTGGAGACGGAGAATATCAAACTACGGGAGAAACTCAAGACGCAGGTTCGAATGGCCAAGAGTTTGCAGCGGATTCTACGGAAACGTGAACGAGCAGCAGAACAGGTGCGTTTCTATTGTTTTGTATTACTGAGATCACTGTTTAACCATCGCTATTGTGTAGATTACTGGGGAAATCCCGAAACGATTGAAACACCTTGCATCTGGCCAAGCTGTACCTACTGGAGGAGAATTTAACCCTCTAGTGCAGAGTCTTGACGCGCTGTATGCTCTTACCAATGAGCGTATGAACTTGTGCCCAGTAGCAACGGGCTCTCAACCACTTCTCCGCGAGCAAGACGTCAAATACAACGACTTTTCTGGCATGTTCCTGGAGTTTGTGCACAGCAAACTCATTCCGTTCGACGTGAATGCTGTCAGCCGAGCTATTTGGCGGCATATGAGCGAGCCTGGCATAAAGTTTAACGCATACTTCGAAGAGGTACGCAGCTACAAATCCTCGTATCACTACGACTTGAACAACTAACCGGTTTGTCTTGCGAAGCAGTCGGCTGAGACGATGGATAATTCAATTCTGCGCAGATTTGGTGTCGAGATCACGCAGGACGAGCGTATGGCGAAAATGGGGGGAAGACAAGCAATTCGCCGATATGTTGAAAGCGACAGGATAGTGATCGTTCGAAGCTCCGTCATCGACCGCGTCGAACTGGAAGGCACCAATACAGGAGGAATAACTTTTCGAGATATTGGCTGGGTCGTGCTGAAAGACGTGACGGGGCAAGTATCTGCTTCTGGGTCAATGACACTGCTTCAATCGTACTCGACACTCACGCCGGACGTGGATCTAGACGCACAATGGGAAGTTGGCGCATTGACTGACTTTGTACTACAGTCTCGTGAAGACATGGAGGTAGGGAACGAAAGTATCGTAGAGAACTTACTACTGGAGGAAGCAGCAAAACGAACATCATAATAACGTTCTGAATCCCTTCCAATATTTTGGGTTACAAAGAGATAGTACAGATTTCATATGCACAGAATAGCTGGTTTGAAGCCCTACCTCCTCGAATCTGAGCGGACCAACAAGTGGCTAACCGACGTCGTTCACGCTGTTTTCATTCACTATTTCGCTTCAGTAAGGATGCAAGTTCTCCAACAGGACTCAGTTGATTTCGATGAGTTTCTAACTGTTGTAGGTGGAAGCGGCTTGGAAGTTTTCCAGGAAACTTCAACTCCTTCAGATACGACGGACATTGCATGGCTCGACGATCTAGATGAACTGTTCAGGGAGCCCAGTTCATCACATTTTGAGCCTTCGACTATTGAAAAACCCTCAACAAGTTGCGGCGAAGTGCTGGAAGAGACTTTTCCTGTGAAACAAGGTAAACGCCAGACACTGCACGTAGCCGCTATCACGAAGAAATCTGGTCGACCTCGGGTTAGTCGAAAAGAAGAGCTCGAATACTTGCGCTTGAAAGTGAAAGAGATGCGAAACAAACTTCACGAACTGAAAGATAACTCGGACAGCGACCGCTCTCCTCCACTGGATGCTGGGGAACAGCAAAACTCCGTGCAGACAGAGCATTCCATCGCTCTATGGAAGACTATGGCTGAACGACAGAAAAATCAACGAGACATGGTTGAGATCGAGAATGCAAAGCTGCGTGAAAAACTGAAGACACAAGTAAGGATGGCGAAGAGTCTCAAGCGAATTCTTTGCAAACGCACGCGAGATGAAGATCAGGCACAATTTCCGCCTTCTTTTAAAACTGTTTACTTACTTGTCGTTTGCTTTGTGTAGATGTTGAACACCCCAAAGCGCAAAGGCCCTTGCTGCACGATGCGAACAACACCGCATCGCTCTATGATGGAATGCTGCGGTATCTTGATGAGCTGTACACGAACACTGACAAGAAGATTGCACGAAGTCCCAGGGCATCGTTGGCGAACCCCGTTGTTCGGAAACAAGACGTCAAATACAGCGAGTCTGCTGGAATGTTTCTCGAGTTCCAGGACAGTAAACTCTGGCCGTTTGATATTGACACAGTCAGCCGAGCAACATGGCGTTTTCTAACGGAGACCGGTCACAAATTCAACAAGTACATCGAAGAGGTAAACTTTTCGAGTGTAACTATGCACAAAAATGTAGAACTGATTATCGTTTACCTTTCAGCACGTCGAGATGAGAGGCAATACCATGCTGCGTAAATTTGGAGTCGAAATCAACCATGGTATCAACGTTGCTGTCCTCTTTGGGAGGCAAGTGACTCGTCGGTATGTTGAAAGTGACCGAATCATCCTAGTTCGCCACTCCATTATCGACGAAATCCAGCTTCCCGGGGCACTGACTGGTGGTCTCACATTTTGTGAGTCGGGATGGATCATACTGAAACGCGCTCCGATGGAACTTAGTAGCGGATCAGCGACTCTGACTCAATCGTACTCGACAATATCTCCCGACGTTGACTTTAACGCACAGTGGGAAGTTGGAACACTGACAGACTTCGTGCTTCAGTCACGTGAAGACGTCGAAACAGGCAACGACGCGATCCTAGAAAGCCTAATACTTGAGGAGGAAACTGCGAAGCATTCTAGATAGGTCAGTACTCGTAAGTAAGCAATACAGTCAGCAATACACAAACGCATTGACCATTTACCGTAGACTCAAACGCTCGTACTTTTCCAATGTGACTTGGACTCCTGATATCAGTCACAGTTCAGGTAATCCTCATCGTTTCTTCAAGCAGGGCATCTTCCACAGACTGGTGAATTCCATCGAGATTCTCGAGGAATGAACTGCTCACAATGTCAGTAAGTAGCATGAGTTCTTCCTGACTTCGTGGCATCACCTCCGGCAATTCTGTCCGCACTCGAACACATGTCTGAATGATACACGACTCCAAGGAATCGTCGCCACTGCTGTAACGCTCGACCAATGTCCACCCCGTGTCACGATGTCGCATGCTCTGAGCACTACTAAGAGTTCCTTTGACTTTTGTTTCGCAAGCCCACACGAACACACACCGATCCTCCTCAACGTAGCGTTTCACAGCAAACCAGGCATCCTTCAGCACTTGGTGTTGATTGTGCTGCACCGTGAATGCCATCTTCGCCGATAGGGTATCTTCCGTTCCATCAATCAACTGTACAAAAGACGAAAAATTCGTTATCACACAGTTCACAACCCATTGAATATGTGTAGGATCACATACCGAATAGTGTCCATCTCGAAGCTTGAGGTGTGGCTGAGCCATGCAGCGCCAGAACTGCGTCGCCGTCGTGTGCAGCTCAAAAGGTAGAATTTTAGAAGAGAGAAACTCCATAAACATACCGTAGACACCGTCAGGCTTGACTTGCACATGCTGACCGTCCATCTTCTTGCCCGCGAAGGCATTTTGTCGAAATGCAGCGTCTGTTTCCTTGTACTGTTCATCCAATTGCTCCAAGATCCTATCGAAAACGACGTTTTCGGTCTCGTACTCGACACGGACCCGTTTCCTCTCATTTTCCCAGGCCCCAGATTCCTCCAACGCCGAGCGCTTCCTCAGTAGTTTCTCAAGATTCTGCACAATGGACAGTTGTCCCTCCACCATGCCTCGAAGCTTCTCGTTCTCCCTTTCCGCTCTTTTCTTGCCTTCAAGCTGACGTCTCGCCACTTTCCTCCATACCTTTTCATGGGCCCCTTCAGTCGCGTCCTCACTCTTCTGTAGCTGCTGAAGCTGCTCTTCCAACTCTTTAGCTTTCACTCGAAGATAATCCAGCTCATCTTTGCGTCTTTTACGTCGAGGAGCTGGGTTTGTGCTAGATATGGGATCAGAATTGACATTTACGTGGTCTGGAGGCGTCTGCGGGTCGCTGGGGGCGTCACCAGGACTGCTCTGACTACTAACAGGCTCAGAAACGTCCACCACGAGCTCAACAGGCTCGGGAAACAGCAGCGTTGGGTCCAGATCAGTTGGAAAGTCGCTAGTTTGAGGTTTAGCGAGGAAATTCTCGCCCAATTCTTCGTCCCCAGGCAGTAAAAGATCGTCTAGCGTCGGGACATCGTCCAACAGCGGGGAATTGAGCGCACAGGCGTCGTTAATGGGGAGATTCAGGAGCAGATCAGACGACATGCTTCTTCTAGGTAAAAGGCGAGGAGTGATGGTCATTTGGAGAGCTTCGAATTCATTATTTTGGGTACGGGACTTCAACATGAAGTATGTGTGCAGAAGTATATAAATTGGTGGCAGTTCTCGCCTAGCGGCTCGCTTTATGGCCGGGGTACCCGGCGTGCCGTACTATATATATATGCTGGTTAGAGTGATGCAAAGTGAGTGTCACATTAATGCTTGTCGGGTCATTCGACGCTAATCGTCCATTCCCTAACGTTACGAACTTGAAGTGAGCATGGCTAAGTTGTTGGTCGTTTGTTGCGAAGACGTTGTGCTACTACTTGTTGTTCAATTGTGTTTTTGGTGTGTCGGACGGTGTTTCCTTGCTTGTGTGGTGACGTTTCGTCGGTGGAGAAGCCATTGGAGCGTTGTCTTGCGGCGTTGCTGAGAGTTTGCGCTTAAGCTTGTTGGCACCAAGTGTTTCAGTAGTCATTGCGTCGCCGTGGTCATCAGTTGTACTGTCCAATAAGTACACAGCAAATGGTTCTGACACTTAAACGGTTTTGCACGAACTATATTTCGCAAGTTGGCGCGATTTTGATCACTGTACCTCCATTCTGCCAGCTTTTTTGCAGACGCTACAAAATGCAAACCTGTGGAAAGTAGTATATACTACCTTTCACAGGTTGAGCTTGGCGCTTTGTTTGCTTGTATGTATGCTTTACTTTCGACACTTCAAGGTTGAAGTCGACTAATTGAGATGCATCCCGGTGCTTCCATCTCGCTAACCTTTTTGCAGGTACAATTTCTCACAGGTCCTGCGTTGTATGTTTGTATGTGGGAAGCAGACTTTTTTCTGCCATGTTACTCTGCAAGCTATGTGTTTTGCGAAATTAACGGTACTTGCGGTTAGGTTTCGACACCCACTGCCAATAAGCCGGGTACCCCGGCCACTAAACGCTTGGTGTTGCCTACAGCATCTTGGACTTGAGATCCGCGAAAGCCCTTAGCGGATCATCACCTTCCGGATCCACAACGTCTGCCAGTTTTCCCTTGGTACGGGCGTCACGCATGCGATGCCAGATAGCAGTGGCGCGTTTACGGTCCGTGATGAGGCCAAAGAGCGCGCAGATATCAATGAGGAGCTTGGTGGGGTTGAACTGCAGGAACTCGCCCTCGCCCGTGGAGTAGTCGTACGGGAACTTGTGGTGCCAGTTGTGCCAGCCCTCACCCAGTGCCAAGACAGACACGAGCCAGTTGTCACGTGGGCAAATAGTGTCGTCGTACTCGGCCGAGCCGTAGAAGTGTGTGGCACTGTTAACAAGCCACGTCGCGTGCAGGTCCAGAACGTAACGGAGGAAACCACAGACGAAGAGAGCGTTGAACCAGTTCTCGCCGGCGAAGTGCATGGTCATCATCATGGGGAACACGAAGCACATGAAGAGGTTGCCCCACGGGTTGAGCTTCTCCTGCAACACAACTGTCCAGTCAGCCCACAGGTCGTCGTAGTTGAGGCCCTCGCCAGCCTTGATCACTTTGGGATCCTTCTTCACCAGCAACCAGCCCATGTGCGCGAAGAAGAAGCCACGTCCAGAGTTGTGCGGATCCGCGCTAGTGTCCGAGTACTTGTGGTGCACGCGGTGATCACGGCTCCAGTGGAAGATGGTGCCTTGATTGGCCATGGAGTTACACAACATGAGCAGGAAGCGGATGAGACCACACGCCTTGTAGCTGCGGTGCGCCCACAGGCGATGCGCGCCCATAGTGATGCCCAATCCGTTGAGAACGTACAGTCCGAAGAGCCACCAATACGTCTGCGTCTTGCATTCCGGCAGGCATGTGGCGCCCACCACGGCGCCAATGTGCACGAGCGTGATGTAGTAGACCATCGGCCAGTTGGCGTTGCGGTAGTTCTCCACCCAGTTCACCATGATGTTTAGCTGCTGCAGTTGGTTGTCGGTCAGTGCTCAAGTGCGCTCGAAGACGGAAAATGGACAATGAGCTTCCTGGATCGGGTGCTTCGCGCTCCCTTAGAGGGCGGATGATGCCTGGCGTCCCAGCCCACCCGAACTTCGGGGGGTACAGTACCGCCAGTCGATGTCACGCGCGTGTTGGGCCTTGTGTCATCGCGTCGCTTGTAGTATTTAACGCCGAGAGCTGATCAACCTCCTTCAAGGGCATCCAAGTGTAGGGATCCGCCTGAACCGTCCAATTGCTGCGTTTCTCTCGTACCCATACTCGATGTTAGTGTTCGGCGTAGACATTACAATGCACGGGGACATGGCCAAGCAACGGACGTCAAACAACAGGCGCCAATGATGTCAGTGGTGGAATTCGTCAGCTCACAGCGTACGATGATGAAGCAAGCGTTGATGGCACGCAAGATGCTGCCGAGGAGCCTTGTACTTAGGATGTGAAGAATTGGAGCAAAATTCTTCTCCTCATGCGCTGGTCGCTTTCCAAGTGTTATGTCACCACGATGCACATACATGTAGCGAATGCACACGGGATATCGTCGATGGAACATCGGAATCCAGTGGTGCGTTTGCAAAGACGTCTGTCTAGGTGCATTTTACCACGGTAGTTACGAACTCCAATGCTGCAAATTGCAGCCTGCAATACATCTTATGTACACGGTGCAGCTCCCTATAGAAACCTACCTTCCGAGCTCGCTCGTTGGCTGACTGGGATCGATTGCGTTGAATGCTCTGCTTTGGAAGACGTCGAGTGGAATGCAGATCACTGCTGATGCCAACGAGTTCTTGTCACTGAGACCAAAGATACACGACATTAGTTGTGGTACGGCAAGTAAAAAGACCGGACCTTCTTCGTTAGCTTGTCGATGCGTTTGCTTCAAGCCATCGACTTCACGGCCCAATTACAAGTTATCGGTAATGAACGCCATCAAAGACAATTAAATATTAATACGATGGCGATTTGACGTCCTCCTGCGTCTCAAAACACAGGTCCAGTGTCGCCTTCACCTGCATGGCTTTGTTTTCTTGTGAGGAATCAATCGCTTTAACCATCACATGGGCTGAACATCTCTCTCTCGCTGCGCTGGAACCAGCCATGTTCGTATTATTTAATGGAAATGCGTGTACTCAGCGGGAATCTGCTTGTCTCTCAACTGCAGTCGCCGCCTCATCCGTCATTTTCACGTAGAAATGCAGCCCAGTCGATCAAAAGTATCTGAAAAGGCTCCATTATTACTTGCATATGTACAACAGTTCTTGGCACACGCAAATTGCAGTGGCGAGTACTACATGTTGGACTGTAGCGCATTCAAGGGAAGAGGTTGAATGTAGCCAAACCACCCACTTTTTACGGGTCATAGCACATAAGCCTCCTGTTACAACTGCAAACAAAACTCACCTTTGCTACATTATCTAACTATTCTCTTACCCTAACCTTCTTTTCTCCTCCAAAATAACATGTGCATTTCTCAATACGCACAGTGCCATTTCCATACATTTCCTAAGTCATTAGCGAATTCCTGGCATCATGTGCGTGACGGACCTCCCCGGCGACCCGGACGGCGTCTTGGTGCTCCACGACGTCATGGAGCTCGTGGACGAGGCCTACGAACCTGGTGAGGGCTCCACATCAGCCAACGCTTCGCCCATCATCTTCGATTCGGACGACGAAGACTTGGATGTGCCTCCACTTCGTCCTCGACGCGCCTCGAGACGCAACAGCAGCCACAGACGCCGCCAGCAGGACGAACGATGCTCTGGAGCAGCAGAAGGTGATGACTCGGGCCTGGGAGTCACGTCATTGGCTGCTCGTCCAAATTTCGGAAGTCCCGCCATGCTGGACTTCGGGGGAGATGACACGGACGAAGACGTCATGGGTGGCGTCTACCACGGAGCGGTGACTGCTAAGCTCAAGCAGCCGATGGAGCAATGGAGAGTAAAATCCACTATCACAGATGTGAGTGTCACTCGCACTCCAGCAGCACGAATTAATTCCGAGAAGACCAAGTCGGTTAAGACTAAACCAGTTCATGAGGTTAAGGGCACACCTCAACGCCGTATGAACCCGAAGGATGAAGTACAGTATCTCCGTGGACGAGTGAGACAGCTGGAACAGACTCTGGAGACGCTGAGACTACAGGCTTTAGCGGACAAAGAGAAGGCAATGGAGACGGCCATCGTGTTCAATTTAGTCCCGCAGCCGGAGCTGCTCGCGAACAACAATCCCGGGTCTCCAGCTCAGTTTCAGACAGTAAAAGACAGAGGAAGCCCTGCAGGTGTGGACGGTATGGCCAGTCCGACCGGATCTGTGGCATCGAGTGAGGGGCTTTGGGAGCGTATCGCGACATTCCAGAAGGCCGAGTACGAGAAATCCATGAAGCAGAACAAACGCCTCCGGGTCATGGCCGAGCAGCAGCTGCGAGCTCTCAAGCAGCTCGAAGTGGCCTTCCGCAACCCCCGAGCTGTAAGCCAATAGTTGTGTTTGTATACCGTAGTAACAGCGCTTCCATCGAACCTCAGAGGATATCCCCGACCTTATCAATGTCCTGTCGTGTTTGTCATGTGCAGGTCATCCGAGCGTTGCAGAGTAAAAGTCGACCGGAGAAATTCTTCCATGGCAGTCTGTTCGACAGTGAAGCTGCCATCTTCGACTCGCTTCGAGTGGAGCTGGAGACGCAGTACCGACAGACCGACGGCATCTTCCAGTCGACTGGTCTCGCCCACTTTGAAGGCGACATGGCGTGTTCAGCAGCTCTGCGTTCAAGTGGTGACGGGGTGTTTCTGGAAAACAGCGAATGCAAGGTCTTCCCGTTCAGCCTCAACGCTGTGGATCAAGCTGTATGGCAGTGTCTCGCCGACCGGAACGCCGAGTTCCATCCTGGATTGTACGAGGTTCGTGAGGTCACCGACGACGTTGTGGCAGTCAAAATCTCCGACCTGGTACAACTTCCCAGTGCTGAAACTCGTGTGACTGTCTGGTTAACTGTGAAGCGCTTTTACGAATGGTCTGAAGATGGCCGGAAGCGGATCATCTGCGTCTGGAACGCCATGGTGCAGACCGAAGGTTCACTGGATATCCGGCTGCATGAAAGAGGTTGGAATGTCCTTCGTCCGCTCACATACACAGCCTGTGTCGATCCGAACTGTACGATGAGCTTCACACAAACGTGTATGCGGATTTCACCTCTAGGTCAGACGGCGTTTCCAGCTAGTGCTGTGGCTGTCGGGACACTGGCAAATGTTCTTGTGGGCTGCTATCATCGCACAGTGATCGTCATGCACCACGTGCTGGAGAAACTTCTGCTCGTCGAGGATACTCGATGTCTCTTGGGCTGAAACGCAAATGTTGGATCGATCAACGCTTGCGTTTGCACTCCAACTCGCGCACGATGGGGAAGATGGTGGGGAAAAACGGTTTGTTGTATGCATTATGTACCTGTACAATAAAGATCGGCATTCGTCTGTATTTCTACCAAGTTTTGCCATGACGACGCCGCTACTTCCCAGTGACGATCTTGCTCAGCCACATCATTCCTTCGTCGACGCCTTGGCCAGTCAGAGCCACTGTCTTCGATATGTACGAGGAGTTTCTGGTCACACGATGCAGTGCCAACTTTTCACGAAGCTCCTCCACGCGCATACAGCCCGGCTGATCCTGCTTGTTGGCCAGTACCAGCAGCTTGCAATCACGTAGCGCGTCGTCCTCAAAGACTCGATGCAGTTCATACACCGCCTCGTCAATCCGGTCGCGATCAGCCGAATCGATCACGAAGATCAACGCGTCCGCACCTTCGTAGTAGAAACGCCACAGAGGACGCAATTTGCTTTGACCGCCGATATCCCAGGCCGTAAACTCGATGTTCTTGTACTTGAACGTCTCGACGTTGAACCCAATGGTTGGAATGGTCGTGATCGCTTCGCCGAGCTTCATTTTGTACAGTATCGTCGTCTTCCCTGCACCGTCGAGGCCTAACAGGAGAATCCGGCTCGGTTTCGTCCAATAATTGGCCATCCGGTCGAGCGCAGCTTCCAGATACTGACTTACGTAGTTGCCCATGCTTCAATTGTTTCCTTTGGTAGTTAGTAAGTACCAGTACGTTGGAAATGTAGTTGTGGTCGGAACTTCAGTAGATCACCTCCGAAATGTAGCCATCTGTCATGCTTGACAACCTTGACTTGGCGAATGGTGATTGGCCCATACGTTGAAGTGGACTGTAGGACCAATCGCGATCTGCCAGCAATCGCCCAACGTACAAACTTGACCGGAATACTCCATCTAAGGACTCCACGTATTGGGAATTATACCACAGATTGAATGTCAATTAACCACATCATCCGGTCCTTTGCTTACAGCGACCCAGCTCCAAAATCGTGCTCCATCAAGATATTCTCCACCGTTTGAAAGAGCCAACTCAAGTTTCGATGAACAGCTTCAAGTAGCAGCTCTGTAATCGCACCAGTGCGTTGACCGGGGGTGTCAAGTACAGCAGCTGAGAGGGATGGTGTGAGACGCATACAGAGTTGGATAATTGTCTCGTTGCAAGGTTCTTCACCAACTGCGGCGTCAAATGGTACAGGACGAATGACGACCCACGCGCGCTGCATCATCTTGAGTCCATGAAGGACATCACGTGGCCCCTCGCTCTCTGAAGCTGACTCGAGAGTAATCACTAATCGACCTTGTTCCACGTATTTCTTCATCGCAAACCGCATCTGCATCCGCGCTGCCGTATTATTCACACGTAACGTCGTGATGGCCTTAGCTCGAATCGTATCTGATGAGCTGGCAACGGCGTGATATGTGCCGTCCGCTAACTTGACGTGATCTCTGGATAAACAGCGCCATACCGCTGAGCAGGTCTCCTCCATTCCGAACGGAACCACTTTCGAGTTGGTCGCTTCCAACGTTAGAGCTTCCGTCTCGCCCACATGAAGACTTGAGACATCCGATCCCTCCTCCAGACTCTGCATGACTGGATGCCGTGCACAAACAGCGTCAACTTCCCCATAAACTGCGTCCATATCTCGTAGCAAAGTCTCGTACAGTGAGTCTTCGCTCGATCCACTGCAATAACTACTGAACTCTAGTCGTGCTTGGAGTTGTGCTGCTTCCGTGCCTTCGTCTCTCCTTGAGCTGTTCTTCTTTAGCAACTTCTGGAGACTACGAGCCAATTTGATCTGGTCCGTGAGCGACTCCTTTAGCTGCAAGTTCTGCATCTCAGCTCGTTGTTTCTCCACCAATTGGCGCTTGGCGATACGTTGCCATCTCATGGCACGCCCTCTAATTTGTACCGAAAGTGTTTTGTTTTCCTTGTCTTCCCCCTTTGAGGACATTAATTCTCGTCGTGTGGCTTCCAGCTCTTGCTCTAAAGCTTGCACTTTGTTCCGGAGGTAGTTGAGCTCTTCCTTCTGCCGTTTCCGTGTTGAGTTCTGCATCGGGGGCTTCGAAATCCCCCTTTTCTCCTGATCCATTCCTTGAAAATGCAATTGCGACGTCATTTCTGCAGCATTTCGACCTCTAGACACTCCAAAATGTCGCTCTTCTTGAGCTACATCAGCTGGCAGTCCTTTTAACGGTAAACGCAGCGTAGAATCCGGTGTATTGAATACCTCAAATTGTCCGAAAATGGGCGTGTGAGACGTCTCTGAATACCCAGCCAACGGCTGAGTTTGAGCCGGCAGATCAACACCCGACGGCGGAAGGAGGTCCGTGCCTATTAGTTCATCCAGGAAGCCTGGGAGCAGCTCCGCAGACAGCGCCACGTCGTCCAAGAGATTGCGATCGTCGGCACTCATTGATCTGTAGCTAAATCTGAAGAATTAACGTAAAAATGAGGTTAAAACTTGATTTGCAATCATCAGATGCCACGTTGAAGGTAAAATACCCGTGACTGGTAAATTACCAATTGATGACGTTTGTAGCAACTTGCTACTAGCAAGTGATCATGTAGCACGACACCTTCGGCTCTGACTTCGCATAACTCAATTCGCTCGCCATGGCCAACGTCGCTATCATTTACTACTCCATGTACGGCCACGTGGCCAAGTTGGCGTCGTCCATCAAGGCCGGCGTCACCTCTGTGCCTGGTGTTAAAGCTAGTGTGTACCAAGTCCAGGAGACGTTGAACGACGAGCTGCTCCAGAAACTACACGCCCCGCCCAAGCCCGATCTGCCTATTGCCACCCCCGACGTCCTGAAGAACGCGGATGGCATTCTACTGGGCTTCCCCACTCGTTTCGGTATGCTTCCGGCGCAGGTCAAGGGGCTGTTCGACGCCTGTGGAGGTCTGTGGGCCAAGGGAGACTTGATCGGCAAACCCTGCGGCGTTTTCTTCAGCACTGGATCCCTGGGTGGTGGTCAGGAGACGACGGCAATGAGTATGACCCCGTTCATCGCCCACCACGGCATGAACTTCGTGCCGTTGGGCTATCGATCCCCTCTGATTGGTTCCAACGACGAGGTGCATGGTGGTAGTCCGTGGGGAGCTGGTACCCTCGCTGGAGATGGATCACGTCAGCCGACGGAGCTGGAGCTGGAGATTGCTAAGATTCAGGGCCAAAGCTTCGCGGAGATCGCCAAGAAGCTCAAAGCGTAAGAATTAAACTGCTGTTACTGGAGTTTCGTTACAGAATCGAAAAATGAACCATTGGAGTGTTTTCAAAGTCGAATTGTTCATTCAGGTTGTTCAACAATTGACACTGATCGTTTTGTTCTACGCTGACAGCTTCTTCGTGATCTCTGCAAACTTCTCGCCTTGCATCTGCGCCACCTTCAGCTCCAAGTCGGATGGTTGACGCGATCTGTCACTACCAGCCACAGTGCCGGAGCCCCATAGACTGCATCCGTGCAATTCATCCGTAGCCTCAATGACGTTGCCACGCAGCGCCAACGGCACGAAGAGCATGCCCAGATGCGCAATGTACGGCGTCGTGCTCATAGCAGACACTTCCTGACCTCCACCACGGGATCCACAGCTGAAAAATACACCGCACGGCTTGCCGATCAATTCCCCTTTCATCCACAGAGCTCCACAAGAATCGAAAAGGGCCTTCATCTGGGCCGGAACCATTCCGAAATGCGTGGGGAATCCCAGCATGATACCATCCGCGTTCTTGAGGACGTCAGGCGTCGCAACTGGGAAGTCGAGCTTGGGAGGCGCGTGAAGCTTGGCGAGTACTTGTTCGTTGAGAGTCTCCTTCACTTGGTAGAGTTCAGCTTCAACGTTGGGCACCGATTGAATGCCAGCCTGGATTGCTGCAGCCATTTTGGTGACGTGGCCGAAGGTAGAGTAGAAGACGATGGCGATTTTGGTCATCTTGTTGTTGTTGTAATTGTTGGGCGAAGCAAATTCGTTTCTGAGTGCTATATTTTCCATTGAACAACACTGATACCTTGAGGATACGTAGAGATAACAACATTCCTAATGGAGCGTAACCAGTTTTGGATTATTTCTTGAGCGTAACCCAAATTTGGATTACTTTGAAATTCAAATGCTCAACATCATCGTTAGCCTGCAGCTCTACCAACTTTACGCTCTCCAATTATCAAGACCTGCTTCATCCGTAGTTGAGACTTGCTTTTAGTTTCTCCTTGTTGGCCGAAGTAATTTTCTTCAAACATTTCTAAGTGAAGTTGTTCTCCATAATTTTTTAGCGCCCCAAATGCGGCTATCAAAACATTCATTTATCATTCGCTGAACGTTAAAAGTGCCGACAGGATTCTTGGATCAATGTGTCCTCCACGAAATGATTAAATCGAGTGATTGAGCTTTCCCAGGCTGCAACTCCCATGTCAATGAATGTCCGAGGCACTCGATGCACTCCAAGAGCATAGGTATCGTGACTTGTTGTGGATTGCCGATGCGATTCGATAATTGTTGTAGGACCCGCAGCAGATCGTGGACCGTGCCGAACAATCAGTCGTGTTGTCTCCTGAAATGCGATAGGGACATCTGACACTGGCTCAATCAACCGGCGAAAAATAAACACTGCTCGATCTTCCTCAACGTATTTCCGGCCAGCCTTTCGCAGGATGACACGAACGTGAACGTTACTAGCCGTAAAAGCGCTACACATACTTTGCCGAAATGTGTTCTCACACGCTCCAAAGCTCTACGATCAGAAGAACAGTCACAGGTAAGATAAAGAATAAATACTACAACAAAGTGCAAAATATCACCTGAACAAATGCCGGTTTGGGTCTTTGCGGATCCTCCATCTCCAGACACCTCCAAATCGCCTTTTCAGTCTCTTGTAGCCCAAACGGAACCGCATAACAGTCCAAAACCTCGACAAATTTCCCTTCCGCTTTACTCCTCGGTGTCGTATTCTTCCTACCAGGACAAGGGACGTCTTGGATCCCAATATTCTCGAAAAAAACATCCACTCCAGCATACATTTCGTCCAACCCTTGCATCAGCTCACAGAAGACTTTTTCATTATCTGTCGGCATGGTCACTCCTTTTGTATCCACTCCATAACGCCTACTCATTTTGATAGAAGAGCTCAATACCTTCAACAACAACATAATAATAAGGATGGCAAAAACTTATAAATGAAAGAAATAATCCCAACCTCATTCCGTAATCGTCGCTTGAATCCCTTGAGAATCGCCTTGGCCTGCCACATTTTCTGCTTCATTTCATCCTTCAGCTTTGAATTCTCAGCTTCACTTTGCTTTCTTCTCGTTAATTGCAAATTGCAGATCTCCTCCCATGTCAAAACACGGTTCAGAAGCGATTGAAAGTGCTTTTTCGTTCCCAAATTTCGACTTTTAACGCGCATCTGAAGCTTAAGTTGCTGCAACTGAGTCCGCAATTGCTTCTCCGTTTGCTGCAGAGCCGCAACTTCGTCTCGCCGTTGCAGACGCCACGAGCACCGACTGGAACTTGTGCGGGTGGGAGGTTGAGGACTCGGCGGAGACTCAATCAGATCTGACGGGATGGCATTGACGTCATCTGCCATATCGCAACCTTCCAGTAGCGACAAGACCGTCGCCTCGTCCAGCATGAAGCTGGCGACTTCGGACGCCATAATCTGCTGTGAAACTGCTCGGATACGTTTCGTGGCGCAACTTTACATTAAGTTGCCAGAAGGTAAAGTGCAAGCCTCACAATGTGAGACCAGCTCGCAATTCTGTACCGCATAAGCTGGGACGACATAGTGATTCTCTACTGGAGAGTATGTTGATCTTCATTTATTCGGACCATGAACCGGTGTACTGTATGCTTGAAGTGGTTGGTGGTGGGCATGAGGTTACTAGGCTGGAAAGAAGTGAACCAAGTTGATAAAAATTGGAGACTGGTCTGCTGCTTGAGATGCTGATACGACAATGGCAAGTGGTGGTCTCGTACTGAGCCATTTATGCGAGTGCTCATCAGTTGGGCTTGCAGGATTACACTTTGGTGTTGCACTTCGCTAAGTACGAATCACCAAAAAAAAGCAGTTTGGGATTAGCGAATTATCCTTGAACAAGTCAATTTGGGTGTATGAAATTAGTTGGCCCGACGTAGCACTTCTTGTGTGGTATGGTCAATATACGTACAGCCCAATATCGGATCTTGGCTTTCGCGAGGCCCTGAGTTCTATGGGGCAAGAATTGATGTTGTATTTCGTGCATATACGAATCAAGTATGACATCTTTCACACGAAGTTCAGGTTTGATCACCCGTTGTCAACCAACTGACCGCCCTGCTGAGCTTTTTACTTCAAAGTAGCACACTGACATCACCTTAACCACCTGCAATCAGCAAATTGCTACCAGCAATCTTGGTATGAGTGCTTTCATGAAGGAAATAGAATAATCTACAACCTGAAGCTTTGCCTATAATCCTCGAGTTTCCTACCGGTAGTAACGGTCGTGCTATCATCCATGACGATGTCAAGAGAATAAAGTATCACTTCTTATGTAATGGCGATGTAAGTTACCGAAACTCTTCTTAGCTCGTCTGGAAGTATCAATTAAAGCCAAAAGTATAAGGTACAACAAGAATGGTCCAGCATATCGTACACATTGTTTGGGGGGCGAGTTTACCTGCTCAATCGTTCTGGCTAACAATTACAACGTGATTCCACTGGACATTTCCCCTCATGTAGATGCTTTTGACGACCCAAAGCGATCACCAGAGTCAGTTACTGTCGGTCACTTCATTCTACGTTCAATTCAAGTGACGCCACAAGTGACACCATCGTAATTTTTGGTGCATCGAGCCGGAGCAACCGTACGAATCACTCCACGTGGTCATCAGTTGCTTCTTTCTTATGCGTTAAAGTAAATAAAATTGGAAACATGTGCATGCTCTGAGTCTCAGTTAACCTACCCAGAATCGTCCTGTTCTCAAATTATTTTTCCGCTCTCGTCCTCTCATTAACCATTCACTTTCACTTTCGACCGTGCAACAAGCTTCTTCTAGCCTAATTCAATGCAAGTGATGAGCGGTGACGAACTCCAGGCCCTTGAGGTGGCACTGGCGTTCTTTGACGACTGTGACGACGTAACTGAACTGTCCTCGGGCCACAGCAGTGATGATAGAAGTTCCAGTGTAGACGACTTCCCTATCGTAGTTGTCAAGCCAAGCCACAATGGAAAGAAATGCCCTCGCCGTCAACTCAGCGCTGACGTACAAGAAATCGCTCGGGTCAAGGCCAAACTGGAGGTTCCTGGCCGAAATCGGTCGCGAGATCTTCAGAAACTGGAGCTTCTTCAGCTTCGGGTGGAAGCTGCTAAGTTGCAAGACCGAGTGAAAGAACTCAAGGCCCTGGGACGCTCAAGAGTTAATAATTCTTCGGTTTCGGAAGATGCACACACGAATTTGGCTCTGCAGACACGACTTGGAGCTTGGCAAGGACTGACGAAGAAGCAAAAGAAACTCCGGAAAGAGGCCGAAACGGAGAATAGTCACCTTCGAGAAATGATTGAAACGCAGCTGAAAACCATCAAGACGCTCAAAAGACTCTTTCAGAAGCAAGTGCTGACGAAGGTAAGGAATACTGCACGCACTTTTCGTATTGCATTAGAGTTAATATCCTCTTTTTGACGTTTTGTTTTGTAGCAATCGCCGCATTTGACCCGGTGGTTTAATGTAAACGTGATTTCAAAAAGTCCAAGTGACGAGATGGAGATTTTGAACCATTTGAGCAGCTCGCTAAGCAAACTGTTCGGAGATACCGACCGCGTACTTCAACTGAATGGCCTAGGAACCATTCGATCGCCGTTTATACAGATCAACAGTCAACCACTATCACCGTCTAAGACTCTCATTGAGTTTCTCAAGTGCGATGTTCTCCCATTCGACTATCGCGTACTGGCGAACGCGCTTATGAGTAAAATGGCTTCAAATTACGAAAGCGAGGAGGACAAACACGTTCCGGTACGTAATTCTCAACAATTCGAGCACAAATGTTTTTATCAAAAATCTAACGATATGTTAGCCTGCACTAAAGAGAAGTGTCGTAGCTCGTGCCACGACATTAGAGCTTGAAGAGCGCGCGAAGATCCAGTATCGCTTCACTGGAATTAAATATGCTGAGCACAATCGAGAAGTCATCGTGTTGTCGGGTCAAAACGACATTTTGGAAGTTTTTGGAGTGGCAGTTGACGGTATTCGGTACCTTGAGAAAACGTGGTGCATCCTGTCGGAGGTGTCGCCCGGTGTCTGCCTCCTTAAATTCTGTTTTGGAGCGACTCTCGAAGCGAATCAAGTGCTGGAAAGTCGTCGGGATTTCACTGACAAAGTTTGTGAGTTGGTTGCTCATCTCGCACAAGAAATGATCGAGTCGACCCAGAAAGACACCGAGCACAGTCTCTTGAAGACGAAATAGAACGGATAAACAGAAATGACAATATGTGAAAGAAGAAAAACAAAATGTACAAGGTTGAGAGAAATTCAAAACACGAAATCTAGCTACATGTACATGTACATGCACACATATACTACATGTACCAGGTATACGTACTATGTACATGTAGTACCAAGCATATGCAAGCTGCACATCTGAATCTACAGCAACTGACAGTTGAACTGTCGGTACACGAAGAGGACTCAACAAAGGAACACCGAGGATTTGAGAGCTATGCAGATCATTTCGTCTCATTTTGTATATGTATTTTTGTGAATACGAATCAACACTGCACCAGCCACAACTCTCACAGATGAGCTGTCGTCATTTAGAATTCGGCGATCAAACTACAGTACACAACGTCAGCACCCGTTATCATGGACGGCTGCACTCTACGGGCACCCAACAGCCAACTCTTCAGTGACATTGTGATCGGCAGCGTTGTGCAACGAGGCTGGATGGCCGACGACTATGTCGACGAGGAGGATGTGGCATCGTCTCAGTCTTCTGATGTTCGTGGCCACCAGAGAACCCGGTCAACTACGTCGATTACACCAAAGAGAACGAGAGACGAACTTGATGTACTGGGTGAGGAACTCACCAGCAAAAAGACGCATACGGGTGGGAAGGAACGTCAACGCGAATTGCGTCGAATGCGGCAGATTCGGTACCGGAAGAAGAAGAACAACTTGACGCTGAAGCTCGAGGAGAATACAGTCCAACTGCGGAATGAGATCGAAAAGTTGGAGGAGAAACGACATGTCTTGACCGTCAGTGTCCCATCGAACCAGACGATGTGGGACGTCGCTCTGAAGTACTTTCAGGTCTTTCGCTTCGGCATTCAAGAACCGCCAATGGTGCTCCAGTCGAAGGTTATTGCCCCGAAATCTCCACAGCTAGACTTCCTGCAAGCAAATATGGCAGAAAACGTGGTATTTAATTCCTGTTATGGCGCAGAATCGATCATTCAGGCGTGGAAATGCCAAACGCTTTGGTTCGAGGACTTTACGGTGGATTTGGAGGGACTTGGGAAGGAATCAGATAATTCTCTCATTGCAACAACCGCAACGAGCTTCATCACCACTGAATGCACGCTCGAGAAGGTATTCCCGCAGTTGTCTAACCAGCATGGCAAGAACAGTGCTCTAGAAGCGCGTATGGCTGATTCCGTGTTGGGAATTAGGATTACTGCTCGTGGAAAAGCTCGCTTTGAGTGGGATTCAGCTCTTGGACGAGTGACGAGTCTTACGACCCAGTCAGACCTGTTGACGCCTATGCTTCGACTCCTAGGGAATCTAGAGGACGTATCGGTACTATTTGAAAACGCATCGATTTCGCCTGATTTCCAGTGGAGCAACACATGCCTGTAAAAAAATCAAAGCCATTTTTTAAACTGTTCATCATGATGTGTTATATGCGGTACTGCTGTGTGGACGAGCAAGAACCTTGCATCGGAAAGAGCACTCCCAGCACCGTTATTGTAATATCGGATACAATACTGGTAGCTGGGTGCTTACAAGCAGACGGCATAGGTCGATGAAGGTGCTTGCGATGAATAGGTGAGATAACAGTCTAACGTCACTTGACTTATCAGATGATATGACCGTTATCACTCGGTGTTAAAGAGGTCATGTACTTACGTTAGATGTCTAACTATACAATCCTGAAATCGCTGAGGGTTTTACATCCCGAGTGCCCTGTTGCTATTACTGTCTGTTTTCTGGAAGACCAAACGAGTCCTGATACTGTTGAAGTCTTTGCCTGATCGCCTTTGGGTCCTGTTGATGGTCTTGATCCGTTGAAATCCAGTCCTGCAAAAAGTTCCAAATCGATGTTGGAACTAATCCCCGATGAAGCGTTGCATTGGTGAACCTCGATAGTTCCTTTGACTTAATAATTGCGGCAACTGCTTTGTTTGCTGTTTTAGGGCTTGATCGCCAGGTTGTTGAAGTGACCTCTTTGAAGCACTTTCTAGCTTTCCCGTCCTCCTTGAGTGCTTTGAGCACATGTTGAGTACCTTGGACCCTAAGCTGAACTGTCGCCAAGAGTACCTCCTGCTTCAGTTGCCCCAAAGCTCTCATGATAAGTCGTTTTGCCATTTTGAGCTATATGACCGTTATCACTACAGTATATGTTCGATTAAATGGAAATCTCAACAACTCACTACCCTTTGACGCTGAAAAACTAATGAAGAGCTACGTATTGTGCACGCGAAGCCATCGAAGACTACGAAAGCACTTTAAGAGGAAACATGTATTCCACTGAGGCAAAAGTACGCTTGCTATTCCACTGTTTTTAAAACAGCGCTTTTACCACTGACAAATGTGTGAACGTAGCAATCCGCGTGCGTTTTACGCTACTTGTTCGAGATATGACACCGAAAAGGAATCTGTGTCCCTGCTGTGGCTACGTGAAGGTAAGTGTGGACTGCAGACTTCTCAAGGATAAGAACGCCAGCGTAAGTTATCTACGCTTCGAGTACCGTTAAAGTTAAATTCTAACTGGAATTTTGGTGTTCACTACGAGCATACACAGAACATGCTTTCGGGTGAAAATTCAATACCATGACGCAACTCTCCGGTATTCGGAACACAACTGAGTAGTCATCGTTCTTTCAGGCCAAAACCAAGTGATAGAAGCAATTGACGTCGCTCTGGACGGTGTGAAATAGGCGTGCTATGACCGAGCTTGCCCCAGAGCTGTGTCTACTTCAGCTTTGCACTGGAAGGATAGTGGAAGAGACGCACGTAGATATTTGCCGAGTGATTTACTAAGCAACTCTTGTGAAGTGTTGGCTTAACCAAGCAAGAAGTGTTCGATTTCATCTAACAGGAAGTTGAGCATGGGGTTGGTCCAGCTGTGAAGACTACAACTGTAGAATCGCTAAAATAGTGTGTGTATTAAATACATTAAAATATATTATTACCTTGATATTTTTTAGAAATGAAAAGATAAAATGTAGTATAATATAATTGTTTTTTCTCTTACAGACACATGAACAGTTCTTTTTATAAAATACTATTATCTGTGCAGACGGTCCTAGACAGGGTGGACTGTACGTGCCTTGTCACAAGTTAGGACTCCCAACATAACACTGGCTCCATTATTGCTCCATGACCAGCATGAGCTTCGTGCTGCTGGAGGACGATGAGGATTGCCAGGCCACAGTCCAAGAAGCTTTTGACATGATCGACGCCTACGACGACATCCCAATGCTGTCGGATATATCCAGGGAAAGCGAATCAAGTGGTGTCAAGCGCAGTCGTCGGGAACAGAATCGCGAACGAGACTTTCGTCGGCGTCGACGGCAGAAGGAGGAGCGAATGCAGCTGGAAATGCAGGCGCAACGTCTGGAATCGTATTTAACGCAGTTGAAAGAGAGTGGCAGAAGCTCGGAAGTGTCGAGAGAATCGAGTTGTGTCACTCCAGAGATTCTGAAGCAGCGAGTGGAAGCGGAACTGCTTAACCAGTCGCTAAAGAAGGCTCTAGCAGCTGAGAAGAAATGGTCAAAGAGTCTGCAGTCCGTGCTGAATAAACGGCAGTCGATGGAGGTAAGTTATTTACTTCGAAGTTTTATGTTTTATTATTGTTTTTTAATTAAACTACGTATTCTTTTTAGACAGTGTCTTTGGCTAGTTCGATGCTGTTGAGTTCTTCGCAGTGTAAACCATCGACAGTCGTAAATTATGACACTACTACGTTGCGGAATGACCCAGAAGCTGTGAGGAGAGAAATCATGACGCTGATGGATAACATGTACTATGAAGCAAAAGCCACTGTTGATCCTGTAACGGGAGCAGCAGCGTCGATTCCAGCACTTGCTTGTCACTACAACGTACGTTTAGACCCTAAAACGGGTCCTACGACACAGTTGACATCCGAAACCCCATTGGACTGCGGCTTAGACTCAGCTCGAGAACTTTTGTCTGCCATGTTCTCCATGCCTGATACTTCTCAACCGAGCTTGAAAGTGCGCAGGACTCGAGTAAGTAAACTATCCTTCTGGCTGGTAATAAATGACTAACGTTAACGGGTATCTACAGGTGCAAAGGACGTATACAGAAGGAGAGGTGGAGAAGGAATTCACAGTGGATCTTGGCGGATCGAGAGTCAACGAGTGTTTGGATGGCGTCGGACTGCTAAGACGGCACAATGAGGATGACTGCGAGATCGTCATTTGGGCTGCGATCTCCTTCCACCACAGCGGCAAGATCTCGTTTCGAGAGTGTTCGTGGATGGCTGCAGCTCGTTCGGCGCCTTCCAACTCGCAAGAATCCGTCCTGCGTGTAAATTACCGACTCAGTTCCGAGAAAGCCAAAGGCTGCACGTATATTGAGGGTGAACACATCGATCAAGTCCGAAATCACGCACTGGGAGCCATCGGCGCGAAAATGAAGACGAAACATCACATGCTGCAAAGGAAGATGCTGATTGAGACTGGCAGAGAGGATCTCGCCAGCTTCATCACGTAGCAGATGTCTGAACTTGCAGCTCCGCACGTTCCATGATCCTCAGCTGAGCGTGCTCAAGTCGTCTCTTCGAAGCGATCAAGTGTTGTCTTGCCTTAGGGCTTCGACCTGAAAGTCCGAACAGTTTACCTGCCAGACGACTGGAGCTACGTACGAGAGATTCTTGCTGAGGGTTGCTTGGAAGTCTCGTGACTGAGAGGTATCCCTGGGAGCTGCAAAAAGGTTTCCCGTCTGGTTCTACCATCATCGAAGCCCAGAGGAGAATAGTCTGACCTTCTTCTTCGCTTTTCTCGAACAAAGTCACCCCGTTGAGGGTCCCAAGTCCATTAGAGTCTGTAGAATACCCAAACTCCGCCGAGGACTGGGTCAATTGCTTTGTCTATAGAGCAGAAATACTGGTAGTTATAAGGTTGAAATTGTTGAAAGAAAATAGTTTCACTAACCTTCATCCTGTAGCTTCCAGTGTTCGACCCTAGAACTTTCTTCTCAAGCAGCATATCCCACAACAACTGCACTCCTTCTTCATACCTGCAGGCCAGAGGAGTGGTGCTACGGAGCTCTAGAAAAGGCGCCTCACCATTCTTGACATTAACTGAGCTCATCAGCGCTTCCTCCATAGAATTCCAGCCACAAAACTCCGTATGGAGTTGATCCACAGTCCTCTTGACATAGGCAGCAATCGCTCCAAAGTTTTGGAATATGACGGTCGGTGTTATCGTGGCGCTGGGTAAGCTCTCATTCATCAATTCCTGGACACACTGGCAGTCAAGAGTTTAGAAAAAGACCAAACTACAACGATCTATTGACTGTACCTGGGCTAAAGCTGGTTGTTGTACGACGAGCTCCTGAATCTTGCGGATTCTGGCAATTTGCTGTGTGAGGATCGATTTCAGCTGTCGATTAACCTCCTCGGCCTGTTGTCGTCTCTCTTCTTCCTCAGTAGCAGCTTCCAGCCAATCCCAGTTGCTTCTTGTACAGGATTCAGATTTCTGAAGTCCTAGAAGCTCTAGCTGCGTCTCGTACTGGGTTATTTGGCTGCGAAGAGCCTCTTTCTCCACTTTCTCCGTCTTGCGTCTCTTCTCCGGTCGTACAGAGGGCAATGTGGCTGTGTCGACCCATGTAGCGTCCTCTAGGAACACCAACACGTCTTGCAACAAGGCCTGGGTCTCTTCCGGCTCTGGGAACGGCAGCTCCATCAACTGATAAAAAATATATTAATTCTTTAGTACTTGTATTTTTTTTAGAAATGGCGAGATTGGCTTCATTTATTCCACTGTTGTTCATCTACACGCTCCAGAATCTTAAGTTGTACACGTTCCTGCCTCGACTTGGCCATGAATTGGTGTTTCCTAGCCACAGGGACGTCGACTTGATCACTATCACATTGGACGCCGAAATGCCGGCCAGATAGTCGACTGCACATGCGAACAACGCATTCTCCGTCCTTGTTAGGGATTTCTGCTACTGAAATCCATCCCTGCGACCTGAAGAAAGGTTTCCCCTCGGATTCTACCATCATGGACGTCCAGACGAGAAGAGAGCGACCTTTATCCTCGAAGTTCTCCATTAAAGTGACGCCATCAACGTTTCCAGAGGTGTCAGGAGCGCTAAAGTCGACGGAATACCCGAAATGCGCCGTGGTTTGCGTCAATTCCTTCGTCTACAAGGCGTAAAACGTCGTTAGACCCTCGAAACCTTATTTGAATGCCGTAAAACCATCACCTTCATCGTGTAGCAACCAGAGTTTGGCCCAAACACCTCTTTTGCCAGCATCATCTTCCATAATAACGACCCAGCAATACCCTTACTGCAACTCAGAGGTGTCGAGCTCAGCAACTCAAGACAGGGACCAGAGAGAGGGTCTTGAAACTTCACGTTCGCTGAGCACATCAGAGCTCCCAGGGAGTTTTCGTCGTCTCTGAACATTGAAGCCGAGTCAAAAACGTAGTCAGAAGACTCCCGGAGTCGGACAAAAGCTCCTCGTAGATGTTCTGTAATGGCATTGAGACTTGAGAACGAGCTTAAAGCAGTAGGAGCAGCACAAGGCGGGTAACAGCTCAGAACGGACTGCACACGCTGTGAATCAAAACCACAAAGACACACTCAGTTTACTATAAAAAAATATCTGGATAACGGAGTACAAACCTGTGCAAAGCCCGTTTCCTGGGAAATAAAGTTCTGGAAGGTTTGGGCGACGTTAAACTGCTGAAGTAGCAGCCCTCGGAGCTGGTGGTTGAGTTCTTCCGCCTTCATTCGCTTCTCTTCTTCCGCTGTGGTCTTTTCCAGCCAACTCCCCTTGGAACTAGCAGTTCTAACTGGTTTCTGCAATTTCAACAGCTCCAATTGCGCCTTGTACTGTGCCACTTGAGTGCGAAGAGCTTCTCTCTCCGCTTTTTTCTTCTCGCGTCGACAGCGTTCGTAGTCTGGGGAATAACCTTTCGTCCGTCTCTTCTTGACATCATTAACCGCCTCCACACTGGTAGGAAATCCTTCTCTTTCATCCAGGAAGGCCAGGACGTCCTGTAGTAAAGCGTGGGCCTCTTCCGGTCCCGGTAGCTGCAGCTCTGAGCTCATTGATACAAATCACCAAGTGATACAATACAATTGATACAAATTTATCACCAAGTGATACTCAATGAACAATCATTCTTGGTCTCAAAGACCAACACTCTACAAACTACCAATCACACCACTTGGAGTAATTCTAGCACCGTCGAATACTTGTGCTACGTGTTCCAAACTGCCTAGTAGACGTAGCAGAGGTGTCACCAGATCCGCTTTACTGACAAGACGAGTCACTCGGCCACTGGACTGACCCCACATGAAGTGGGTCGTTCCTTGGATAAAAATCTTCTGACCAAACATCAAATCCGCGAGAGGGGACCGTCGTCCGTCCCGTACCAAGTTAGGGAAGCCATAGGACAACGTTCTTTCTGTAATTTTGAGCTCACACCTGGTGGTGACAATGAGAGAATCTCCACGGCCTTCGTCCATACGTAGAGGCAGCACGTCGATCTCTTCGTAGCAGCGCGACTGCTGTGCCAAATTCTCCATGAGCTGCTGGACGCCAGACACGATCCCGTCCGTAACGTCTGCAGCCATTGTGGACTGCATGAAGTCCCATTGCGCTTGATTATGCTTGGGAAGGAACGTTGAAGACTCCTGCTTCAGCACTGGACCTTTCACTCCATGTCTGAAGAGACGGAAGAACTCGGCTGCTACCGCCCAAACTGTCGTGTTCGTTGGGAGACCGTAGGAGGCCAGACGATGGTGCATCTCGAGCTCCTGCACCTCTTCCTTCAGAGATTTGACCGACTTTTCGAGGTCTGCAACCAGTTTACGCTGCTTGAGCTTGTAACGAGCCTGATGCATCCGGTTGCGCTGACGACGCAGTTCGACATCCGCGAGAAATTTAGCGTCCAAATCGTCTGTAGACGAAGCTTCTCGGGTCTTTTGTGTCTTCGAGCACGTCGCAGGGAGGCTTAAACCGTCCGGAGACACGCGTTTACGGCCAGTTAGAGGTTGTGGCCTAGGCAGAGAAGGCAGACGACTCGATGCCGACGAAGAAGACTGAAAGTGTGGAGCTGGAGGCGATTGCTCGCTCTTCAGTCGGGCACGGAAGTGCTGATCGCGCTGCATCACAGCGCCAATGACGGCGTCACTGAAGTGTTTCTGGCTGGGAGGGAAGAGCGTGGTGGTGTTCATACTGTAGTTGGTTGTGGTGTTGAGCGCACGTTTGGAACTGTGAGGCCAGTGACAAAATGTGTGGATTGAATCATGCTCATGTTTAGTACAGTGGTGACGGCACGCTCACTTGAGAAAAATACGAATCCCGTTAGCAGAATAGATAAGTCTTAACAAATAAAGACTAATACACTGAATTACGTCCGTCTAACATACTCAACACAAGAGAACGTCAAATCCACCGCTCACTCAAATCCACAACTCCATCATGCCTAATGTGGCAGACAGCGCTTAGCACAGTGGCTGTCATATTACGTTATGTATGCGAAGACTGGCTTTTTCGACCGCATTTTACGTCTCACAAGATAATTACGTCCTACAAAAAAAATATGATAACATATTGTTTTACGTACACTTGGTTTTAGTGAGACTTTCCCTGTTTCTGTTTCTGAAATTATCAGCCAATCTACTTCAAAATTTGTACTCATCAGTTGAGCGAGCAGGATTACATTGTTGGAAATGCAGTCACAGCAGGACTCATCAACTCCGGAGAGACGGAGCCAAATTACTGGATCAGTAAGGAATGAGTATTTGACACGAGACTAAGCTTATCTCAATTCCAGTTCATCACAGACCGTTTCTACTTACCAACCAAACTCTGTAGCTCGGCACGATCTAGGATAATCTGCTCCACGCGCTCAATTCTAGACTTCACCTTTACCTGGTGCCTCTTCGCCAATGGAAGATCCATGTCTACGCTTCCCCCAGGCATTCCGAAGTGTTTACCAGAGAGGCGACTGCACGTTTGCACAACCGTTTCTCTTTCAGATAAACTACGTTGTATCGAAATCCAGCCTTGAGAGCTTAACGCAGGGTGTCCGTTGGGCTCAACCAGCAGCGATGTCCATACAAAAAGAGCGCTTTCCGAATTCTCAAACTTCCCCATAAGCGTTACGCCATTTAATGCTTCTGACTTGTCCAGGGCTCCAAAATTGACCGAGAATCCAAACTCTGCTGAGTTTAGCGTCAGGTACTTCATCTGCAGTAAAAAAGAAATCAGTTAATACTCCGAAGGACGATAATGATCACAAAACACTCGTTGAGAATGAGCAACTACACACCTTCACTTCACAGTCTGCCTCTGGTCCAAATGTCTGTCGGTTTAGCAGCATATCCCACAACAATGGTACTGCAGCTTCGTAGCTGCAACTTAAAGGTGTTGAGAAGAGCAACTCAATACAAGAACCTGCAATCGGATCTTGCTGCTTGACCGTAGACACACTCGTTAACGCCGCTGAAGTTCTTGCATCCAATAGCAAAGGCGATGAAAACACATAGTCCGCAGTCGCATGGAGATCCTTGAATACCCGTTTAAGGTATCCAGCTATATCTCCGAGACTAAAAAACGAGACTGTAGGCGTAGGCACTGTGCAGGGTGCTTCACCGTTCATAATAGACTGTACGCGCTAGACAAAAACGATCACATCGTAAATAAAACAAATTGAGCAACACTTCCACAGTATATGTGGAATCCACACACACAAAACCCTTACCTGGACAAGGTTTGATTCCATTGAAATGAAACTTTGGAGTGTCTGAGCAGTCTTCAATTGATGGCGAAGCACCGATTTCAAATGATGGTTTAGGTCCTCAGCCTTGCGTCGCTTTTCTTCTTCCATTGTTGCAGCATCGACCCACCTCCGCTTCAGTTCCATCGGTTTCTGTACACGTAGTAGTTCCAATTGAGCTTCATATTGAGAGACCAGATTACGTAATGCTTCTCGTTCAGCCTTCTTCTTCTCACGTCGCTGTCGGTAGTACCCTGGATGGTCTTTCGCCCACCGCTTCTTGCCTCCATCCCTTCTTTGTAAAATATTAAGAGAAGTCGCGACGCCTTCACTGTCATACGCATCTAGAAACGCCGTTACGTCTCGTAGCAACGCGCTGGTCTCCTCTGGTTCGGGAAATTGCAGCTCGTAGCTCATCGCTAGCTGCTTCTTTAGTACTCCGCGACAAGCACTCTGAATCAGAGTCTGATTGGTCGCATCACAATATTAAATATAATTTTTAATATTTAATATACATTTATAATTTTCAAATGTAGTAAACGAGTACTATTCATCCAACATTTTTGAATGAATGTCTCGTTTACTACATTTGACAATTATAAAAGTAATACATATATATGTATACATGTATACGGAATAGGGGTATGGATACAAGTCGCAGCATACTCTAGAACGCTAAATTACGAGTGCCGCACATTCACGCGTGTATGGTTGGCTCCAACTATCCGCTCTCTCTTCTTATCGACACGTGACGACGAACGCGTCGAGCCTATCATTTTAGGAACTGGATCAGTGGGAGTTTCGAATCCCAGCTATTGTGGCAGCTTTGAAGTCTCAGCAGTTGCCAATATGGGATCAACCAGAGCCCTGAAAAAAGAACCCAAGAAATACGTACAGTAGGAATTCAACGACGAAATAGCGACGACATGCTCGTGCTACGGGGCTCGATGAGCCCAACGAAAATGTCCACGGTAATTTACGAAGACATGGAGAACGGTGGTACGTCGAAGTTTTTAAATACTTTAGTTTTATACTGTTGAACTAAGACGTTTGTATGTAGATTATGGCACCTTCCTAGGACAGAAGGATCGATCCAAGACAATAAACGCAACTCCTCGTAATGCATACAGGAAGTGGTTTATGCTGATCATTCTATCGGTTCTTACCGCCATTAACCAGGGCATTTGCTACTCATACGCGCCCATTGCCAGTATCGTCGAGAAACGGTGGCAAGAACGGGTGCGTATTATCGTCTGCAAGGTGTTTCTATCTCAAATTCTAAGAATTGTTTCGATTCTGTAGTTGCATTCGACGGAACTCATCACTGTATACTTCATCTCGTACATCCCCTGCTCCTTTGTGGGGTCTTGGATCATGGACAAAAAGGGATTACGATACGGAATTCTTCTCGGAGGCTTTTTACAAGCTCTTGGCGCTGCATTACGCTATTTCGCGTGTATTTTCGAGCCTACTGGAGAAGCTTATGTGACTTTACTGGGTCAAATCGTAGCTTCCATTGCGATGCCATTCATGGTCAATTCTCCTGCAGTTCTCTCTGCGAATTGGTTCCCTCCTCACATGCGTGCAACATCCACCAGTGTAGCAGTCAACGCCAACGCAATGGACACTGCATTCGTGTACCTATCCGCTCCGTTTATCGTTCTCTCCAGCACTGACGTCCCGTACTGGAACTTTTACGTGGCGTTGGTTGCCACAGTCTCGTGGGTCATTGCCTACTTTTTCTTCCAGTCGTTTCCTAAAACTGGAGTCGCGCAGTCGATTATCTCCGATGTTCAGCTACGTGACGAGTATGACTGGGGCCAATGGGCCACTGCATTCACTCATACTGGTTTTTGGCACACTGTGGTAGCTTTTTCTGTAGCCGAATGCGTCTTGAACGCCATGTGTGCTCTATTAGGCAAGTTCCTGAGTATTGCACACTTCTCCAAGGCCCAAATTGGCATTGTCGGAGCTGCTTTCATAGTCTGTTCCCTCATTGGCGGCCAAGTCATCAGTCAGTATGTGGACAAGAAGAGGAACCACAAGACAGCGCTGCAACTCTGTCTCCTATTGACTGCAGTGGCAATTGCTTCCTTTCGACTGGTTCCAAAGGTGAACGTACACGCCACACTGGTGAGTCTCATGTTCCTGGGTGCTGTTCTCGGTCCATTACAGCCAATTGTACTGGAACTGGGCGTGGAATGTGCTTATCCAACCAGTGAAGCGACTGTCGCTGCGCTTCAACAACTCTGTGGGAACTTTTTGTCGGCTATTGTGGTGCCTGGTTTGAGTGCTTTACGCAGGACGCACGTTGATTCAACTGGACACGTTCCTCCGCAGTATTTCTACGCAAGTCCAGAGTGGGTCATGGTGGCTATGTCCACAGTGACTTTTATCATCTTTTGCTTCTTGTACGTTGATCTTGTAGCTTTCCACTCGAATTTTCTGCTAATCTGTTAACCTTACAGCAACGGCAAGTACAAGCGATTCGAGTATGAAGCGGCCAAGAAATTCCGATCTCGTAACAAAGAGCAGATTCTAATCACCAGAGCTTCCAGAGGCACAGGAAGCTTTTTCTAACGGCAGCCAATGCTATCCATGGATACACTCTAACTTCCTAATCGAATACAGTACTATCGCTCGTTTGAAAATCGCCTTTCTTGAACGATATATGATATGCACGTGGGGTTTCGTAGAAGAACGTACGGACAGAGGAGAACGGTGAATGGTCACTCCCCCTCTTCTCACCTAAAGATCTGGTCGGAGACTGTCGGTAAGACACACGTGTGCCGAGAAGAGAAAGATCTTCGTTCTGACTGGAGGCTTCAATAGCTAACAGAGAGAAATGACAGCGGCATGTCAAACTATTGAGGTTGATGGTAAGATCTCGACGTATGGGTATGGGAGAATCTGACTAGGAAGCAGCACTGTTACTGCAGAAACCTCATGTGAAGCAACTGATCGCTCGAACCCCAAGACTCTGTTATCAGAAGTGGGTTATGCTTGCGATTCTATCAGTGCTTAGTGCTGTGAATCAAGCGATTTGTTACTCGTACGCGCCCATTTCGAGCACCGTCGAGGACAGATGGGAACATCGCGTAAGTAACTCTTTATTTTTTGCTACAATCTAAAACTCAAATGGTTTTTTTCTCCAGCTCCAGGCTGAATCCCTCATTACAGTTTACTTCATCTCGTACATCCCCAGTGCATTCATCGGTTCGTGGATCATGGATAGAAAAGGTTTGAGCTACGGCGTCATACTTGGAGGCTTCTTGCAGGCAATTGGCGCTGGATTACGATATGCTGCTTGCTTTTTCGATCCATCCGAAGAGATTTACTTGACGATGTTCGGCCAGTTTCTGGCGTCGCTCGCGATGCCGTTCATGGTGAATTCTCCCCCTCTTCTATCAGCCAACTGGTTCCCACCTTCAATGCGAGCTACAGCGACAAGTACAGCTCTCAATGCTAACGCCTTGGGAGCGGCAATTGTTTTCTTGGTGGCCCCGTTCATTGTCAGATCCAGCCAAGATATTCCAATGTGGAACTTGATCAATACTCTCGTCACTGTCGTGACCAGCGTCGTTGCTGCTGTTTACTTTCGATCCGCCCCAACGCCTGAAGACCAGCAATTCGCAGCTGTAGCCATCTCCAAGTTGGAAGCTCAATACGAATGGAGTCAATGGTGGACTGCGTTCAAATGCGCTGGTTTCTGCCACACAATTGTAGCCTTCTCGGTAGCAGAATGCGTCATCAACGCCTTGACTGCTTTACTGGGGAAGTTTCTCGGTTCGACTTCATTCTCGAAGACCCAAGTGGGGATCATTGGAGCCGCTTTCATCGTCAGTTCTCTCGTTGGGGGTCAAATTATCAGCCTTCAAGTGGACAAGAAGCGCAACCATCGAATGGTAACGCTAGTGTGTCTACTATTGACCACCATTGCCACCGTTTTGTTTCGTATCGTACCTAAAGTGGAAGTTCACGCCACTCTGGTCACTTTGCTGCTTCTTGGAGCTGTACTGGGTCCAATCCAGCCAATTGTACTCGAGCTTGGGGTGGAATGCGCATATCCAACCAGCGAACCGACTGTAGCGGCACTGCAACAGCTTTGTGGGAATTTTCTATCAGCGATTGCAGTACCAGGACTTAGTGCTCTGCAACGGTCGCAGTTTGGAGATCGCTATTTCTTTGCTAGTCCGGAGTGGATCATGGCGATAGCGACGATGGCGACGTTCATCATTTTCTGCTTCTAGTACGTGAATGGGTTTAATGGGTTTTATTGGTAACTAATTGGGTATTGCTGTAGTAATGGGAGATACAATCGACACACACACGAAAGGAGAATTGTCTTACCACGCACCATCCAGGACGAGGACACTCGGACTATTTCCAGTGAGGAGGAGATGGATGATACGACGGCAAGAATCTGCTGACAAGTGTGTTTTTTACACTTCAACTTCAATTAACCCACACTCCAAATGGGTTTTCATTCTTAAAACCAATTTAATCCATATCTAAAGCGGGTTATTCACTCAATCCACCCACGCAAACATGGGGTTGGTAGATGACTAGTCGTGATACGGATCGTTGGCATGGATCAACATGCCAGCGCTAGTTTATAAAGAAATTCCTACCAAAGGTTACGCTTTCTAGCCCTCTGTGTACACCCCTAATACTAAATCATGTTTCCTTACCAGCTTACGGCACTGTACTACCCCACCCGAAGGATGTAGTAGCGGTTGAAAAGAACCCGCACCTCAAATGGATCATGCTGACCATTCTGTCAGTATTAAGCGCCGTTAACCAAGCCATTTGCTACTCGTACGCACCTGTTGCCAGCATCGTGGAAGATCGGTGGAAACAACGTGTAAGATATTTTTTTCTTACTTTTTTCCAATTCAAAATCTAATATCTTACTCATACAGCTCCCATCCGAACACCTTATCTCAATCTTCTTCATCTCATACATCCCATGCTCCTTCACGGGCTCGTGGCTCATGGACAAGTTCGGGCTTCGCTGTGGAGTTCTACTGGGTGGATTTCTACAAGCTGTTGGAGCAACTTTACGATACTTATCATGCAAAATGAATCTCACGGACGAAATCTACATAGTGATGCTGGGTCAAACGCTCTCGTCCTTCGCGATGGCTTTTATGGTCAATTCTCCTGCTGTTCTATCGGCTAATTGGTTCCCACCGTCCATGAGAGCGACGTCCACCAGCGTCGCACTTAACGCGAATAACTTGGGCACTGCAGTGGTTTATCTTACAGCCCCGTTCATCGTGCTTTCCAGTGAGGAAGTCCCCGAATATAACCTGTACATAGCGATATGTGCTGTTGCTACGTGGATAGTGGCGTTCTTCTTCTTCCGGTCGTCTCCAAAGTCTCTCGATGGGTCTCCAGCTGTACACAACTCGGCTGCTCATGATGAATACGACTGGGGGCAATGGAAAAGCGCCTTCACCCACAGTGGCTTTTGGCATACACTTGTCGCCTTTTCACTAGCAGAATGTGTGTTTAATACTCTCAGTGCGTTATTGGGGAAGTTCCTGGGTGCGACTCAGTTGTCCAAGCCGCAAATCGGCCTGGTTGGGGCTGCTTTTATCGTCAGTTCTCTCATCGGCGGCCAATTTATCAGCCATTACGTGGACAGACAGCGTAACCACAAGGCAGCGATGCAGATTTGCCTCGTTTTAACGGCAATTGGCCTCGTTTTATTTCGGTTGGTGCCTAAAGACGAAGTGAAGGCGACACTCGCCTGCTTGTTGTTTCTTGGAGCTGTTCTCGGTCCTTTACAACCGATCGGCCTTGAATTGGGCGTGGAATGTGCCTACCCAACGAGCGAAACGACTGTCGCTGCACTGCAACAGCTCTTTGGGAACTTGTTCTCTGCGATCACAGTTCCAGTGTTGAGTTCTCTTGAACGGACGAATGTTGGAGCAACAAAAGGAATTTCACCCAGATATTTCTACGGGAGTCCCGAATGGATTATGGTCTTCATGACCACTGCGACGCTGCTGATCTTTTCCTTCTTGTAAGTAAACTACTCTTTACAACGTGTTTCGCGGTTAACTTACTTATATGACAGTGACGGTGAGCACAAGAGGTTCCACTTCGAAACCAAGATCGTGATACCCTGTAGTAACCCGGACGAACCTACAAAAGAGCCCACTGGATCTGAAAAAGCGACGATTGTGTAAAAAGGAGTGTTTTGTGCACGTTTTGAGGGTTTGGACGTACCAGGTTGTTTAAAATGAGACGAGGTTTCATTGTGATCCTGTGGGTTAAGGTTAAGGTTAACCTTAACCATTGAGTTACCATGTCGCAGACCATCTGAGGTGGAAGTAGCTCGATGGTTGTCATTAGTGAATTAGCCGCGTCAACCATAGTGGAATTGCTAGAAGTTCGCTATCGCCTAGATGGCTGCACTGCTGCATGATGGGATTGAAGTGAGAGGTGGTCAACAATATCCCAAATACTAACATTATGTTGGCTATTCTGTCGGTTCTCACGGTTTTAAATCGAGGAATCTGCTACTCTTACGCCCCAATATCCAGTATTGTCGAGGATCGAGGGAATCAACGCGTAAGTAAACGTCCTATAGCTACTGACGAATTATTTTTTCTCACTCTTTCTTTATTGACACTGAACAACTTATCACCGTTTACTTTATCTCATACATCCCTTATTCCTTTCTGGGGTCCTGGATCATGGATCAGAAAGGTCTACGCTACTTGGAAGCTTGCTTCTTCCACTCACCCCCTAAAATCGGAGGGACACAGTCATTTGTATCGGACGTACAGCTTCAAGATGAATACAACTGGGATCAGTGGACTGGAGCCTTTACCCACAGCATACAGTAGTGGTGTTTTCTTTTGCAGAGTGCGTGTTGAATGCCATGAGCGGGGAAGTTTTTGCAGTTCTCAAAAGAGAAGATTTAAGAGGATTGCTCACGAAAGCAAAGGTGTTCAGCTCAATTCAGAGTTAGTATTACTGCCTTCAGCATTTGTCTACTTCAGTAGTAAATATTAAACTGAGACGGTCCACAAGTTGCGATCTTGGGAATCAACGGTCCCGGATAGACTGTGAAACGCCGCGATCCAAGAATCTAGTCAAGATTTTCATTATTTTTTGTTTCGTTCGTACAAAATGACAGCAGAAGTAGATGCCGTTAAAGGTTCGTGACTGCAATTGTACTAGCAACGCACAGCAAATAATATCAAAGTCTTGCAGCTGAAGCAGGTACTTTACTCCCGAAGCCAAGAGGACGGTCTAGATCTGTCGTACAAAGAGACTCACGAGCCAAATGGCCCATGCTCGCGATACTGTCAGTACTTAGTGCCATTAACCAGGCCATTTGTTACTCGTACGCACCAATTGATAGTATCGTCGAGACGAGATGGCAAGAACAGGTAAGTTCTTAGTAAATAACCCTTATATAAATAACCCTTATCTGTTGTAGATCCGCTCGGAACACCTGATCACGATCTACTTCATCTCGTACATCCCATGCTCTTTCATTGGTTCCTGGGTAATGGACAAGTTTGGGCTTCGTTTTGGGGTTCTACTGGGTGGATTTTTACAGGCGGGAGGAGCATTTGTACGCTATTTTTCGTGCTCTCTCGACAGTTCTCAAGAGCCGTACGTGACTGTATTAGGACAACTTGTTGCGTCTTTCGCCATGCCTTTTATGGTGAATTCCCCCGCGGTTTTATCCGCGAATTGGTTTCCGCCTTCTCTCCGTGCGACATCCACCAGCATCGCTATCAATTCCAATGAACTGGGGACCGCTATCGTTTATCTTACGGCACCCTTCGTGGTCGTTTCTAGTGGTGAAATCCCGTATTACAACTTCTGTATCGCTGTATTAGCAGCTGGAGCTTGGGTAGTAGCTCTCTTGTGCTTCCGATCGTACCCAAAAGAAGGCAAACATCAATTCGTAACCAAATCCCACCTTGAAGACGACTACGACTGGGGACAGTGGGCTACCGCGTTCTCCCACAGTGGATTTTGGCATACTGTGGTGGCGTTTCTGTGGCAGAATGCGCTTTAAACTCGATTTCGGCACTTTTAACCAAATTCCTGGACGTTACTGACTTTTCGACAAACGAAATCGGAATTTTCGGCGCTGCTTTTATTGTGAGTTCTCTCGTTGGAAGTCAATTCATCAGTCGATTTGTGGACAGCAAAAGGAGCCACAAGACGGCCTTGCAGCTCTGTTTAGTACTGGTTGTTGCTGGAATTATTCTCTTTCGAATGGTCCCCAAAGTGGAAATTTACGCCACGTTAGCAAGTCTGCTGTTCCTCGGGTTCGTTTTGGGTCCGATTCAGCCCATTGCGTTAGAACTGGGCGTTGAGTGTGCGTTTCCGACCAGTGAAGCGACTGTGGCAGCTCTCCAACAACTTTGTGGGAATTCCCTTTCAGCCGCCACAGTTCCGGCGTTAAGCACGCTGTTACGCACGCAATTAAGTGCTGAGCCTTCTTATAGCAGTCCAGAGTGGATATTAGCAACGATGGTGGCATCTACGTTCATTATCATGTGCTTCTTGTATGTTTTACATTTTTCTGCTGGTTGAAAGGCGTTTAAACTGATTTTATATTTTTATGATTTTACAGCAATGGCGAACACAAGCGATATGCTCACGAATCCAAAGTCATTTCATACCAACGTGTCTAATTTATCGACGTGTTTAACTCATACAAACGCTGGAGGAAGAGCGCATAATGGACATTATCCAGATTTTCCTCCATTCCGAAATGTCGTAAAAGCGTCAAAATCTCTTGTTTCTGCAGTGGAATGTCAAGTTGATGCAGTTTCGACAGTAAAAGCGGCAAAGTAACACACTGGAGAGGGAGATTCCCCCTCTTTGCCATGAACTGAGGCGAATCCTGCAGTTTTCTCTGCAATTGGGCGATAAATCGGTCAAGATCCAGTTTTCCTCCTCCTGCTTTCCCCTTGACGATCATCTGTCGAATTACTCGTCGAACTTTGGCTTGGAGTTCGAGTGAGAGAGGCGCAAGCCATTGGGCGAAATGAAAGAGATCCAGGGAGTGTTTGGATGGAGAGCCGATGTGCAGGAAGAATTGGCTTATCACGTGTGTTGACACCTCCATATTGTGGTAATTTATCAGCAGACGCTTGAGTTGCGTCGGAGTTAATGGCTCCAGTTCCCTTGAGCGATGAAATCCACGGGTGGGACTGTTTAACGAACGTCCAAGTGGACTCGAAGGGTGATTGGGGCCGAAAGAAAAATACCGAAAAGCTCGAGATGGTAAAATATTCCCTTTGAGATCTGAAAATTCGCCTGCGATGGCCAAAATCGCCGTCTCAAGAGCTCGCAAACTGGATATAGTTTCACTAGCAGCTGTGTCATTTTTCAGACCGGATGAATCTTGGAAGCTGGAAGGTTTGTCTGTTTTCGAGTTGAATGAGCTAGCGAATTCTCGGAACTGCTGGAAACTTACAGTAACTGGAGAATTATCGCTGGAGGCTGAAGAACCTGCAAGCAAGCGCATTACAGAGGCTACAACGTCTTCATTGTTCAAGAGTTCGGTCGTGGCGGGTTCTTCGTTTTCGAATTCTTTCGTTAGATACGACTTCAAGTCTGCTGCGTTGAAATGACCTTTCTTGTCGGTATCAAGAGCGCGAAATACACGCTCCATCTCTGCTGTTGATATTGTTGAGGGCAGACGTTGTTGGAAAAGTTGAACCACTCGGACTTGTAAAGCTTTCCGAGCTTGGCGTTGTTGAAAGTCCAGTAAAAACAGGATAAAATGCTCATAAGCAATGTTTAATCCGTCATGTTGCCGAATTGGGCCGGGAAACCTTCGTTGGAGCACTCGGACTTCCCATTCAGCCATGGCTTGACGGTCGACACTTAATAAGCGGTAGGCTTTGTTCCAATCCTCACTTGGAATTACACCCGTGTGCTCCCAGTCGAATTTTTCCAACACTTTTTTCACCTCCACAAGGGAATTGGGCAATTTCAATTTATCTGCCACAGCTTCCCAATCGATCAAAGAGTCAAAGAACGCGTCGTAGTGTATCGCATCTCGGCGTGAATTTGCGGTGTTGAAAATATTCTGTACGAAAGATTTCAGATCTTCTTGTTGAACGCCATTACCAGTTTTTATCAGCATTTTATCCACTTGTTTCAACAAAATCTCTTGGGATATCCACCCTTGTGTATTCCGAGAAAGATCCATCAGTTTCCCCAGTAAATCGTACTCGGAACAGCTCTTACCGACGAGTTTCTTGATTTCTTCGACATCTTCAGTGACTGGATATTTTTCACCGTTTGGAGATTTTTTCTCTTGCCAGCACCTCGTGGACAGAAATTCCTCGAGTGTTTTCGCTTTGATTGCTCCTTTATGTCTTGAATCCACCGATGCGAATAGAAAGAGCATCTCAACGGCCTTTAACGGTTGCTCGTGAGCTTGAGTAGTGAAAATATCGTGAAAATCCTGCAGCTGAAGTTTGCGGGAGGATTTTTCAGTAGCCAAATAGCGTTCAATCCGGTTTTGTCCACGCAGCAGCTTCTTACGGATACAGCTGAAGAAAATATCATCACACAGCGGTGGAGCTCCAAACACCAAGTTTAACAGCACGTCGTATCGTAAATCTCGGTCTGACACTTCCAACACTGCACTCAGAATCTCCATCTCTTCTGGACTCAGGTGACGTTCGAATACACGTGCGAAATATCTCGTGGAGATCGTGAATGTCCCCTCCGAGTCTACTTTTGCCATGATTTTATCCAATTGACTCTGCACTTTGAGTTCCATTCGGGAGTCGCCACCGCATAAACTCAAGTAGATACTTCGCCAAAAATCCCATTGAAAAGCTCTCTTGCACTGGTTAAAATCCTGTGAAGATGGCCCCAAGAGTCCATCCAGAAATTCAGTGTAATTGAGAAATCCATCGTTCCGCTGGATAAAAGGCTGAGCTAATTGGATTGTTTCGTGTTCTTTCAGTGGGAACCGCAGTACCAGTGCGTGGTGTTTTTCCAATTCAACATGAAAAAGACGGATTAAATCCGCAATTCGGATCATTTGGTCGCCTTCCAAGTCGAACTTGGAGCACAAAGAAGCCAGCAGATTATAGATTTTTCCACGTCCAGGAGGAAATCCACTTTGGAAATACTCATCAAGTCGCAGCAGACAGTTCCGCTTGGCAGACTCGCGAATATCCGGCAACGCGTAGATGAGAATATCCATCAAAACGTTCAGAAATTCCTTGTAGTCTAATTGAGCGCCTGCATTGAAGTTCATGCCTATACAAATCTCGATTAGCCGCGCTTCAGTCACTTTTAGATCGAATTGATCAGCCAGAATCCAGCAGAGCTGCTTCAAATTCACGAATCCCGTGGATTCTGCGTCTCCTTGGGTCAGTAATTCCTCCAGACGCTTCACACCAGAGCTGAGCATCCCAAATATGACAATTAGGTCAGAATTTGGGATAAATTTCACAACGAACCACGTACAATTGTAGCTGGCTCGCCATCTCGACGAGCTCCTGCTCATGGAGGTTTACAACAGACAGCTTTGTCCTGGGACTGGCTTTTTGACGCCGTGGAGAGGGCGGAAATGTTTGGGAATGTCTGGTTTCGTTTCTTACAGGAGAAACCTGACCAGTGGATATTTTCTCTCGGCTTGAAGGTAAAGAAGCTACAGACGTGGATTCCTCAGTGGATCGTGCTGAGTCCAATTGTCGACTGAGCCTCAAATTTTCGTCCTGGAGACTGGATATAACCTGTTGGAGTTTTTTGTTTTTGGATTCGAGAATTTTCGCTTTTGCCTGCGGATCGGAAGCCAATTCGGATCGGGATTGCCAAATATCCAGCGCTCGTAGAGCTTCTCGGATGTTGACGAGGATTTCTCCATTTGATTCAGTTGCAAACTGATAGAGGAATTCCTAGAACACAAAATCCAGGATAAAATGTTAGTATCTGGAAAATCCCATCCTCTTCGATCCTTTTACCTCCATTTCTTCCGTGAACGGATCAACTCCATCCTGTGCTTCGGGGTCCAGATCAAAGAGAACCTCACAGACGTGGCTCAACGACACTAGCGGGTGCTTCCTAGCGTCTCCGTACGAGAATATATCGCACAGGTCGATTGGCGACAGCATTTTCACGGTCATAACGTGCTGAAACCACTCGTCTGGGGATTTTTTACGGCCTGACATCGCCACTGGAGATTGCGTTTTCTTCAAAATCCCTCGAGGTTTTTCTTCGCGACGCTCGAAAGCGGAGGACGGTCTTGTTACTGTATCAATTACAAGATGTTTCCGAGATGGTAAATTGCTGCACGATGACGAAAGCACTTTACGTTGATCCCCATTATTACGACTGGAAAATCTCATGTACGCGTTCTCGATACGACAGTCACACAACTAAACGGAAAAGTGAGGATATTATGGATAATTGGGCAATAAGAGCAGATGTACCTTTGTCTGTCCGTGCTGGTAATCTTGAACGAGATTGAAGGCGATTGCTGAGGTATATTCATGACAGAGTGAACTGTTATTCTTGTCTTTTGAAGAAGGTCAAACAAAAAATAGATTTCTCTGAAGATTATCTAAATTTTTCATGTGTAGGCAAGAGCGTTTGAGAGTCCAGTATTTTAAGTACAAAATAAGATCTGTACCCGTCATTTCCTGGAATAAATGATCCGTTAGCTTTATCCGTTGCATCGAGTTGGGTCGTTCAGTCTCAGTTTAACATTCGTCCAAGACAATGGCCTATCCTGCGTGTCCTGAACGCCACCAGCCTGAATTCTACTGCTGTTCGACATCTCCTTCTTCTCGTGAGGTCTATACCAAGTTCAGAAGACCTATAGGGGGCGACTATGAAGAAGACTATCGTTTGGGGTGGAACGAACCTCGTCAGGTTAATTTTCCATACGTAAGATACACTCCAGACACCCCAATCTTCACTTACGACGACCCGGAGACTGTTTGTAGGATGCAAACGGTGGTAATTGACTTTAAAACGGGTGAATTACAGCAGAAGTTACAGTGTGGCAGGGAGAATTCGTCACTTGTGGCTGATTCTCGAGATGATTCCGTCTTTTGGACGTCCCCTACCAACCCGAGGAACAACAACGCGTCGTTCCCTATTGGAGCTCACTGTGAGAGCCTCATGTTGGCAGATGGATCCGTAGATGAAGACAGAAAAATCTCGTGCGTTAGTGACCGACAACGTGGAGATTTTCAGTTCACAACGTTCAGTGAACCTCCACTAGTGGCTGTATACTTTGTATACTTGATCTGTTTCGTTCTGTTGGCATGGTGGAATATCCACCGCCGAAAGAATTGCTCAGTTATCGATGAGGATAAATCTGCTCTTGACTTTAAAGGAATTATCTCACGTCCTCCTTATGAACTTATTTCAGAGGCAAATTCAAGACCGTTGGATTTAATCCAGACCGGATATTCTTCTTCACGGCAAGGACAATTGGTATTCGGATATTTCGTTCTGGTAACGATATTTCTCCACGTTCTACTGATTATTATCATCTGCGACTACTATGAGAGCTTTAATCCTCACCTTTTCGACCCTGAAAGCGCTAGTGCCACCGTTTTCTTCCTGGTCTGGATATTTGCAGCGGTTTGGCTCATTGCAGTTGTCCTTTACCAGCAAGATATTCTCAACTTCTTCCGCGTACCGAGTCCGTTAAGTCAATGTGACTTCGTGCACATGCTGAAAACGGACGATACGGAGATCATATTGTGATGGGCCTCATGTTGAAGTAGCAGACGACGTGGTTGAAGTGAGCCGCACGACGGAAGACGAAGTGCTCCTGTAGTCGAGTGGGACGACTTCGTATCAGGAACGACCCCTGGAAGGTCACGTGCTGGGTTCGGAGCCACCAGCCTCACTTCGAAACTTGCCAGGGCGGGCGCAGACGACTTGGGATCCGGACGAAACGGCGAGAAGCAGCAGTTCCAGGGACACTTGGACTGAGGCGTCGCTTGGACTTGGACGAACTGAACGACGAACGGGACGACGGACGGACGGAAGGTGTAGTGGACGGTGACGACAGCGGACAGTGGGTTGGCGCTGGTACACAACGGTGTACAGGTGCTGAACTTTCGAAACGAACGACGGACAGGAACGAGTAGAAGGCGTTGGTCTTCACGCTCCTGGTTGACTGCGACGAGTAGGGTGGAACGCGTTGGCGGGAAATCCGAGTGGTTGACGAGAAGCCTCGAACCTGGACGCTGACGAACGAATTGATTGACGAACGAATTGAACGAACGAACGAACGAAAGTAGAGTCTATTGACTGGATTAGCTACCTAGTCATAGCCTACAAGTGTAAACGAACGAACGAATAGTTAATACAAATAGGTGGTGGGTCAACGGGCACACTCACCGGCGGGGCTTCAGACGTTCTGTTGCCGACAGCCTGCGGACTCTTGACGTAATCGGTGCTGGACGATCAACACCCGGCGTGCAGGGTCATAAGACACGTTACATGGTGGTCATACAGGGGCGTGAGAAAGATACGAGTAACGATATGGCACGTACGAAGACGATAATGGTACCGACTTCTCAGGCGACGAAGAAACCCGCCACGAGGAAGACAACAGCGATACCGATGAGTGCCTTGGCGCCAGCTGCGACGAACGAGAGCGCGGTGACCCCAATGGACGACGATGGAACCGATGCCGGGCGACGAAGTAACCCAGGTGACGAAGAGACTAAGGGAGGCGACGGGGAGACAGGCACTGAACTGGATCCTGACACCCAGAATAACCCCGGTGAAGTGACGCTTGGTGAACTGCCGACTGCTGAAGCGACACCGGCACATGCAGACGCAGGTACGAGCGCGAGCACTGAAGCACCAGCGACACCAGTAGCAAGCGAGATGTCTGCCCTCTCGAATGTCCTCCTCCAGCTCTCAGAAACGATGACGCGGATGAATGCGAGACTGGATACCCTGGAGATAGCGGTGGCAACGACGGCGAGTCACACGACGGTCGCATCCACGAGACCTTCTGAGACGACTGCTCCTCCGGCTACCACGAGTACTGGAACACCCCAGGCGACTGCTCCTACGAACGACACCCGACACGTGATGTACAGGCGTGAGATGGATGACGGAGATGGGGACGATGACAATAGCAGTTCCAGCAGCTCAAGCGATGATGACGACGACGACGAACACGGGAGCCCTAATGAACATGGAGTCGGACGACCAGCGCAAGGACGGATGGCGGCCCCGATACCTCGACATGGACGACGAAAAAACATCCGAGACTTGGAACTCACGGCATTCCAGCCATCGCCGAATCACTCAGTGTCGACATGGATCAAGAAGGTCGACTTAGCGTTGGAAGGTGCAAGAATTTCGGGTCGTGGTGACTGGACAGACGGCGAACTCTACTATATTGTGGGGAATAAGCTCCAGGAAGATGCTGCTCGCTTCTGGGTACAATCTGACCAGGGGATGAAACCTGAAAATCGAACGTGGACGAATCTTAAAGCGGCTCTGAAACGACGGTATGGAGAGCGGCCAGACAAGTCACAGGCGGAGTTGCGCGTGAACCAGCGGTTCTTGATGCCAGGCGAGACGTTCGCTGATTTTGCAGCTGGTCTACGAGAAGCGAGAGGTGAGAACAGGGTGAGCGAACGAGTCCTACTGGCCCAGTTCATCAGAAACTTACCAAAAACGACGCGACAGTTGGTGAGAGAGAGTAAACCTAAGACCCTCGACCAAGCGGTGGACAAGGCAACAGAAGTCGACGATCCGTTTGATAATGTGGCGTTAGGAATGAAGAACATCGGGCAAGAATGGATCACGGGGCAGATGACGTACCCAGCTCCAGTGGGAGATGCTACAGCTCACACGATGGTGGTTCCAGGTGTCGGTGTTCGTGACGTGACGAGTGCAGCGACATATGCGGCGCCACTGGATCCAGACTGGGCGATCTTTTCAAACCCGCAGGGCGTATGGAATAAGTATACCGGCATATGGGATATACCGGAAGGCAGAATCTGGAACGGAAGATATTGGGCAGTCCGACCTGTGAGAAAGCGTCCCGCGAAACCAGCCGAAGAAGCATCGAAGAAGCCAGCGGCACCACGAGCGGAAAAGAAGGCCAAAGTCAAGATGGTCAGGACAGTTGAAAGCGACGAGAGCAGTAGTGATGAATCGGGCGACGCTGCACCTCCAGCCAGAACCTCGAAGAAACAGAAGACGAAACGAACGAAAGGAACGACTCGAACGGTACGCGCAGCAGAGCAGTCTCGACCGCCGGCAGAAACGACATCGACAGCACGGCCAGCGGGACAGATCACTTGTTATGCGTGCGGGAGGTCTGGACACTTTGCAAAAGACTGCACTGACGCTGAAGCAAAGGCTCGAAATGACGCGTATCTGGCATCGAGAGGTCAGCGCCCAGCCATGAAGGAAAACGGAGAGCGGTCGTCGTAGGGAGTGTACGGCGTCCGGCAACGAAAGAGAAACTCCAACAACCGACAGAAGCGATGAACGATACAGTGACACGGTCGATACTGACGAAGAACGACGAATGTAAGAGTGCGGTGAAGGACGAGAGGACTACGCCGATGGACGAGAGCATTGCGGTGGTGAAGATGGCCGTCGACGCTCATTTGAACGAAGAACTTGACAAGTGTACCGAGAAGCCGAAGGATGACGAGAAGCTGCGTGCATCTCGGTATGTGGCAACAGTACGACCTGCGATGGCCTCACGGCGCTACAATCGGAACGCGAAGAACGATGAAGGCGGAAGACACGTGGAGCACGACGTGGAGCCGGCAGCGAAGAACGAGACGGACACACCAGTGACTGGGGAAGACGGCGGCGATAGCAGCCATGAGCGTCTGACTGGGGAAGACGGTGCCCGACGAACAGAGAGTGCAGACGGACGCGGCGACGCTAATGACAACGATGTGAGCGCAGTAACGGAATCGATGAGCATAGCGACTGTCCGAAGAGTACGCAAGCAGTCACAGAGGATGGCAAAGCAACGGCGAGTGCGTCGAGCTCAGGAGAAGCAGTCAGTGCCTACAGAAGACGACGAAGTCGAGCGAGTGGTCGCCGAACTGGATGCAGAACAGCGAAATCGTCGAGAGAAACAAGCAGCTGATGCGAGACGTGAGCTGGCAGAACGATGGCAGCGCGGTGGCGACGGTGACGAATCTGAGAAGGCACACGTGAGTCTGGTTCGTGAAACGAAGGTACTAGTGGCGTCGGGTGGAAACACCAGGGTAATTGAAGAAGCGGAAGCTAGTGATGGACTACCCACGGCCTTAATGATGGTTGACGGACAGCAGCAAACTGTGAAGATCGATAGCGGTGCGCGATACTCAGTAGCTGGTACCGACTGGATGATGCGCGGCGAACGTGTGAAACGGGCAGCTCCGGTAACGCATGTAGAAGGGATCGGTGGATTCTTACTGGACGTGCTCGGACTCTGGAGATTCGAGATGAAGAATGTGTTTGGCCAGTCAGTGTCCATTACGGCCTGCATTGTGGAAGGTTGTACGGGCGAATTTCTGGTTGGTGTCGACTTTCTGGAGAAGCATCGAGCGACTGTGAACTTTGAGTGTAGCGAGGTCCGGTACGATGAAGGAGGCCGGGAGATCGTGATACCATTCCGCACGGACGATGCCGAAGGATCAGCAGCTAATGTAAGGCTGGCGAGAACGACAACGCTGGAAAGACGAGCGGTGCAGCCGGTGGAGGTAGCTGTGTCAGCTCCAGAAGGCGAGGAAGGTGTATTTGTGCCAACTGCTGACACTGGAACGGTGCTGATGGCAGCTGCAGTGACGAAAGTACGCAACGGCAAAGCACTAGTGCCCTCGATCAATGCACACGGTGGTCGGGTGAAGCTACCAACCAAGAAAGAACTCGGTGTCTGGATACCCTTGAGTAACGACATGGAGACACTAGCAATGAACGATGAGTTACGGATTGAACGACTACGGGAATGGCTAGGAAAACTGGGTGATACCGAGACGCCGTTGAACGATGAAGAAGACGTGCAGATTGGCGTGAAGGATGAGGACGCTCGTGACTTAGTGAAGCGATTGTTGCGAGGCTACCGGACTCTGACAGAAGCACCGAAAGATTGTCCGCCGGCTACGACACTAGACGTCGAACATCATATCGACACGGGTGATGCGAGGCCGATCCTGATGAAACGGAGACGACAGGCTCAGACGGAAGATGAGACTATCAACGAAAACGTGGATACTATGCTCAAGGCAGGTGTGATTGAAGAAAGCAGCGGTGCTTGGGGCTTCCCAGTCGTGCTGGTAAAGAAAAAGGATGGTTCAGTGAGATTCTGTGTTGATTACCGAGCGCTGAATAGCATCACGAAGAGAGACGTGTACCCATTGCCGAGAATTGACGAAACTTTGGAGGCTCTAGGTGGCGCTAGACTCTTCACTACATTGGATCTACAGGCTGGATACTGGCAGATCATGGTAGCTCGTGGAGATCGAGACAAGACAGCGTTTTTAACGAAGCGAGGACTGTACCGGTTTAGACGAATGCCATTCGGACTCACAAACGCACCCGCAACGTTTCAACGACTAATGAATGGAGTGTTACGCGGATTGACTTGGACTACCTGCCTAGTTTACTTGGATGACATTGTTGTATTCACCAAGGGGGGTATAGAACGACATGTGGTTGAGGTGGCGAGTGTACTGGAACGGCTGGCAAGTGCTGGTCTCAGTCTCAAGCTAAAGAAGTGCATGTTCGCAGCGGAATCGATGGAATACCTGGGACATTCATTGAGTGCGCACGGTGTCCAACCTACAGAACGACTAGTGACGGCAGTGAGTGAATTTCCTAGACCTCGAGACGCTACGGAAGTGAAACGCTTTGTTCACTTAGCCGGTTACTACAGGAAGTTTATTGCTGGATTTGGATCGATTGCAGAGCCTATGACGAGATTGCTAAAGAAAGACTGTCAATGGCAATGGACTGAAGATCAGGAGTTCGCGTTTGAAAGAATTAAGAACCTACTGACTACGAGACCTTTACTACAGTACCCGGACTTTGGACGACCATTTCGGCTGGTTACAGACGCGAGCAAGGTGGGACTTGGAGCTTGCCTTATGCAGGATTTTGACCATGGGTGGCAGCCGGTTGCATTTGCATCAAAAGTGAATAGCAGCGCCGAAGCCAACTACTCGATTACAGAACTGGAATGCTTGGCGGTGGTATGGGCGGTAAGGTTGTTCAGGCCCTACCTGTACGGTAGAACGTTTGCTATCGTGACAGATCATGCGGCGCTCAAATGGTTGATGACACGCCCAAATTTGGCTGGACGACTACACCGGTGGTCATTGACGCTCCAGGAGTACGATTTTAGTATTGAGTATCGACCAGGATCTACTAACGTGGTCGCTGACGCACTATCGCGAGCACCAGTAGTGGATGCCTTGTCAAGCGCTCCGGCAGCAGTACGAGCTGTTGTACGACCACGACGCGGGCGAACGACATCGGTGGTGTCGACCAGAGATGAAGAAATGACGAAGACGGCGGCTGAAACGGCTACCCTACTTGAAACAAGGGCTAAGACTGTGAACGCTACGTCAACGCTAGTACTAATGGCGGCGAGAAGCACTACTGTGAACAATGGCGAGACTAATGAACTGGACGAGACGGCTGACGATGCGGAAGTGACGGATACGGGCGCTGACAACGACGCGAGAGCAACGACCCGTACCACAACAACGAACCCGGGCAATACGACTAGTATGTCGGATGGCAACGACGATACGTCTGTACCAGTGACGAGCAGCTTGACACCGACGGAGACGGCGACACGCAACACAGTGACGAGCGGTTTGACACCGACAGAGACGGCAAGCAGCACGACGGCGGTGAGTCATAGTGAACCAGCAGAAATGGATCGGGAGGCACCGGACACAGCAGCGGTGACGGCTAATCCAACACGAACGGCACATCGGCGACGAACCCGTACGGCAGTGACGCCGACGACACGAAGAAGTACGCGTATACGGGAACGGGAACAGAAGCGAGTACGTTTCGCTGACGAACAGACGGAGGTGGCATCCCCGGTGACGACGGCAGAAGACGAGAACACTCGAATGGCTGAGGACGACGCGAACTCAGGCGACGTTCCTGCAGACGATGTACATGTACATGAAGTCCAGCGTACGAAAAGTAATGAACGGGCGAACGATACGGAGACGGCAGCTACGGCGACACCGAATGACACGACGCTAGTGAGCAACGTGGCAGAACTGCCATCAGAAACGAACACGATGGCGGCACACGCGGCACTGGGTGGAGTGGCGACGACGAAAGCGACGCAGGAACCTGCGAGACGACGGCTGACAGGACCTAAACGGCGCGAGAATGCTGAACGTGAACTAAGAAAACCGACGACAACAGGAGCGAGGCGACGTACTACGAAGGGCAGTGATCGGCGTGAGAATACGAGAGACACGGCGACGGGTGTACGACGTCCTGATGAAGAAGATGTAGCGACTCGCACGACGCAGTCTTCAAAAACAACTTCGACAGTGACCGGAGGAAGATCGACGGAGGCAACGACGCCGAAACCCATGCCGACTCCAACCATGACGACAACGGACGCGCCATCAGCACAGCGGACGGGTACGAGTGCAGCAACGGACAGTACGCCGCAGCCAACGGCGAGTAGTGACGCTAACGACGACGATGACGGTGAGCTAGGGACGTCGACGTTACAACTAACGGACACTGAGATCATGGAAGCGCAGAAGACGAGCAAGTTTGTCAAGAACGCGTTGACTGAGGGCAAGTACCGAGGCATGACTGTCGAAACTCGATTCGGATTGGCAGTGATCGAGACGAACAACGGATGGCGTGTGTTGTTACCACCAACGATATGGGCGGTAGTTTTCAAGGAGATGCACGGCTCGATTTGGGCAGGACATTTGCGAGGACCTCACACATATGGACGTGTTGCTCAACTATACTGGTGGCCGAAGTTGAGACGAGCGGTAAACCAATGGATCAGAGGTTGTCCTGAATGTGGAAGCAGAAAAGCTCGACCGCGTGAGGTGGTTCCCCCTTTGAGAAGTATACGAGGCGGTGACGTTGGAGATAGATGGGCGCTCGACGTAGCGGGACCTTTTCCAGTGACCGACGGCGGTGAACGGTTTGTGATAGCAGCAGTTGAATATGTGACGCGATATGCAGTTGCGCGATGCGTACAGCAACACAAGGCTGAGGACATAGCGACGTTCCTGTTGGAAGAAGTGGTGTTGAAATTCGGATGTTTTCGAGAGCTACTTACTGATGGAGCACCGGAATTAACCAGCAGCATCATCGACGTGCTGATGGCAATGCTTCAGGCTCGACAGACGAACGCAGTGGCGTATAGACCCCAGATGATTGGCTTGGTGGAGAGATTTCATCGGACTTGGAAAGATTGCGTGGCCGTGTTCATGCAAGACGAGACGCAGAAGGACTGGAACTTGTGGGTTCGCTTTGCGACGTATGCATATAACTCTGCAAGACACTCGACAGTGCTGTTGACTCCGAATGAATTGATGATGGGCCGAAGATTACGATCTCCAAACGAGTTATTGCGACGTACAGCGGTGACAGAAGCTGGAGAACTTACCGAGTACCATGAGAAACTACTGGCAGCAATGACACGGGCGCAGCAGTGTGCTGAACAAGCGAGAGCTCGGGAACAAGAACGTCAGGCTCGCTACTATGACCGGAACGTGAGAAATCGACGAGAGTTCAAGACTGGCGATAGAGTGTGGCTCTACAACCCACCTCGTGGCCCCAAGGCAACCAAATTTGTGCATCAGTGGATGGGACCAATGCGTATACTGGAGCCGGTTGGTTACGATAATTTTCGGTTGAAACGAGAAGATCAGATGGGCGTACCGGAAGAGATGATCGCGCATGTGTCATTTCTATCGAGCTATTACGAGCCCGAGAGCCCTTTGTCAGAAATAGCGGCTGACATCGACGAACAGCTACGCTATGAAGAGGCAGAGCAACATGACGCGACGGCAGCAGCGCCTATACGAACAGCGACGGCAGCTGAAAACCGAACGACGAGTACGGGAAGCAGCAAACGAAATCGAACGGCAACTGGTGGCGCGACGAGTGAAGCTCACACGAGTGGACAGTTGGTGGAATGCAGACGACGCCGACGACGCAATAAGGCTGGACACTACGTGTTGGAGTACCAACTCACCCCAGTTGGAGACCCCAAGCAGTGGAAGACGAACGATAAGGGACAGTGGACGACTGAGGACGGACACCCTAGATCACGATGGATCACGTTGGGCGAGTACGAACGATATCATGCGGCCGGACGGGTCGTGGAAGACCCTTGGTTGGGGAAAGACGTGTGATGGGCCTCATGTTGAAGTAGCAGACGACGTGGTTGAAGTGAGCCGCACGACGGAAGACGAAGTGCTCCTGTAGTCGAGTGGGACGACTTCGTATCAGGAACGACCCCTGGAAGGTCACGTGCTGGGTTCGGAGCCACCAGCCTCACTTCGAAACTTGCCAGGGCGGGCGCAGACGACTTGGGATCCGGACGAAACGGCGAGAAGCAGCAGTTCCAGGGACACTTGGACTGAGGCGTCGCTTGGACTTGGACGAACTGAACGACGAACGGGACGACGGACGGACGGAAGGTGTAGTGGACGGTGACGACAGCGGACAGTGGGTTGGCGCTGGTACACAACGGTGTACAGGTGCTGAACTTTCGAAACGAACGACGGACAGGAACGAGTAGAAGGCGTTGGTCTTCACGCTCCTGGTTGACTGCGACGAGTAGGGTGGAACGCGTTGGCGGGAAATCCGAGTGGTTGACGAGAAGCCTCGAACCTGGACGCTGACGAACGAATTGATTGACGAACGAATTGAACGAACGAACGAACGAAAGTAGAGTCTATTGACTGGATTAGCTACCTAGTCATAGCCTACAAGTGTAAACGAACGAACGAATAGTTAATACAAATAGGTGGTGGGTCAACGGGCACACTCACCGGCGGGGCTTCAGACGTTCTGTTGCCGACAGCCTGCGGACTCTTGACGTAATCGGTGCTGGACGATCAACACCCGGCGTGCAGGGTCATAAGACACGTTACAATATTAACGGATCGTTCAGGAATTTCTGCTCTAGTGGCAAAAATAGAGAATTGGTTTCGAAAATCCGGAAAACTCCGCGGATATCAAGAAACCGTTCGAGTGGAGATAATATCCAAGAATCGCGTGGTGGATTTTCAGCACTTGAGATATATTTACAGCGATGAAACTAAACAATTTATCCCGACTGAAATATCCATCGGAACTACATATGCTGACATTGGAGCTCTGGGTACTACAGGGTTGACAACCATTGAAGCGGATTCTCGTATCCAAAAGATAGGACCGAATGCTGTACATGTCAATATGCCTTCGGTATTATCCTCAGTACTACAGGAAATCCTCACGCTGTTCTACATCTACCAGATCATGTGCTACTACGTCTGGTACTACTTCACGTACTGGAACATGGGCTTCGTCATGACACTGGTCATTCTCGGCACTGCAATAATTAATATCTACACAAAACGTCAAATGCAAGCTGCTATAGTGAAAATGACCAGATATCGCACAGACGTGGCAATATTTCGTGACTCTCGATGGCAGACACTTGAATCGTCGTACTTAGTGCCTGGAGACTTGATCAAAGTGTCTGAAAACTGGATTTTACCTTGTGATATGGTCATTGTGAAGGGATCTACTGTCTGTGACGAGTCCATGTTGACTGGAGAGTCCATGCCAGTACAGAAATCTCCGATTCCAGATCACAGTGATACGGTTTATGACGCTCAAGGGCGAGGAAAAAGACATACACTGTTTTCTGGTACTTTCGTGCTGTCTTCCGGCCGGAATGAAGAGATTCACGCTGTTGTTCAGTCGACTGGAGCTCATACGACCAAAGGAGAATTAATCCAGTCGATTCTTTTCCCAGTTCCGATGCGATTCAAGTACGACGAGCACTTAAAAGCTCTCATTGTGCTGCTGCTGATGTATTCTACCGTGGCGTGTGGTGTTGGTATCTCGTTTCTCTTGGGGAATGGGAAATTCAACAACAAAATGACGGCTTTTTGCTACTGTATTTTCATGATTTCAGCAGTTGTAAGTCCCTTACTCCCAGTGGTTATTACAGTCGGACAGGTCAATGCGTCTAGCAGACTCGAAAAGAAAGGGATTTTCTCCTTAAACGTGAAAAGAATCTCACTTTGTGGCAAAGTTCGCGTCTTTTGTTTTGACAAAACCGGCACTTTAACGAAACAAGGGCTGGATTATCTCGGGATTCAACCGGTAGATCTGATCTCCAACTCGTTTTTACCAGTTACCAAGGACACGAACAACCTGATGGAAGTGACAAAATGTGCTCTTGCCACTTGCCATTCTCTTGGGTCTCTGGATGGGAATCTGGTCGGAAATGAAGTTGAAGTGCGGATGTTCGAGGCGACAGGATGGCAACTTTTAGAGCGAGAAGGTCAGCAACCGGTCGTGAAATCCCCTACTGGATATGAGCTGGAATTCGTCAAACGCTTTGATTTTGATCATCATCGGATGTCCATGAGTGTCGTTGTTCGGAATAAAGTGACTGGGAGATTGTTGGTCTTTTGCAAAGGATCTTACGAGCGAATGCAGCAGTTAAGTAAGCCTGACAGTGTACCAATTAACTACAAAGAAGTTGCCGATCGACTGGCGAGAGACGGATGTTACGTCTTGGGTCTTTCGTATCGGGAATTACCAAGTAACTGGACGAATCAGCAGATTGACACGTTTTTATCGGATCGAGAGGCAATTGACGAGAATTTATCTCTACTAGGCTTGGTTTTATTCCGAAATGAACTGAAAGAAGACTCGGAAGACGCCATTAAGCAGCTAAAAGCGGGGGATATCCGTGTAGTGATGATCACAGGAGATAATGCCATGTGTGGGTGTTATATTGCACGGAACAGCGGCATGGTTGCACCAGATTCACGTGTGATTTTCGCCGATGTTGAAAGAACTGGAAGTGGGTTAAATGCAAAAACCGGTACTGTCCAATGGCGAGATGTGGAAACTGGCGTCGTGTTGGATCATCAGACGGTAAAGAACTTGACGAATGGACAAGACGTGGAGCTCGCAGTGACTGGAGCAGCATTTAACCTCTTGAAAAGTATGGGTGAAATCCAGCAACTGCTCTTTCACATTCGGATTTTCAGTCGGATGACTCCAGATGATAAAGTCGAGTGTGTTAAACTGCACATGGATGCTGGTGCTGTGACTGGGATGTGTGGAGATGGAGGTAACGATTGTGGAGCTCTTCGTATTGCTCATGCTGGAATCGCACTTAGTGATGCAGATGCCTCTGTAGTTTCCCCATTTACGAGTAAACCCAAGACGATTCAATCCGTTGTGGATATTTGCCGAGAAGGGAGATGCAGTTTAGCCACCTCCTTCGCTTCGGTTAAGTTTCTCATTATGTATGGGGTTATTGGATCCACTTTGAGGTTATTCCAATGGTATAACGCGACGATTTTATCTGAGGGATTTTTCATCTTAGCTGATGGATTAACCCTTGTAGGTCTCTCCTACGTGATCACCTTATCCCAGCCATTATCAGATTTAAGAGACCAACGCCCAACGTCAAGCCTCATCGGCCCATCGACTTTACTGTCAATACTGGGACAAGAAACGATTAACGTGATATTTCTTGTATCTGGGATCTGTATGCTCACTTCTCAACGTTGGTATTGTCCATTCAGTCCGGATAATGTGGATCTGGCTAAATGGTGGCTACTTTCAGACAACCACATGGCTACAACTTTATTTTTCACGATTATTACTCAACAACAAGTAGCAGCTTGGGTCTTCAGTTTCGGTTCGAGGTATCGAGCTCCGATCTGGAAGAATTATCCGTTACTGTTGCTGTTCTTTGGCCTGGCAGTTCTGGATCTGTGTCTCATACTTGGTACGCCAGGAACGTTGACCGATATCTTCCGCATCTCGAGCAGTACGAACGTTGTGGTTTTACCGGATATTCCGATGCCTCTGACGTTTCGAGTTAAGTATTTTGTACTATTAGTTGGGAACGTTCTTGCTGCGATCGTGTTTGAAAACTACGTTGTACTGGGGCCAGTGAGGGACTGGATGAGGCGTCGATTCCACACGGATCAACTGCCAATGCGCAAGTAATCGCCACTTCAATCAAGTACCAGTTTCACCTGCAAAGCAGTAGTATATAACCTTGATGGTCGTGTGAAACTGCAGTAAAAGAGTATCTTGCGCTAGGGAAAGTTCCGTCCTCTTTAATGCGGAAGTGCTATCGATCTGGTCCTAAATCTAACATATAGGCACTATCTAACGGAGTTCGTAGTCAACAAAGCTGAAAAATGACATTTTCTTTTGGTGGAGGGTCAAGATGGACAGGACAGGCTGATAGCAGAGAGAATTACGGAAGACTGAGTGACTGGCGACATACATTTAGGAACTGAAACTCCGTGCAATTTGCATTGCAAACGTTCTGGTCACTGCACTGAAACCAACTTTGTCAACGTTGTGTACTTTATCCAAGAAGGTAGTAATGTTCGTCCATGTAGCAAACGGTCTGTAGATCTTCCCATTTCCACTTTTGCTTCTTCAGCACCAAGTACTCAGAGAAGAACTCTCTAACGATGAAGACTTTGTCAGCTTTGACCATCATTTGGTGCGCTTCACTAGTCGCGACGACGGACTCCCTTCTGACTACGCTTACCAATACTCTGGTCGGTACCGTTTCTGCTGTTGGCAACACAGTCACAACCGTCCTAGGTGGTCAATCTGCCACCTCTTCACCTCCTACTTCCTCGCCTCCTCCTACTGCTGTTCCCAGTCCAAAACCTTTCAAGAAAGTGACGTCTCTGCACGCTCGAGTCCAAGGTGACAAGCCCCAATGGAACTCCGACAACCAACGATTCGTGTCAACATACTACACAACGTTCGACGAGAAATACCGAGCTGTACTGGATACCGTCAACATGGCTGCAGTTGAAGGTGCTCTCAAATACGTCCAGGCCGAATGTATCAATTCGTCTGTTGTCCATAACTGCAGACGTAAAAACAACATCAAGTACGTCGTTTTCTACCAGACGACGATCGTTCAGCCCACTGCAGCGATGGAATACTACGCCCAAGCTACGAATGAATACGATTTTGCAGTTGAACGTTGCCCTTTCCTGCCTATGGACGGTGGCCAATGCAACCCGAAAGCCGATGGCTCCTTCCCGGACGGATGTAACCAGTACAGCGGAACAAACGGCCAACCGGATCTCGGCTTTTGTGTTGGAGGTTCCTTACAGGACAACGAAGCCATTGCGCCATACCCTCACAACTACTGGTTCTCCTTCCCGAATAGCTGTCCACTCAATCGCTGGAGTGCCAAGACGGATACCTGTCGAAGTGAATATCCCGGTGGCATGTGTCCACTTGGAGTGGAGCCTGATGGGGACACGTGTACGTTTAAATACGACGTGCTGGGTTATATCCCGCTGGACGACGTCGTGGGGATCACTTCTATGGTGAATCCCAATACGGGGTCGAACTACGTCGATTATTCCGAGTTTTGTGCGGCTGGAGGCGTCGAATTCAGCGTCGCAGTAGCTGGAGATCAAGTCACATGGCTCGACGGCTTGGATTTCTGGGAGAACCCTGGAGACAGCGACGCCAACGCTGCAAGAGCGGAAAAAGTTGTTGCAGCGTACGGTACTTTAGTGCGAAATAATCCATCGACGAGCGACGGAGGAGTGATGAAACCTTTGCCTACAGTGGCCGAACTCACGGCTTTGAACCCTCCGTGCTTTGAGAACAGCAGAGTTTGTAAAGAGGCCGAATTCGGATGCAAAAGATCGTATCGCTCGCAGATCTGTAAAGTTTGTACGGCATATGACTCGAATTGTGTCAAGGCAGGGGTCTTGTAGCCATTTACTGTGCGACTTGTAACGCGGAGATCAACGAAAACGAGATATATGGCAAAAGATCTCTTCGTGCACACCAAGAGAAAGGCAAGTTCGACACGGAGGAACGAGGATTCTTTGAGAAGGCGGCGGCGAAAAGATTGGCCAAGGCAATTCTCGCAGACCCCACCAAGGCAGACGACGCATACACCCAGTTGGCGAGCAAGTATTCTCTGTCGGAATTAACGAATCTCTTGTCATCCAAGAAGGGGAAGTACAATTCGGTCCTCAACGGATATGCGCTCCACCTGGATCTCTACTAAACAATTGCTATCGAAAATCCTAATGACAAGTCGATTTTGTTCAGTTTGCTTGCAAATCGGTGCTGTTGTTGTGAAGCCAAGCAAATTTAAAGCTGTAATCCACTCCTGTTGCAGTGGCAAGAGGCGTTAAGCTAATTGGTAAGATACTAAAAAGAAATGGCAGGAAACTTACCCATTTGTGGCAATGTTGACTGCAATGTCATGGTAACCCAGAGAATTAGTTTCGGCTGAACCATGAGAAACTCCCGTTCTAACACAAAAGCCAATTGCTTTAGCGAGTGGGTGTGTACAAGGCGGTTCAACACGACAACAAGTAGGAAGAGCGAGACCAACTCGAGGATTCCGTATTGCAACACACTGAAAACCTTCTGCCAAAGCTCTTGGTCCGAAAGATTGGTAAGTTGAGGGTAATACTGTCGGTTGGGGAAGTGGTAAAGAATTGCCAAATAGCCACTATAAATTACGGGAACCAAAACTTCGGCAAACTCGGTAAGCAACATGAACTCAGTGAGGTAAAGTACTTGCAGCGACTTCTTGAGTATCCAGTAGTGCTCTTTACTCGATAGTTTATTGAGATCTGTTGTTGAGGTAGCTGAAGAGGTTTCAGCTCCTTTGGCAATAGAACCAAACTGTACAGAGGATACACGTGAGGCATCCTTTAGAGAAAGAAGTCTAGGAGTTGGAACTGGCAGTCGATATTCGCCACACTCCATGCTCATTGTCGGTAATACTTGCTTTTTCTTTAGAGAAACTCTGGCAAATTGTGCTGAAGAATTGATTGCCCACATATGAGCAGATCTTGTTAGCATTGTTGGTCGGCGGTTTGTTGCTGTCGGATACTTCTCCAGGATTCTTTCCGCTGTTGATATCAAGGCATTGCTACTTACTCCAAGTTTGTTCAAAATGTTATCAACGTCGCTTCTCATCCGATACAAGTCCAATAACGAGATAGCTGCCTGCAGAATATCCACAGAAATGAGCGTAATACTGGTGCCAATAGTCTGGGAGTTCTGCATACAATGCGAGATGAAAAGTGCGTTGAAAATCTCAACATTTAGTATCACCACTTGTGGTTTCGAATCATCCTTACCAGCGAGAATCCGACTGAGGATATTTTTCTGTGTCATCTTGAAAACGGGAATTAATAAGGCAAATAGGGGCTGGTATGTTGGCGACATGTTGGTAAAAATGGTGTTAAAACCCGCGTAGACGATGACGATTGATACTTGAGCCCCAGAAATGGTAGCAAAGCGCACCACATCTTTCACAGCTTGAGGGTTTGCGCGCATATGAGCTCCACGAACTCGTAATAGAAAAAAGGTCATAAAACCAAGCCACGGACCTGACAGAAGCAGTGAAGCAAACGGTAAAGGGTAGCAAATGAATGCCGCCAAAATCAACGCTAGGGCGTTCGTGAGTACTGCTGTTGGTAGAGAAATCCAGAGGCCCAGTATTGGAGTTAACTTGAGGTTTGGACTGTACAGTCGAAGCTGCTCGACCGCACAGTGTGTGTAAACGAAACACGTCAACGTTGCTCGTATCCAAGTCGTAGCACTGTGTGTGAAACCTTTGGCTGGAGCTTCGAGGGGGATCGCGTCGAGTAAAGCCACCAAGATAAGGCACGGCAATGGTGATGAAATGAGAACCATTACGGAACGCCATAAGCTGGTAGAGCGACTGTACTCGTTCATAGCAGCAAAGCGCTCAACGGAATAATGACCATGAAGCTCCACTTGAACTGCTTCCCACTTTCGAATGAACCGATCAACCGATCTCTGTAAACGCACGTTAATCCTCGTCATTTTCCACTGGTAGTGATGAAAACTACAACATCGCTGGAATTAGATCGTAAGTATTGTTTTTTTCTTTCCTAAATTACTTCAAGACGTTGGAAATGAACCACGACAAGAGCTTTTGAACGAGTTGATGGTCTCCTTAGGCCCAAGCGTCCAGGATTTCCTGACGAGACTTCTTGAGATCTTCATCGTCGCGGTCTCTGGCCTCAACTGAGATACCTGGGAAGTTGACTTCGAAGATCTGCTTGAGCTTGGGTAAATCTGCCTTGGGTGGGGCGTACGTACCGCTGTTGTTGTCGATGTACAGCTTGTACTTGCCGAAGTGGCCCTTGTCAATGTGGAATTCACCCGCGTACTTAACGGAGAAGGCAGCACCAGCGTGCAGCATGTGCTTGGAGAGCATGTCCTTGAAGAAAGACGCGCCCGTCTCAGAGAAATACCACCCCGTGGACGTGATGGCGTACGTGAACAGCACCGGTTTCTCCTCCCGACGGCCGTAGTTGACGAGTTTGAAGAAATCCGACGATTCCTTCAACGTGCCATACTCAGTCGTCCCTCCGTGTCGGTAAATGATCTCATGCTCCGTAGCAACAGCCTTCCGAAGCGCAGGAGATTCCGGATGATCCGGTGAAAAGATCTTTTGAATGGTAGGGTAGTTCTTGTTCCACTCGTGATCATTAGTCAAGATCTGAGAGATATCGTGCAGCTGCAAGTGGAAGGCAGAGGCTTGCAGCTTGTCGTCGGCTGACAACTCGGACAAAACACCCGAGCCGATACTCAAGTGGGTTGAGTAGTGCACAGGTCCGTACTGTTGCAGTTTGCCGTCTCCATGTGCCTTGGTGGCGTGGGATTTCACCTTAACAATGATTGTTCCCGCCGGTTTGTCGTTACGTTTGATCGGCAGCTCGAACGTCGTCTCGGACCCGTCCGTATTAGCAGCTGTGAACTGCGTCTGACCAAGGGCGTCGTCTCCGTTAAAGTCCTCGTCAAGGAGGAAAAGTTTGCACACTGTATCAGGTTTGACGTTTTTAAAGAAGAATTTCTCGTTCCAAACCGGCTCCAAAGTGTCGAAGATGGGACGCGTCCACGCCACTTTCTGGCCGCCCACTTCGATCAAGGCGTAGGCGTCGCTAGAGGAGACTTTGCCCTTGAGCGCCGCCTTCATGTCGAAGTAGTCGCCAGCCGCGATGTCTTTGGCCGAGACGATTTCGAGTTCAACGTCTAGGACGGAGTTCTCAGGTACAGGGGTAGAGCCGTGAGAGGAGGAGGAGGAGGAAGAAGAGTTGCCCATGGTGAAGTGAGAGGAAGGGGGAGAATTGGAAAGTGAGAGTCATCAGCGTCTGTTACGCTAAAAGATCGCAAGTACATGTGTGCCACGTACGTGTGCGGTTCTGATTCCTCTGAGACATGAAAGTATCCATCTGTCCAGATTACGGCTGGCTATTGGCAGGGGTCGGAAAAAGTTATTATAATATAATAATTGCGCAATTGTATTGACGGAATTACGGATTATTGGTAAAAAGAGATTTCCGTACAATATACAATTGTCCCCGTAATAATTATATTGAGTTTTTAAAAACACAAATAGAGAATCAACCCTGTGCGTTCCAGCAAACTTTGAGATGTTGGTGTTTCTAAGTGCCAACCAAAAGCTCTGGGACTTCACCTATCTGCTAGGATACAATGAATCGGCCGATGGCGACGAGGAAGATGCAGAGTATACATAGTTATGAACCCTCTTATTCTCTTCAGAATTGCTGCATATAATAATAAGAGAGATGTAAAACCCATACCGCTGGTGAACTATCTTGCCGTCGGCGGCTCATTTTTTTGTTTGTTTGATTACCCCTATATCAGGGCAAAAGTCCTGGTGACAACCACCAGCTTCTCGTACTGGTGTGGGACTCGAACCCTGTGTGGTGAAAAAAAAAAAAAAAACTACAAGTACACCGCTCTAACCCTATCAATTGCATACAATAATTGCAGTACTTATTATTGTTTTGGTCGATACGGAAATGACGGATTATTTTTTTTCTGAAAATCAATACAATTATATATTTTATTTTCCAACCCCTGGCTATTGGTAGACGTTTCCAGTGCGAGAACAATCTGATGAAGCACGTCATGGATATTGCACTGCAGCTTTTGTAGGTTAAGAAAATTATTTTCACTGAGAGGGTAAAACAAGTCTCTCTTTACTGTATCAATCCAAGCTTGCAGTCAGCTGAGAGGATTTCCAGATGGATTCGATCGATCATCGAACGTATCCAAAGCAGCTGAGCCATGTAGCGGCAATAATATATCACGGCGATTCAAGAATGGCAAATTGCCGTCGGCATGCACAGTACATTATATTGTACGCGTGCTTGTAGGTGCCCTGTTCGCTGCAAATTGCCTGCCCTGGAAATGTTGTTGATGGCAACTTGACCCGGCTCAGCAAAAAAAAATCATGATAAAAAAATCACAACCAGCTGGCCTCATTCTTCAATTTGCCACGTCAGACGAACACCTCCGCAACAATGGGCCAAGCTTCCTCCACTCCCTCCGAATCCACTTCCAATTCAACACCAGCCTCCGAATCTGTGGCTGTGCCTGAGAATTCGGTTCTTGACGTTGAGCTTGAGATCGTCTCTGCTAAGGACATTGCTGCTGGCGACTACTTCACCGCCAAGGCCGCACTCCAGGGCCACGTGGCTTCCAGCGACGCCTACGCCTTGATCGAAGTGGACGGTCAGAAGGTGGCCTGGACACGTCCCATCTTCTCCACGTTGGAACCTGTGTGGAACGAGAAATTCTTCTTCCGGAACGTCAAACCCGACACAATCTGCAAGCTCTACCTTCTGGACAAGGACTTCGAGGCCGACGACGCCTTGGGCCAGACGCAATTCACAGCGGCAAACACTGAAGGTGTAGAAACGACGTTCGAACTACCTATTACGCGTGAAGACAAACCGGCCGGCACCATTGTGGTGAAAGTCAAGTCGCATCCGACTTCGGTCGTCGGTGACGGCCATCTGGAACAGGTCGGACCCGTCCATTACTCCGTGCACTCGAGTTTTATCAATGGAATCATCACCGACACCACTACGGACGAGGACAAACGTCAATCTCTCGCCTATCACGTGCAGTTGCACGACATCCCGAGCTTCCTGGCCCAGGACAACGAGTGGAATCACAACCACAAGCCCGTGATCAAGATTTTCTCCCCTGACCACCCAGAGTCGCCCATTCTGAGGAAGGCTGTGGCTACGGAGCACGCAGTAGTGTACAAGCACGACGCGGACACAGTTTATGGGGAGTTTAAGGGGGCTGCCGACTTCTTCGACTTACTACACGACGGTAAGCGGCTGGACAAGCCTGTGCTCTTCACGTACGCCATCATCTCGACCGGTTGGTACTTTTCGGAGACTGGAGCGGCGTTCTTTAAGGATATTCTATCCAAGCACATGCTGCACTCCGGTGCGCAGTTCAACGTCAAGTACGCAGGAGAGTTCCACATTGAAAAGAGCTCTTCGGGAGAGTTCAAGCTGTTCATCGACAACAACAGCGGTACGTACGCTCCACCCAAGGAGGAACTACCTCAACTCAAGGCTCTACTGGAGACCAACTTCCCCGGAATTTCAGTTGAAGCACTGGACCGCGGAAGTCCGGAACTGAAGGAGAAGCGTAAGGAGATTCTGGACGCGTGGGCGGCTTGATAGAACTGCACCGAACGAATTTCTCGTTCTTATAAAGGAAACAAAATAAAAAACGAGTAGTATGTTGTCCTACAATTGTTCTGTTCCTTGCCATTTTAAAGCCAGGAGTCCAGGATCTCCTTGCGAGTTTTCTGCAAGTCTTCGTTGTCGCGATCTAATGCCTCCACTGCCATTCCGGGGAAATTGTCTTCGATTAATGCCTTGAGATGCGGCAGGTCTTCCTTGGGTGGTGCATACGTGCCACTGTCGTTGTTAATACTAAGCTTGGGCTCGCCAAAGAGATTGTTCTCAACGAAGAATTCTCCAGCATATCTAATTACATCAACAAAAGAGGTAAGTAGTTGTTCTACAGTTGAAGAAAACCACACTTACAAGATGGAGAAGGCGGCACCAGAATGCAGCATGTGCTTCGACAGCATGTCCTTGAAAAATGCAGCACCAGTCTCCGAGAAGTACCAGCCATTCTTGGTAATCACGTAGGTGAAAAGCACTTGTTTTCCTTGTCGTTGACCATCATGAATCAGCTTGAAAAACTCAATAGGTGACGAGATGGCTCCGTACTTTGTGTTACTCGGGCCGTGTGTGTAAATCACCGCGTGCTGGGTCATAATTGCCTGACGAAGCACGGGTGACCCCGGATAGTCAGGCGAGAAAATCTTTTGGATTGTCGGATAGTTCTTGTTCCACTCGTGGTCCCTGGTCAAGTACTGCGGGATGTTGTGAAGCTGAATGTGGTACGCCAAAGACTCGATCCGGGCGTCGTTCGACGTCGACATCGTCATCAAACCGGCAGTCACACTCGAGTGCGTCGAATAACGAACCGGTCCGTACTCGTGGAACACAACACGACGCATGGGTTCAACAGGGTTTGACTTAACCTTGACGACAATTGTGCCCGCGTTCCTGTTGTTGAGTGAAATAGCCAACTCAAACGTGGATATCGCTCCGTCCGTATTGGCCGCCGTGAATTGAGTTTCTCCCAATTCGTCATCGGCATTCACGTCTTTGTCGAACAGGTAGAGTTTACAGAGTGAGTCGGGTCGGACATTCCGGAAGAAGAATTTCTCGTTCCAAACAGGTTCCAAAGTGGAGAAGATGGGGTGCGTCCAGGCCACTTTTTGGCCATCCACTTCGATCACAGCGTAGGCGTCACTGGAGCTCAATTGGCCTTTCATTAGTGCAGTGACGCCCAGATAGTCACCTGCTACAATGCCCTAGTACAGATGTTACAACATGCCAATTGTCATTTCACAGGTAAGGAATATTTCGTACTTTGGCGGACACAATCTCAAGCTCAACATCGAGCACAGCATCCTCTGGTAGGTCGGATTCATCTGAAGGTAGTGGGAACAACGTGGGCGTCGCGTGCGTTAAAGTGCGCGTCCCGTTAGGGTTGGAAGGAGCTTGGCCCATGGCGATAATTCTGATGTGAATTGATGAGAAACGCAGTTACCGCAAACAAACTTTACCCACGTCGGTAAAACCGTACCCACCAGTAGTAATACCGTCTGTCCTTGCTTCAACTTGATAAGCAGAGTGATGGTCATTTGTCAGAATCACTAAAAGTATTTTGATTCCTCCTTATAATTCTTCTCTATTCCCATGCAGCGAGGATCTCCTTACGTGCCTCGACTAGAGCTTCATCGTCCCGGTCGACAGCCTCACATAGAATTCCTGGGAAGTTATTTTCCATCAGCTCTTGAAGCTGAGGCAGTTCCTCCTGTGGTGGCGCGTACGTGCCGCTGTTGTTGTCGATCACGAGCTTGAGCGATTCGTCATTGACCTTCTCAATATGGAACTCGCCTGCGTACTTAACCGAGAAGGCAGCTCCCGAGTGCAGCATGTGCTTGGACAACATATCCTTGAAGAACGCCGCACCAGTTTCGGAGAAGTACCAGCCCTTGGAAGTGATTGCGTACGTGAAAAGCACCGGTTTATCGTCTCGCCGGCCGTCGTGGACGAGCTTAAAGAATTCCTCGGGGGACGAGATCGCACCGTATTGCGTACATTCATGGCCGTGCTGATAAATCACTGCATGTTGAGTCATGACCGCTTGACGCAGTACTGGAGACTCCGGGTAGTCAGGAGAGAAGATCCGCTGGATGGTCGGGTAGTTCTTGTTCCACTCGTTGTCATTCGGCAGGAACTTTGGGATATTGTGCAGCTGGACACGGTATGCCAAGGACTCCAGTCTGGAATCGTTACTAGTCAGCATTGTGAGCAGTCCGGCGGACAAACTCGAGTGTACCGAGTAGCGCACAGGACCAACTTCCTCCACTGTTGCGAATTCATCAGCGTCAACCTGGCGGCAATTGACATTGATCTTGAGAGTACCAGCCTTGCTCTCGTTTAGGGTGATCGGCAGGTCGAACGTCGTCTCCGTGTCAAGGATCGTGTGGACAGGGTTGAATGTCGCTTGTCCGAGCTCGTCATCAGCGTCGATGTCCTTGTCGAACAAGGTGAGCTTGAACGTCGAGTTCTGCTGGACGTTCTTGAAGAAAAACTTGTCGTTCCACTCGGGCTCGAGAGTGTCGAAGATAGGCCGCGTCCAGGCCACGAGATTGCCGTCGATCTCGATAGTGACGTACGCGTCACTGGATGACAGACTGCCTTTAAGAGCAGCTCTCAGACCGAGGTAGTCACCGGCAGTGATGCCTTTCGCAGACACAATTTCGAGGTCAACGTCGACGAGAGTGCCATCGGACGTACCGGGAGGGGGGAACGAGACGGGCATCGTGGGTGGCGCAGGGGAAATCTAATAATGGCGAGGGTGCAGTGCACCCTCGTCATGCACCGTGCAGAGGCCATGCCGACATGATATCCTGGATATTGACGCCACAAAATCTGGTCCAGTGATTATCCGACAGCCCAAAATGCATGAGCCATGAAGAGGGACGTTCTGTAATCTTCACCATTTGCCTTGCTCCTGATCGATTGTCTCAGAATCATGATTTATTTGCTGTACACGTCCACGAGTGGGTTAACTCTTTTTAAAGCTGCCGGTGAAGCCTTGACTCAAGGTGACGATCCTTCTTCGGTAGTCGCACTCCGAGCGAAGATCCAGGTCTCCGTACTGACCGAGATCCGCTCTGTGCGAAGGTGGAATGCAATGATGCTTTGATTACTTAAAATCGTAACCTTAGATTCCTGCGCGTTGTCATTCCGTCGTTCGAAGCTGGAGAGCTGGAAATCTATCAGCACAATAGCAAATTCCTGCTAGAACTGGACGATAGAGACTACAACGTGAACATACCGTTCTTCCCATGAAATTGATAATTTGACAAATATAATAAGAGACTGGTTGGATAAGAGGAATCGAAGCTGTCAGAAGTGGAAGAATCGGCACTGTGAGCCCTAAAAAGACCGGCCCAGCATCTCACAGGGAAGAATAGACCTACGAATGGCCCTGGAGTAAAAGCTGGGGGCCGTTCGTGTCTCTAAAACGCTGCTGGCGTCAATTTAGTTTGCGCGCTCCAGTGAGATTTGTGGGCTATTTCACCCCTTCCATTCTGAAAACATGGGCTGTAGATTTACCGTAATAAATAAGTACAGTAACCGATTCGTAATAATTATTTGTGAGACTGCAAAACCGATAAAATGTCCTCCAATGTCCTTGTGGTCCCACTCCTATCACTGGATACTGAAGAGCCGGGATTTCAAAGCGACGACAAGGACCAACCTCTTCGCCGTAAATTGCGGTGGCCGCAAACTTCTTGCGTCTCGACGTCGAGAGGTCTCGTTTCAATACGTGCCTTGCGCTTCTCTCCTTCACATTCACGCGACAGCTCGAAATGAAGCTACTGTCCCGCGTCCAGGGCACAACTTGCTTATCTTCGATCTAGGATTTCCAGGCTGGAACCAAGACAGCTTGCAACGGTGTCTGACCCCTGTGATATTAGCAACAGACACTCTAGCCAGCAGCTGGAGACTGCGATTGAATCGCCGATTCAGCCTGGCCAACGCTCGAGGAATTTCCTGCGGGCGTCACTCGGTAGACTGCATGAGATTCGTCAACAGAGATTTCGAAGCAATTGTCAGGTCACCGTTCCGATTCCAGCAAGCAAAAGTTGATCACTGCTGGCTGCCCGACGTAGCGACAGGAGCCGGAATCGGTGACTACAAGGTGAGTTTCACAGTTTTAAACCATTTGCCTGGAAGTTCCAGTAAAGCTCCATCTGGAGCAAGTCAGATCTCCAGCTACGTAGTGAACAGGCTCATAGAGCGAGCGGTAGTGTCCAGGTGGTCGCCATGCGTACCATCGAAATGTCTTGCTTCATACGGGCGGAACAGGTCTCTGCAATTTTCGAGCGCAATCCAGGTGGCGGCTTGCATCCGTGCTGGTCGCCAGCAACGAGACGGCGGTCCGAATGCATGCAAAATGCTGCCTGGTAATCCTGCACATCCTCTACAACGCCCCGCAGCCGTCAGATCTGCGCTCCCGGACGACAGATGGGCTGCGGTAGTCACGCCACTGGATCAACTTTGCAACGGTCTCTCCTGGCCGATATGTCCGCTCCGATCACTTCAGCTCTTGCGCTCCCAGGGCAACACCTCGTTATCCCTCGGTTCTTTGATCAATGAAGGTCTTCACCTTGGGTCTGGCCATCTGCGCGGCGCTGGCCGTCACCACAGCATCTGTGGACGCCAAGGGCACGATCTGTAACACGGGATCGGGCTTCGCGGATACTGGAGACAGCTACAACTCCGACAAGCCGACGGTCCCGGTCTCCAGCTCTACCGGTAGCGACGGCACTACACAAACGGAGGCTTCTAGTTCTACCGCTGGCAGCGACGTCACTCAACACACAGGTTCCAGTTCTACCGCTGGCGACGATGCCACACAGGTTGCGGGAAGTGATTCTACCCAGCAGACCAGTTCTGCCGGTAGTAGCACCACTGAGGTCGCTGCTTCCAGTTCTACCACTGGCAGCGATGCTACTCAAGTGGCTGCTTCTAGCTCGACTTACAGCGACGACACTCCGGTGACTAGTTCGTCTGGAAGCGATGCTACCGCCAGTCAGAACGATGACGACCTGACAACGCAGGGCAGTGACGGCACAACCACCGCTCCGACCAAGGGATCCGCGGATGGAACTACCTCGGCAGGCAGTGATGAGAGCGGTGTTGGTGGATCCGCGTCGAGCAACAATGGTGCTGCATCAAGCAAGGGTAACACTGGCTCTGACAGCAAGGGCTCTAGTGACAACACGGTTCAAGACGGGTCTGCCCCCGCTGCCAACCAAAGCAGTCAGACTGGCCAGCAGGACAGCAGCGTGGGCGGTTCTAAGGCCAACGCTGGTCAAAGCAGTGATGTTGACAGCAACACTAGCTCGCAGGCTTCCTCGCCCACTGTGGCCCCCGCTTCGTTCTCCTCTTCAGGTTCATCTATTGACTCAACCCCAACGCAATCGTCTACATCTTCAGCTTCTACAGGCTCGACCCCCACTCAGTCATCAACTGCTGCTTCTGCTTCATCATCGAACTCAACGCCTATCCAGTCGTCCAAGTCCGGGTCCTCGGATAATTCGACACCCGTCCAGCAAACGTCCACTACTGCATCAGGTTCCTCTGATAATTCTACTCCAGTCCAGCAAGCGTCGGCTTCTACTTCGGGTTCTTCTGCTGGTTCGACTCCAGTCCAACAAGCGTCCGCTTCTGGTTCCTCTGATACTTCAAGCCCAGTCCAGCAGACATCAGCTTCCGGTTCTGATAGTTCGACCCCAATTCAGCAGACGTCAATTTCTGCTTCAGGTTCCTCTGGCAGTCTGCAAACCTCGACGTCTGCTTCGGGTAGTTCGGCTCCTACGCAGGGTTCTACCTCATCCTCCAGTGGTTCAATTTCCTCATCAACATCCACTTCTGCTTCGGCTGCTTCTTCGTCGGCTTCTGCATCGACTTCCTCTAGTTCCTCCTCCTCTTCTTTCACGAAAGTGACTCGGTTGGGCGTGCGTGTTCAGGGCGACAAACCCGAGTGGAACGCTGAGCACCAGCGCTTCGTGTCAGCCTACTACGAAACTTTCGACCAGAAATACCGTGCCGTACTGGACACTGTCAATATGGCGTCTGTCGAAGGCGCGCTCAAATATGTTCAAGCTGAGTGCATCAACGCCTCTGTCATCACTGACTGTGAGCGGAAGAACAACATCAAGTACGTCGTATTCTACCAGACAACAACGGTGCAGCCCACTGCAGCCATGGATTACTACGTGAACGCTACAGACGAGCACAACTTCGCAGTCGAGAGCTGCCCTTTCATGCCCATGGACGGTGGTCGATGTAACCCCAACGAAGACGGATCCTTCCCGGACGTGTGCAACCAGTACATCGGCGCTGGCGGGCAGCCTGAACTGGGCTTCTGTGTTGGAGGTACACTGCAAGACAACGAAGCTATCGCGCCGTACCCGCACAACTACTGGTTCTCGTTCCCCAACAGCTGCCCTCAGGAGCTCTGGGACGACAAGACCGATTCATGCCGCAGTAAATACGCCGGTGGCATGTGTGAGCTTGGACAAGAACCGGACGGAGTGACTTGCTCCTTCACGTACGAGATCTTGGGTTACATTCTGCTGGATGACGTCGTGGGGATCACATCTATGACCAACCCGGCAACGGGGAAGAAGTACGCTGATTACTCTGAGTTCTGCAAAGCTGGTGGGGTGGAATTCAGCGTCTCTATCGTCACGGGCGTGCTGTCTCTGTTGACCAATGTGCTGTCCACTGTCGTCGATCTGGTTGAAGGCATCGAGTTCTGGGCCAATCCTGGCGACAGCGACGCCAATGCTGAGCGTGTCGAGAAGCTCGTGTCTGCCTATGACGCGCTGGTGTCTACTAACGCCACGACGAGCGACGGTGGTCTCATGCGTGCACTACCGACGATCAGCGAGCTATCGGCGTTGAATCCGCCGTGCTACGAGAACAGTCCGCTATGCGCCGAGTCGGAATTCGGCTGCAAACGCTCGTACCGATCGCAAATCTGTCAGCTCTGTACGTCGGACGACTCCGGTTGCGAGAAGCAGTAGAACCAAATAGCACTGAGACTTTTAAATGTAATGAATGGCCTGTGGTCTTGTCCTTGGTGCAACATTGTCAAGTTGAAGTTGGCCTGTGAAAATGAATAATTAATGAAGTAACACTAAATTTGCTAAACGATAGGATATTTACGTGTAAAACATAAAGTGTACCCCATTTCATTCTCATCATTCTCCGCGTACCCCCTTCACTTCCTCGTTGCCGCGTGGACGCCATGCCGTTGCTGGCTGTGATACAGCGCTACAGTCGCCGGCAGTATGTCATATCTATACTGGGCTTCTCCCTGTTCCTCGCTGTAAGTATGGTGGTACCCGGATGTCGTTTAAAAATCGTATTCTAACCCTTTTATCAATAATGTTGATGTTTTTTGTAGATAATCGGCCAGATTCAAGTGATTCCAGTGCTTCTCGTGCTGTCTATTCCTGTTCTCCTCTTCTTCTGGTGGGTCTTCCGCCAGCAGCAGCACCATGGAGTCACGTACGAGCCCCAATACCCGATATTTCTCGTTAATATTTTATTAACTACTTTTTTATTCTTTATACGCAGAGATCGAGAGATCGACCAGCTTTTCCGGACGTTTCTAGGCGGAGCCTTCATTATCCCAGTGCTTGCCCTTGTTGGCCAGCTGACGTTAGGTCCATTGCTGGCCTCAGTGTGCTTTTTCGACCAGCGGGACTCAATTCTGAGCCAATTGCGCAAATATTTCCATACCACAAGCAACAGCAAACCAGCCTCAGCACATGGCGTGAAGCTGGGGAAGATTCTCATGAGTCTTAAGGTGGACAAGACCGTCGGGTACTTTTTGTTCCTGTTCGGCCTCGCATTTATTGTGGCTGCACTGGTGGAGGAGTTTATGAAGTACTGGGTTGTCCAAGGAAGCTGCTGCTGCGGAAGATCTGGTGGTGGAGGCTGTATTCGCAGCTTATTGTGCTGCTGTAAAGGAAAAAGTGGGTCTGTGCCGGCGTTTTCGGCGTTGAAACAGCGCCAGCAACGTCATGGTGCACTTCGAGGCAGGATGTGCCATCCGAGCCGACTGCTCTTCTACCACCGCCCACACGCCAACCACGCGTTCGTGGTGTTTCTGGCAGTTGTTGCAGGTGCGTTGGGGTTCTCCGTCATGGAAAATACGGCCTTTTCCCTTCTGGCGCCAACATTTCGCGATAAGATGGAGACTGCGCTACTGCGCAGTGTCTCGAGCGCACCGCTGCATTGCATATGTGGTGGAATTACTGGTGTACGGATGGCGGAACGGCTGCTGGCTCATCGACAAGGTGGAAGTGAACAGCGGGGCACCGACGCCGCGAAAACGGATCTAGGACGCTGGCGTACGAAGCTCGCGGTAATCTTTCCAGCTGTTCTGATTCATGGCACGTTTGACCTGCAGCTTTTCCTCCTTATGGCTCTGGTCACGAAGAAAATGGAGGATAGTCATCGGACGTTCTACCATTCTGTACTACCGACTGTGCTTTGCTCGATTGTTCTCGTTGGGAGCTTCATCTATTTACGACGAAAACTACACGCGATGGAGAACAGAATGAACGAAACCCGCTACATGCACGTGGCCGTTGATCTGGAATCGGGTCAGCGACTGGGAGCACTGAACGGAGGCTTTGGCGACGAGATGGACTTCTTTGGTAACGATAACGATGATGACAGTGACCCCGAGGACGAGTTTGTTACGAAAGAAAGTGGCAACCGCAAGGTCCGATCCGTCTTTGACATGTAGCAAGTTAATACTGCTTGAAGTCGTACGGTGCGTTCTTGTGGAGATTATCCTGCAACTATTCCTATCCAATCCAGTCGTGCGTGTTCTGAGCTGATCCGTTGGAGATGGATATAGATGACAGATACTCGGTTGTCTGAGTCTTGGAAGACGTCGGCCGTATGGGGTTGTTTCAGCCTAATGTTAGGCATGTGATCAGAACACGAAGGCTAATGTTGACCAGACCACGCTGCCAACTAAAGCTCATTCCTCGATTTCCCCACCCCAACCAACAAGCCTTCAAAGCCTTTGAACCACCATGAAGTTCGAGCCGCCGACCAAGGAGAACGACGTGACGGTTAGCATTGCTGATGGCGACAACAGCAACCAAGGCGCAGATTCGAATGGCATCGTGACTGGCCGCTGGAAGACCGGTCTCTTTGGCTTTACTGACTCAATGGTGCCAAATGGTAAGCGTTATCTCTCTGCTTGCACTTTTAACTTGGATATCTGCTAACAGTCTTTACTCTCTTGTAGGTGTCATGTCTTGTTGCTGCCCTGGTATTGCAGTTGCTCAGATCTCGGCTCGCCTTGGGCTGATGCCGTTCTACCACGTCTTGGGTCTCTTTGGAGGCCTCTACCTCCTGGCGCTTATCACGGCGATCGCTGATAGCGGCTTCTTGCAGTTCCTCTTCTGGTTGTGCGCTGTCATCTCAGCTCTTTGCCACATGCGAATGCGATGGCGCATTCGTACTCTGTTCAGCATCCCAGGCTCCCACGCCGAGGACGCCGCCTTCAGCTTCTGCTGCGGCTGTTGCTCCATCGCTCAAATGGCTTCCCACGTCGAGTCGTACGAGCCTGGCACCTTCACTTTCGCTCCTCGTGCCACACTCCAGGGCTACTCCTTCAATTAAACGATAGCGAGATACAAGTACAGCTAAAGTTCTTTGATAAATGAATGAACACTTTATATTGTTTTGAAAAATGATCATTTACTTAAGGTATAATACAGAACTTTGAAGGGTGACAGATACTTCAGCACGTTTGCCGGGCGGCGATGCGGATTTCCGGCGTTTTCTTGTCTGTGTTGGCATTTCGCTCGCTCTTGGCACGGCGGTACTTCTTGGCCGGGTCTTTCGTTGTGGGGGATGCGGTGCGACTGTCCTTGGGGCTCACGACCATGACGGCGGCGTGTGGCGCGATGGTTGCGAAGTGGTTAGCGAACATTTCCGAGCGGAAGAACTGGCGGCTTGCGAGGACGAGAGCGGATTGAGGAATGAGGCGACGCCCGCCCAACTTCAAGGCGCTGGCTGCACTCTTTCGTGTGACGGACGCCAGACTCGAAGCTCCATAAGTCGCCAAACGCGATGGATACACTTTGCGACCACGCGAAAGCGTTGAAACGCTGCTCACAGAACCGGTATGAAGCTAAACAACTAAACTCTGGACCGACAAAGCGAGACGCTCTGAATAAGCTCTAGGAGCATCAGTGGTTTGGAAAGTTTGACTCGGAATGACTCCAAGTTGAAGGGTTAATAGATACGCAGGAGCAATTTTCATCCGCCGTTTTAGCCGGCGATCGCTACAACTTACATTTACCAGTAGCCAGTAGATTTCTGTTTCCTCAGAAGAAGTGATGGCGTATCTGTCTTCATCGCAATATTGATTACCTTCGGCTAAAGATCTCTCGTCAAGCCTAGCGATGTGAAGCCGATGGGTTCATTTGACTTAAACTCTACTCTTAGTGGCACTACTAAGTTAGTGCTGCACCGGCATTCCACACCAGTCGTTCACAGATCCGTTGGCAGCCACGTGGTTAACGCCTGTCGGCAGGAACTTTCACTTCCCGTTCAGCCCAACGGCCAAAATGGGTTCACTCAAGGTTTTTAATCTAGCAGACAGTAAGAATAAGAGCCACGAAGGTCCAACGACTGGAACAAAGACTTATCAGCGCGATCATGCGACTGTTCCTACAATGTGCAATGCGACTATAACTACAATTTGCTTCAGTGCCGTAGTATATACACACTTTCCTGAGCCGGTGACGCATTTTCAGACTCATCTTCCACCGTCACTTTCGTATTCCCGGCGTCCTATTCTTCGGGACCCAGCTCTCCGCCTTTTCAGTCCATTTGGCGAGTTGTGCCGCTGTAAATTCCTCTCTTCCTCGTCGTCGTTGTCGTATTTGCCGTTCTTCTGGTCATATTTGTCGGTCTCGACATCTTCGTCGGTGGCGTAGTAGCGTAGAGACCTCTTACCGTTGTTGGTTTCGAGAGCGCGAGCTGGAGCGTCAGCCGAAGTCATCACATGGCCTTCACCCGAGACGGTGGCGGTAGCGTTGCAGTTGGAGAGAAGGGCGGCCGAAGTGAGGAGCAGGAAGTAAAAGAAACGCATTCTTAGTGTTGAGGTTGCTTTGGGTTCTGGAGACTTGAGTGCTGCGTTGAAAAGTGCCGAAGTGAGTCGGAAGTTGCGAGGGAATAGTTTTAGTACCTGTACTACACGTTGTTGCTCGTTATCACCCGTAAAATTAAAGCTAGATATGTTGGACATAAACGTCGAGGGCTTACGCCGAGCCACCGATACTAGTACATGTAGCTTGCTGTGAGGATCGCACAACTTGAATAGCAAAGCACAAGATGGAAAGTTGGTGAGACGTACTTGATTATTCTGTGATTATTTTATGTCGTCTTGACGTGCGGAGATTTCACGGAAAAGAGATTCGTCACGCGATGTAGTATCGTCGGCTCTGTATCGTGCATGAGTAGAACCCAAAATAATCACAGAATAATCAAGTACGTCTCACCAACTTTCCATCTTGTGCTTTGCTATTCAAGTTGTGCGATCCTCACAGCAGCTACATGTACTAGTATCGGTGGCTCGGCGTAAGCCCTCGACGTTTTTGCCCAACATATCTAGCTTTAATTTTACGGGTGATAACGAGCAACAACGTGTAGTACAGGTACTAAAACTATTCCCTCGCAACTTCCCGACTCACTTCGCACTTTTCAACGCAGCACTCAAGTCTCCAGCACCCAAAGCAACCCCAGCTCTAAGAATGCGTTTCTCTTACTTCCTGCTCCTCACTTCGGCCGCCATTCTCTCCAACTCCAACGCTACCGCCACCGTCTCGGGTGAAGGCCATGTGATGACTTCGGCTGACGCTCCAGCTCGCGCTCTCGAAACCAACAACGGTAAGAGGTCTCTGCGCTACTACGCCGCCGACGAAGATGACAAATATGACCAGAAGAACGGCAAATACGATGACGACGAGGAGGAAGAGAGGAATTTTACAGCGGCACAACTCGCCAAATGGACTGAAAAGGCGGAGAGCTGGGTCTCGAAGAATAGGACGCCGGCCTATATCAAGGACAAGCTGACGGGTATGAATGGCCTCATGACCGCCGAGAATCGCAAAAAGTATGAATTGTTCACGGCTGCCTATGGAAGGGCGAACCCGCACGCTCTCGACAGACTCTAGGCGACAAACCTGACAGTCCCATTCGTTCTTACACAACTTATCTTACAACAAGTTTTTTTTTGCTGAAACTTAGATAACAAGAATTTCATATTCAGAACGTGTAATTTGCCGTGTGGTTCTGTTCTCTGCTAACAATGCCATTGTCTCCAACTGGTTGATGCCGCTGTATCCGTTTTCTTCTGTGAAGAGACCGAATGTCGACTGTCTTTAGGGATCACGACCATCACGGCGACGTGCGACGCGGTAGTTACGAAGTGGTTAGCGAACATGTCCAAACTGAAGTACTAGAGACTTGCGATGACGAGACCGGATTGAGGTTTAAGGCAACGTCCGCCCAACTTAAAGGTGTTGCACTCGAACTGGAAACTCCAAAAGTCACCAAACGCGCTTTGCGATCATGAAGCGCTGGTGACAGAATCGGTATGATAAACAACTAAAGTACAAAACGAGTGAGCCCCAGTGGTTTGGAGTTATGTCTCGGAATGCCAAGTTGATCACCGCAACTTGCTGTACGTTTATTTACCAGTAGCTAACAGATTTCTGTTTCCTCGGAGGAGTGATGGCGTATTTCTCTTCATCGCAATTTACTGATTACCTTCGGGCGAAAGATCTCGTCGTGCCTAGCGATGTGAAGCTAATGGGTTCATTTGACTTAAAGTCTCCCCACTATATACTGCTCTCATTAACTCTTAGTGACACTACTAAGTTAGTGCTGCACCGGCATTCCACACCAGTCGTTCACAGATCCGTTGGCAGCCACGTGGTTAACGCCTGTCGGCAGGAACTTTCACTTCACGTTCAGCTCAACGGTCGAAATGGGTTCATAATGAGCTTCATTCAAGGTCTTTTAATCTAACAGACAGTAAAATTAAAACAATGAAGGTCAAATGACTGGAGCACAGGAGGATACGTGCTGCTTTCGTGCGACAATGAGGATTATGCGACTGTGGCTACAACTTTGCTTCGGTGCCATCATACAAATGCACATCGAGCCTACATCTCGCCGGATTTTAGTCGATTTCCTGAGCCGGTGACGTTTCGATGCCTGCACTTTCAGGCTAACATTTCCATTTACTGTAGACTAAACTTTAGTTGCACCCTTGGGTTAACACGCATTCCAGATCTCAACGTATATGAAGGTGGTTATAGCGTCATTGGACCCACATTTGCAAGTCAAATGCGTGGATAGACGGACGCCACAGCGCTCGTTCTCAGATCTGGACGAGAAGATGATGGTACCGGTGGCAACTGGATATTCCGTGATAAGGTTTTCCAAGTCTATTCTTTGCTCATTGCGAGGGGATCATCTAAGTGGACGGGAGCTCATTCATTCTCCAATTTCCTCCGTTGATCATCAGCCAAGGCACAGACCAGAGCAATGTTTGCCAACCACCTACTGACCGTCGCCCCGCACGCCGCCGTCATGATGAGCCCCACAGAGCAAAGCAACAAAGTTCGTCGCTCATCAACATCAAGAATTTCATCTAAAGACGACAAGAAGTGCCGTTCCAAAAGCGAAGATAAAATCACCACAAGATCCAAGAAAGACGGAGCAACAGCGAGAACTCAATCACGTCAATCATGTTAATTCAAGCTCGAAAGACTCCAGACGAACAGCGAGCTAAATGGTCAAAGTTCACACCCGTAGGTAGTCCTGTACAATAATTTAATACCATTGATGCACTGAGTTGGAACGTTGCTGTAATGTCGAGAACGCACAACGCGAATCGTTAAATCCTTTCGTACCTATTCAGATTAATAACGATTCCTGTTTCGCTAGTAAACTGGCATTACAGTATCCCCACGAAGATTCCCTAGCAGACACCATCCAGGATTCTCATTCCCGCGTCCAATGTCCCAAGGCGAGGACAACTGCAGGATACCGGTGCGTAATCCACGCTGTCAATGCGTTGACTTGACTCGATAGAAAATATATTTTTTTAAGCATCCTACTTCATGTGTCAAACATCTAAACCCATCAATCATTTAAGCACACTTCTTCTTTCAATAATTATTCCATTCCAAATCTTACTTTTCATGGGGGACAAGTACGACCGTCAACTGCGTCTCTGGGGGCCCGAGGGCCAGCGCCGCCTGGCCTCCACCCACGTCCTTCTCGTTGGGTCCTGTGCTACAGCCTCGGAGGCGCTCAAGAACCTCGTGCTGCCCGGTGTGGGTCGATTCACAGTTTTGGACGACGCCACTGTGTCATTGGCCGATGCCAGCAACAATTTCTTCGTTACAGCGGACGCTGTGGGCCAATCCAGGGCCGAAACGGTGGCTAAACTGCTGCTGGAGATGAATTCGGACGTGGCTGGCGACGCTCGCCACGCTGATATCAAGCAGGTGTTGCAGGACGAACCCCAGTACTTGGACCAGTTCACTTTGGTGATGGCTACACAGTTAAACGAGGCGGTGACCGGTACAATAGCTGAACTGTGTCTAGCTAAGAGGATTCCACTGCTTTTAGTGACATCCTACGGCTTTTTAGGCTCTTTACGACTGCAGGCGGCTCAACACGCCATCGCAGACGCTAAACTGGACCCTCCTCGACACGAACTGAGACTGTCGAAGCCGTTCCCGACTTTGCAGAAGTTTGCAGACAGTTTTGACTTAAATACGTTGTCGAGTATTGAACATGCACATGTTCCCTTTGTGGTGCTGCTACTTCAGGCCATGAAGAAGTGGAAAGAAGAGCATAATGGTCAGCCACCAGCCACGTTCCCGGAGAAGGACGCGTTTAAGAAGAGTCTGCAGGAGATGGCGTGGGGGCCACCTGGCCATGAATTGAACTTTATTGAAGCAGCCGAGAATGCCTACAAGGCGTACGTGGCTCCTCGCGTTCCGGAAGAAGTTGCTCCAGTGTTGGAAGCTGCTCCGGCCCACACTGTTTCAGTGGAAACGTTGGAGAAGACAAAGGATACGAAGGAGTTCTGGCTGCTGGCGCAAGCGCTGGCAGATTTTGTCAAGCAGAACGACGGACTATTACCTGTGACTGGCGTTGTGCCGGATATGACAGCCTCGACGGAATCTTATGTTGCTCTGCAGGAACTTTACGTTACCAAGGCGAAGGAGGATGCAACGAAGGTCCACGAGATTCTACGCCAGCGGTTGCGTGAGCTGAAGCTTCCTGAGGACAGCATTTCGTTCGAAACAGTAGCGGCATTTTGCAAGAATGCTCCGAGTGTTGGTATGCTTGAGACGCGTACGGTAGCGCAGGAGTACAAGCACGTGGATTTATCGAGTGTGGATTTGGAAGACGAGGACAAGGAGCAGTCACCGTTGATCTGGTACTTCATGCTCCGTTCAGTGGCTGCATTCGCGTCCGAGTTCAATCGCTACCCTGGGTCGGAAGACAACGCAGCGACTCAAGACGGTACGTGGCTGGTATCAAAGGCCAAGAAACTGGCTGCCGGGAGTGACGTGGCTGCGTGGATCACTAATGATCACGCACTGGAGATGACTCGGTCCTGTCAAGTTGAACTGCACAACATCGCAGCTTTAATGGGGGGCGTTGCAGCGCAGGAGGCTGTCAAGCTCATTACGCATCAGTTCGAACCACTCAACCACACGTACTTGTTCAACGGCATTTCAGGCGTGGCTGCAACGTATCAACTATGAGTCAGGAGGTTACGGTCAAGTATTGATACAGACGCAGCTCTTTGGTGCTTTTGGATATCTTTACTACAGTGTCTAACGCAAGACGTTTTATCCTAAGCAGCAGGTTCCCACACCTCCTTATCGGCCACCACTCCTCTTCGGTCTTTTCAGCTGCTTCGACGCACAAGGTTGGTCATTTTCTGTTGGTTGCTCTTGTTGCTCGAGTTGTTGACGCTCCTGGACGCACCTGGAGCAGAAACACTTGAATTTGTACTCCCGTAGATTCGCCTCGCGCGTCTGCACGTCCATGTCGACGTCGATGTAGCAGATGCAGAGCTCCTCGCCTTTTTTAATGTCGCGGATAGCCACAACATGTCCATCGCCGTTCTTCGTGTACAACACTGTGCAGTTGGGGTCACAACTGTGGTTCATCGTACAAATGATCGGGAACAGCGCCGTGCCTTCAATACTAGGATACCCCAGCGGGATCAAGGGGTCGAAATCTCGGTCCAGGTCGCCGCTGTTTCTCTCAAGACGCTCTTGTGCCTGTACCACCTTTAAGCGCTCCTCCTCCCACAAAAGCACGCGACGCACGCTGGCTACCAGAGCCTGCTCCTCGGCGTTCAACTGCGGCTGTACCCTCGGTGACACGCTGTCAGTTTGTCCGTCACTGTGATCCGGGTCTCCTGCGGCAACTTCGTTCTGCACGTCTGGATCCAGGATGTCAATAAAGGCGTGGAAAGGGTTGTCCACCTCCATACTGATGTTGTTCATCTCGAAGAGACCGATCTGAGCAGTGAAGAACTCGAAGCTCAGCACACTCGAACAGCAGCGCCAGATTTCCTCCACTGTCACGTCACGCAGCTGGCCTTCTCGCTCAAGACGCACTAAATTGCACTCCAGAGCATCGATCATCAGCTGATGTGTCATCGACAACACTTCCTGCAAACACTGCGCTTTACTTGAGCTGTTCGTAGTGGCCCCTTCGTCTTGCTTCTGTTCCTTCTCCTGTGAGCTCTGACCGTCTGCCTGAACTGCATCAGTCTTCTGTTCCTCGTCAATGTCCTTCACGTCTTTCGGTGATCTGTCATCGTTATCGGTACTCTCTCCACCTTGGCTGGTTGTTCCTTTGCTGCCAGTCGTTTGGTCTGATCCTTCCTGGCTGATTTTGGACGGATGTGGCAGCTCATCGTGCTCCACAACCACCACCTCCCACCACGGTTTCTTGTAGAACATGTCGATGGGCTCACGCGCTTTGACAGGATCTCGCCACACAAGGTACCGGGAAAGCACACGGGCGATGACCTTTGCTGCCAGTAGAAAAACATCATTTGTGTGGCGTGTGTGCTCGATGAACTCGCCCATTGCCGAGCAGGAGTCGTTCCTTGGGCATAGAATGGCGTGGTATTCGTGGAGTGCTCGCATTCGGCAGAGCTTCGAGCAGTACAACTCCCCACAAGCACATCTGGCCCCAGGACCAGCCATTCCGCAGCTCTGCGGTGTGATCCGTAGTAGTTTCAATGCCTTCTCCAATGCGTCTACGTCCACAGGTATCTGTTCTGTTGTGGTCGTGGTTGCCGTCCTACCATCGGCCGACTGGCCGACTTGGGTATTAAATCTCGTGACGATGTCGTTCCATTGCTGTAGGGCGTCACCAAGAAGCGGCAAGTAGCAGAACTGACAGCTAGGCAAAACATCTTTGTTGTGCTCGTGCTGCATGGCTACAAGTGGTGATTCAGTCCAGATCCGCGTCGCCTTGGGCAGTTCTCGGTCGGCGTAGATGGCTTTGCCCTTCACAGGGCCAGCATCGCCGCATACGATCGGCGCTTTAGCTTTACTGATGACGACCTGGAAGTAGGTGCTGGCCACGGGGTCAGTTGGGCCATAAGGAGCAGCTACACTGGAATAGCGATTCACTAAAGACAAATCGGTTAGGAAATTAATTTTAAGAAGAGGAAACGCAAACTTACAATCGACTTGGGGCGTACGCAAGCCGCTGCTTTTGACGCTGCTAAGTGCTGAGGACTTGAGCGCCTTCCAGGGAGGCAAATTCATCTCTTCTTCATTGTCATTCATCGCTATCAGGAGACTCTTCCTCGGAGAGCTGGACTTTAAAAAGTTCCAGGAACACAATAGAGTTCTAGAATTCTTATTTTCTACCAATTAGATGGAAGAAGCCGTTGAGACCTATTCCAACGGGGCCTTGTTAAACTAAAGGAAGTGCCTACGTTCACCAGTACGGGCATAAAAGGGGCAAAATAAGAAACTTCACTTAGCGATATTTAGCACACCACGCAGCGCTCGAGGACTTAAGCCAATCTACCCGAATCAACTAATTGAACTGAGTAGCGTGGTGTGAAGCTGGAGCGATTCGCTCTAGCCTATGCCCCGCTATTTCATTCCTTCTACTCGAAGGATTCAGATCTAGGATTGTGAGACTATGTTGCTCAACTCTCCTTAACGTTGCTTCAAAAGGGTCTAAGTTGCTTTTAAGTTGCTTTGAAGTTGCAATAAAGTTGCTGCAATTTCCGTACTGGTGAACGTAGGGAGAGCCTAAACTAAATACAGGCCATTTATCACTAGGAAGAGCAGCAGCTTCCAAGCAACAACACGTACTGCCAACGCTGCTGGTGGGTCGTACGTGCGGGTGGAACAGCGTGAAAACGTCTTGTTTGCAGCGTAAACCCACGTGCCCGAAACGCACATCGTCTCCGCAACATTCGGGTCTGTGGTTCCGGATTCTTGGACTTCTGTCAAACATGGGATGTTCCCGCACACTTCGTCCAGATACAAGCGATACAGGTGCGAGTAAACGCACTTGTCCGCGACCTCCACACACAGCGACCGACATGGAGGAAGCGGCACTGCCGGAGATCCCTCCGTTTTGGCACAGCTCACAGACGTGCCGTTCACTTGTCGCTGGAAAGTGGTGGCCACCCACGATAAACAGTGGAAATTCCACACGAGCTTGTGGCAAGCTGCGGTGTCCTTGAACTGCATGTTCAAGCCGAAGGGGCTGAGTGCCAGTGTCTTGGCGTCCAGGTCCTCGCACACGCCTTGCTTTTCCAACTGCGTCGTGGTCTCCCTGTAGTCAACAGTGTTAGTTGCGTCCGTTAAATTGCACTTCCGGCCTCACCTGGAGTATCCGGCGATGGGATCGAACAGGTACTGGCCGTTCATGATAGTGCAGTACTGGAGCCCCTCGCATTTGACGCAGTTCTGTGGGCTGAATGTTCCGACGGCGGCAGCGTCGACCGGCACAGAGGCGATAGCCGTGGCTGCAATGAACATAACGCAGCCAAGACGTCGCCATTGGCCTAGTCGACGACGTTGAAGTGCAGGTGAAATGGGAGTCATCGAGTTTTGCGTAGGATTCGCGACCTTCCAGTCTGAAGCGGCGGTTGATAGGCGAGACGATCTCAAGTCTTGCGTGCTGTTCACAATACTGGAAACTTTTCAAACGAACTTTTAATTTTATGTCCTAGGAGGCCCGTACGCGTCCACGCCAAGGCGAAAATGGAGACAGGAAGGGGCTTATGCGGCGGAGAGACGTACGACTTTGCAATACAAGCGGTCGGCCAGTCGAGGCCACCTCCTCCGCTCATATGTTGCAAAATCTCTATGCCTTCCGCTCCTCGTTGCACCGATCGCAATGGCAAACAAACTGGTACTCCCTGCTTAGTCGGCCACCGACGTCAAAAGACACAAGGATCACCAATTAGTTGACCACGTTTTCCCACTATTAAAATTCAATCCGACAGTTGAACGGAGTACTTACCGAAGACATTCCTCTCGTTCGTTCACCTCCTGGTCGACGTCAATGTACGAGATGCAGAGCTCCTCACCGGCCTACATAGCACAATCCAGTTAGTATCCTTCTCTTCTGAAAATTACGAAATAATAAAAAAAACTTACCCCAATGTCTTGCACCGCGAAAACATGAGCAGCTCCGTCTTTTGTGTACAACACCGTGCAGTTCGGGTCGCAGCTGTGGTTCATTGTGCAAATGCCGGAGAACAGAGCCGTCCCCTCCACACCCACGAAGTCTTCTTCCAGTGCGTAGCATTCCTCTTCTCCATGTTCATGGTCGTTCTCCGCTTCACAGTCGCAGAGCTGCTTGTGTTGCTCCGCGAACTTCTCCAGAGCCGCCTTGACACGAGACAGTACCGGCGGCATCTCCTTCTTGTCTTCAGGACTGGCCTCGCTCAGTGCCTCCCCCAAGGCGTGGAACGGGTGGTCGATCTCCATACTAATGTTGTTCATCTCGAACATCCCCACTACGCAGCTGAAGAAGTCGACGTTCAGGACTTCCTCGCACGAGGACAGAACCGCGTCAGTCGAGAGTCCATTGAGTTCTCCCTGTGCTTCCAAATGTGCGAGGTTCTCCTTGACTCCGTTGATAAAGTACTCGAACGTCTGGGAGATGAGTGAGCGGAACTTGTCTCTGTATTCCTCGAGTGTCTCTCCTTCTTCCAGATCGTCTTCAGAGGTGATGACCTCCCACCAGGGCAGTTTACAGAACATGTCAACTGGTTGTCTCGCCTGTGCCATGTCCTGTGTAGCAACGAAGAGCAACATGATCTTGGCCACGACCTTGGCCGCCAATTGGAAGATCTCATTGGTCACGAGCGTGTGGTTGAGGAACGTCCCAATAGCGTTGTCCCTCTCTTCCGAATGAGGACACAACAATGCGTGGTGTTGCGCGTACGCATTCTCTTTGCAGCTGTCGGAGCAATACAACGTTCCGCACGTGCATTTCACCTGGTTTTCAGCAAGTTTAAACACTGAAAAGTAGCTCTCTTCGGGGCTTTTACCGCCTTCTTTTTGTAAAAACGCGATGGCTGTTTCAAAGTCCACGTCACTAGCTGCAGCTTCATCAGCTGGGGCCTCTTCACCTTCCACTTCGGATCTACTGGCAACCACCCGCGCCCAGCACGCCTTACTGTCGATCAACGGCACGAAGCAATTGTCGCAGCAGTCCACAAACTCCTTATTATCCTCATGTTGCATGGCTACAAAGGGCGCTTCGGTCCAAATGGGCTCTCCAGCTTTGAGGTTCCGACCGGCGAAGATGGCTTTGCCCTTGTCATCCGCAAAGTCGCAACGGATCGGCGGGCTGTGGAGTCGCGACTGCAGCAGCTTCTCGAAGTACGCGGCCACCTCTGGGCGATTCTCCTGCATTGTCTTGATGGATCTTGGCGAGTTGGCGAATGACACGAAGGGCTGAAGAGATCAGAGCGTGACTGGTCCGTAGTGTGTTGCGGGCACTTTGCGCGCGCTTTACAGCCCCCGACTGATGTTCTAATCGAAAACATCGAGTTTAACAGAGCCTCTATTAATAAGTAGAAACGGTAATGAATAGTTTTAATATTATAATACTTAATAGTGATGTAGACTCTTTTTAACTAGGACCTATTGTTACAACAGATAGTTTGGGAGAGCCGCAATCTGTATGATAAGCAGAGGAGAGGAGCAGCTGTCCCGTCCATCCACACAATGGTACCGGTATTGCGGTACATTATATCAGGTTGTTACTTGAAGGGCTCCGATAATGCTCAAAAGCTATGGCGAACACGCGCCTTAATGTTTAACCCCAACAATTTTTATCCTTAAAATGAGGATCAATTTTGTTTTTCATTTTTTCTATCAGAGCATTTTTTATCCTCAACCCATCTCGTTTAGGATAAAAAAGAGTGTTGGTCAGTTCAAGACACCAGCGCAACTCGTCGGCTCACCGCTCCCCCGCGCCGCGCTGGAAGCCATGTCAGACAGCGAATCATCCGTAGACGATGTCTGCTGGTCAGACACAGACTCTGACGACGAGGACGCAACCACAGGAGCCTGGAGGTACATTGATTGCAGCCACGTTCAAGTACTGTTGGACGACGTGGAAACACTTCTGCTGGAGAAGGCGCGAGTGGAAGAGGACCAGGTTGTCAAGCGACTTCTACAGAGAATGTTTGGTACTACGCAGCACAACACAACAAGCATCAGTATATCGCGGATTCTGTTCACGTGGTTGGATACCACAGTTCTCTCAAAGCCACAGCAGTTTGTGAACGCGCGCTTGGATGAAGCTGTGGCAGTCACTGTTGACGAGCTCTTCGCATTTATTGAAGTGGAGCTCTGGCTAAGCTTCTATCATGTGACCCCGTCGTTCTTTTTCGACAACGCGAATAGACAGCAGTATCCAGCAGCTACGTCCTGCATGACGTTTGACAGATATCGCTCTATTCTGGCAGCGTTGAACACAGCATGCAGACCGGAAACTGATGGCTTGAATCAATGGACAGCTCCATTTAGCCCGGATCGTGATACGACGTATGCCGCTGAGCTCATTAGGCGACTGTGTGCCGATATTGGTTTTGTTCCTGGTACGACTATTGCATCTCTAGACGATGACCTCATACGACTACGCTCTGCTAGCGTTGATGATGTTGGGCTAGCTCATATCCGCAATCCAAAAAAGGGGTAATGTAGTTCATAAGCGCTTTGAATTGCTGATGGTGCTCATGAGAAATATTCTGTCGTGAAGCTGCTGTGGCACTCTCTCAAAGACCCAGAGCAGCACAGCCACTAAGCATAGTCGACGGAAATACTCGTCAAACGAGCACATCCGAGTTAAACGGCACGTTTGCCTACAAGAAGCGTGTGCATTTCGAGACAGAGAAGGAGTGGATCGACTTGAGGCTTTCCAAAACAGAGGCACATATCGCGGTAAGCATTTGTAATATTTTCAAAATAAATACGTGTGTTCTAACGGGTGAAGCGCTACTGTAGACACGGATTGAAGGTGCATTGCAGCGGAGCTGCATTATTTGCTGTCGACATAACCACGACATTGAAAATCAAGGTCACAGCCGCCTAGGATTCAAGACCAGCTTTGAGTGCAACGTATGCAAGGTGTTGCTGTGCCGGACAAAACGCTGGGATAGCGATCAGTCGTGTTTCGATAAGTTTCACGCTGATAGAAAGCTACCAAATCCTTGCAAAGCTTTTGATCGGCTGACATCAACCAAGAAGAATGAAAATCGAGCTCCACCACCTATTCGAAGCAGATCCATATCACTAGATGCCCGTAGAACACGAGCTCCAAGTGTTCGTCTTACCAACAAGAAGCGCAGGAGATCACTTCGTCTACAAGAAGGAGGCAGTTCCTCTATCCGGCTGTGAGTTTTTTATCCTAAACTTTAGGATAAACTCACACAAAGCCGATGTACGGCATACACGATTTTGACGAAGCCCTCCGAAGATGTTAGGAGGCCTAGGAACAGCTCCGTAGGCCCACATGAAGAGGAAATAACGATCTTTCATTTAGCATAAATCAAACTTTGAACGTCCTCGTGGACATTTCACACCAGGCTCTCAGAAATTGATCCTTATTTTTATCCTAAAAATAGTTTTGTTGGGGTTAATTGGTTCAGTTGGCGTCGTGCTCTCATCCTGTGAGCATTAACGCAGCTGAGGCTTCACTTGAGCGGTGTCAGCCATCCGCTTGCTCGAATTCGTTCGTCGGAACACCCGAGAAACCTTCATCACCAGCTCACAGTGGCTCTGGCCTGATGTGGGGGTCGCCGAAAGGCGCCATGAACCTTCGGGGACGCGTACGTGCTTGCCCGTACCGTTGAGTAAATAGTATTTACTAAATACAATGCAATGCCCAAGAGAAGTGCGACTCCTTACGGTGACAGCGATGACTCATCGTCGAGTACTTGTAAAAACCTATGGACGAAGTTGATCTATTATCATCACGATGGTTTCCTGCTTCTTGTGGGATCTTAATCCTTATGCCACCGCAGTGTAGCCATCACGTCGGCTCTGTTTCTTGGCGAATGCAACCATTCCAGCACCAAGTACAGCGCCCATGATGGCCCAGGCGATACCAATGGGGTAGCTGGGGTCATTAGTCTCGACGCTACCAGCTATAGCTGCCTGACGGACGAAACCCTGAGCAGTGACGCTGTCTACACCGACGAGCTGCTTGCGCATGCTGTTCTTGGGCTTGAATGTATCGCCGGGCCATTTCGCGAACTCGCTGGCCTGCAGCCACCAAGCCGGATATCCAATCGATGCCTGTTGCTCCGGTCCCTCACCGGTTGTCATGTAGCCATCGCTGAACTTGGCAACCAACGTCCATGCCAAGTCCCACCACTGAGCCACTACCTGTTCTGCGAACTCGTTACTTTGGGCTTGAAGACGCACTGCAAGCTGAGTCTCATTCACCTGTCGCTCTTTGTGTACTTGTTCCTCCATTGATCTGCGCCGAGAGAAGGCGAGTTTCTGTAGCGAATCAATCTTGCCACGGATATCAACGCTCATCGAGTTAAAGCGCAACAAACTCCAGTTGTTGACGAAGTTGAAGGCCCACCAAGCAGACTGCGGGTGGAACTTGCTCTGACGACCTAATAGATACGATTTCGGGATAGATTCTTGTGCGCAGGAGAACGGTACGAACACCGAGCCGTGAGGAGCGCCCTGGGCGTACCATGCCACACCACCGACGGCATCCGGCCCTTTGTGGCTGCGACTCTGGAGAACGAAGGCAAACAGTGTACGGTACATGGAGATCGGGCGTTCCCAACCGCCAATGACACCTCCAGGGCTGCCCGACCACCGCACCGGATTCCCGAACGGACCAGCAGCTAAACCCTTGGTCATGTCGTAGCGCGTGCCTTCGTAGTGATCGCGAAGGAGATCCATGATCTGGAACGTCTCCACTTGACGGTCAGGTTTCACGGAGAACGGGTACGTAGCGTACTGCGAGAAGCTGCCTAGACGAGCATCAAGCTGAAGCGAGGGGGCAAGAACATCAAACACGCGCCAGACACGACGGCCGGTGTAAAGCGGACCGATGGCGTCTTTGTCAGCAAAACCGTACGCGGCAGTGAAGTCAAAGGGCTTGACCCCTTTCGGGTCCCACCAGCCCTGCTCCTCCGCCAGCGTTAGTACATTCGCCGAAGCCATGAACCAGTCAGGTTGGCTGAGGTCGATCTCCCGGATCGTGAAGCCGTTCGCGATCACCGTCACGTGACCGTCAGGTACACGCTGGGCTGCCCATACAGCGCCGGCATGGTCTTTGCCGGTCATTATGTGGAAAACCCACACCTCTCCAAACTTGTCACCGATAACAAGCGCCTCAGCCGAGTCGCCGTAGTCCGGTTTCGCCATATCTCCACTGTCCTCGCTGTAAAATCCGTATTTTTCAGCCAGTGTCCCCATTGTATCGACGGCGCAGCGTGCAGTGGCACAGCGTTCGAGGGCGATCTTAGTGAGCTCTGCAATGCCAAAGAGGTTCTTGCCCCCAGGCACATCCAACGGCCAGCCGACAGTCTTAGCACCGCACGTGCTTTCGCCAATACTGAGCTGCGCTTCGTTCATCATCCCGTAGTCTTGGTCGAAGTACGCGTACGTGTGATCCACTTGTGGGATGTACCCCAAAGGGGTCGAGTACGCTTGAGTCTTCTCGACATCGGGGTCGAACACAGGCTGGTAGTGAACACCACGGTCCGGTACCACCACTCTCGGATATCCACCGTTGAAATTGTACACGGCGCGTTTGCTACCTGGCTCGTGGTCTTGGGCTGGAACGCGAACGAGGCGAAGATCCGCAGCACCGCCACCGGCGTCGTCCGTGTGAGCGATCAGCGTTGAGTTATCTGCACTCGCTCCTCTCGTCACCGCGATCGCCGTGCATGCTTCCACACGAGCTTGTAGCATAGATATCATCACGAGTGCAAGTGCACAAGCGCCGATTTGGGACCGAAAGAGCTTCATCTTTAAAGCTGGAGCAATTGAGTTCTATTAGTACGTCTTAGACGTTGGCGGTCGATGCAAAAAGAGGGAATGAGAGCTCAAGAAGTCCAAGACCACTGCAGCTTCGCCGTAACGGACGTCAAAAGCGTCTTGAAAGTCTCTCGCCGTGCGATCGGACAAAACGTGACTTGTTGTTGCAGCTTCTCATGTGTCAACGCCTCTTCACTGGAGAGGAAAAGCACCGGACAACATCAGCCAGGAATACTCAACGATGTAAGTGGTAAGAACGACGTGATGGACGTTACACGTCCCATTAGCCAGCCATTGGCCGGAGAAGAGGCATTCGTGTGACGTGGCATGGGATCCAATCGACCACCGAGTCACTGCTTCAGTTTTTCAAGACGAAGAAAGTTTCACTGCATTTTTCAACGATACTAGACATCTACTACGTTTTGATCACGACTTTCTAGTTGCGACGCATGCGACGGGAGCATTTACCGGCACTTTCGGCCTCACCTGCGACTTCATCGCTCTGGCCGCCCTTAGTTGCAGCAGACGCGGGTGCATCTGTGACGGGAGCAGGGGTGACGGCCTTAGGGGCGGCTGTAGTAGGCTTCGGGGTCGTTGGAGCAGGAGTTGTAGCCTTGGGGGAAGCGGGAGCAGGTGTGGTAGCAGCCTCATCACTTCCTTCCTCCGAGGTATCAGCAGCAGGGGCAGACGGCGTGGTCGAGGCGCCGGTGCCGGCACCGCTTCCCGGCACGATGATGTCCGCACAAGTCGGGTACGTCTGGTCGGCGATGTCCGAATGCCAGTAAAACTGCAGCACGCAGTCACCGGCCTTTTCGCACCCCTCAACGTTAGCGGGCATCTTGGCGGTGGCACTTCCCTCACCTCCGTGCTCAGCGAACGGCTCGATGTTCAACACGGTCTTGTAGCTCTTGTATGTGATCACGCCCTTAGCGTCTTCACTGGGCTTAAGAATGCTGAGCTTCATGAAACCAGGGTGAGGGGCATCAATCCTCCATCGAACGTCGAAGTCCTTGCCTGGTTGAAGGGTGGTAACGTTGCTGCCTTCCTCGTACACGGTGCCACGGCATCCGTTCAGGAGGTTGAACGTCGGAGACGGCGGGAAGTCGACCTGCTTGTGCTGCGAAAGACCTTCGATAGGGGCGATCTGCATCTCGTTCAGCCCGATGTTAATGAGAGCACCCGAGTCCTTGTGGAATTTCTCCGACATCTGCCGGTACGTCGGGAAAAGCATTAGTCCGTGGCCTTCCACTCCGGCGAAGAGGAGAGCGGTGGCTACGAGCGACGTGAAAGTACTTGACGGCATGGCTGTGCTGCTGCTCTGGATGCGAATTGAGGAGTGAGGAGAAGCCGATAACAAGTCGAACAGCAAGACGGCCAGCGAATGGAACGTGACTGAGATCGCACACACTTGACAACTTGTCGGTAGATTAGAATCCCTCTGGCACGCATAAAACACCGTGATTCATCTCCTTGGTTCCAGCTGTACAAGACCAGATAACTTTACAAATCTTCTTGATATCAAACTGCATGACAGGCTTCTACACTGTTATACACGACCACCAAATGAGTCATGACTACCAGTCATTGAGGATACAAGTGCCTTACGGACGGAGTGAGTCTCCTCCGTACCAAATGTGGCCAACACAGTTCATTAAAAAGGTTACGAAAATTAATCAGTGATATCGACGGAGGCTGATGCTGGTGGTGTCCAAATTGAAATTGATTAACGCACCTTGGTGGTCGCTTCGCTGTTCGCGACGTTCATCTGATCCCACCTCACCCAAGTTCTCGCAAACCACCTGGACGCGATACAGTACTGTAGTATCGCGCAAGACTGGATGCCACCCTCAAAAGTGCAAGAACATGCGCCTGGTAACCAGGCTGGTTCTCCTGTCACTGACAGGCTGTCAGGAGACTTGAAAACCTAAAGATCGGCAGCTTTATTAATACAAGAGGAGGAACAAACGACACTGATGGCATTGACGTTTACGGTAAATTTACCATCAACCGCACGCGACAGAACATTTAAAAACTTAAAACGATAGACTTCTTCGTCCACTACGAGTCGACTGCTACATGTAAATCTATTGGCGGCGCATGCGGCGTGAACACTTGTTAGTGTCCGAGTCGCCAGCGACGGATGAATCGGTAGTCGAGGTGCTAGGTGCAGTCGTAGCGGTAGATGGCGCAGTGGTGACCTGTGGGGCCGCAGTGGTCGCCGTCGGGGTCGTGTTCGTCGACGGGGTCGTGTTGGACGAAGGCGTAGTCTGTGCAGTGCTACCGTCGGTCGATTCCTCTGTCGACGGCGTAGTCTGAGCATTGCTACCATCAGCGGAGCCGACCGTGGATTCCTCGCTTCCAGCAGCTGAAGTCTCCGAAGACGCAGCCGTCGGAGCAGCGGTAGTACCGGTAGTTGAGGTGCCGCCACTACCACCCGACACAATGATATCCGCACAGGTAGGGTAGGTCTGGTTGGCGATGTCCGAGTGCCAGTAGAACTGCAGAGCGCAGTCACCGGCACTGTCGCACCCGGTCACATCCGTGGGCATCGTCGCGGTAGTGCTGCCTTCACCGCCGTTGTTGGCGAACGGGTCGACGGTTAGAATTGACTTGTAGTTCTCGTACGTGATTTTACCGGCAGAGTCCTTGCTCGGCTTGACAATGCTCAGCTTCATCGTGCCGGGGTGGGGTGCCTGGATGATCCACTTGACATCAAAGTCAGCACCAGCTTTCAACGTGGTGACATTGTTGCCTTCCTCGTACACAGTGCCTCGACATCCGTTCATGAGGTTGAACGTCGCAGCCTCTGGGAAATCCTTTTGCGAACGACCTGACAGATTCTCGACAGGCGCGTACTGCAGCTCCTGGTCGCCAGCCTGAGAGAGGGCGCCTGAATCCTTGCGGAATTTGGCGGAGATTTGACGATAGTCGGGCACCAGCATCTGACCGTGGGCATCGGCGGCCGTGAACAATGCGGCAGCGGTGGCTACCAAGGCAAGCGAGACGATTCCAGTAGGTTGCATGGGGTCGTTTTACTGTTCGGGTTTAGATAGCTGTAGCACGCCAAAGTGAAAATGATAGGAGAGCGATAGTTTCTGAGCGAGGACCTTCAGGTCGAGACGTTACTCGGTAGATCCGAAAGACGGAAAAGCGCGACGGAACCATGAAGAGGACATCCGACAATGGAGTCCGGCAGATTGTGAACAGGAACCTGGCGTTAAGCGAGCTGAGCCGGACGAAACCTTTGGTTTCTAATGATCTCAAAATACAATTAAGAAATATAAAGCACAGGTTTCAGGATTCTAGAGAGCGATTTGTTGTTTTTTTGTTAGAGTTTAAATGTGTGCAATTCATCACACTTGTTTATCTTTATGAGTCCCGAGTCTGTCAGGTGTTTCTTGGGATCTGTAATGTTGTACTGACTTAGTTCTACTGAGAGGCTCAACCTGACGGGCGCTTTACCTTCTGGTGGATGCTCCAAGGTGGCTAGCGCGAGTCACACGTAACAATGCTGTCGTTCGTCGGATGCGTGTGCGTGCACTTCAGCTTGACCTTGCGGATACCGACGACTCGTCGGCGACGAGAATCTCGTCACGAGATACCAGACCACCAGCAAGAGAGAGAGAGAGAAACGCATGGTTATCTGTAGTAGGCCTCTCATATCCAGCGCACTAAGTTTCGTAGAGTAAGAGATCACATCGTTGTCTGTACTACTCAAACTTGATATGTACGTACGCTAATGACAACTATGTTGTTGGTTTAAGGGGTATTCTTGCCACCAGATTTATACAGCACAACATTCAAAACTTACGTCAAAGGCGAAACTAGTGACGACGCATACGGCGAGCGCACTTGCTCGTCTCCGCCTCACCAGCAACGGACGAGTCAGAATTGAAGGAACTCGGGGCTGTCGTAGTCGAAGGTGAACCATTCGTCGATGGAGTCGAGTTGGACGAAGGAGTCGAATTCGACGACGGGGTAGAGTTCGATGACGGGGTAGAGTTCGACGAGGGGGTAGAATTCGATGATGGGGTAGAGTTCGACGAGGGGTAGAGTTCGATGATGGGGTAGAGTTGGAGGAGGGGGTAGAATTCGTCGAAGGGGTCGACTCGTCATTGCCTCCAGTGGTCGTACCAGCATCCGATGATTCCGTAGTCGTAGATGTCGAAGTGCCACCTCCGCTTCCTGACACGACAATATCAGCACACGTCGGGTACGTCTGTTTGGCGATGTCCGAGTGCCAGTAAAACTGCAACACACAATCTCCAGGCTTGTCGCAACCCTCGACGTCCGCAGGCATCTTAGCAGTCGTGCCGTCTTCACCGCCGTTCTCAGCGAACGGTTCAATGTTCAGTAGAGTCTTGTAGCTCTTGTAGGTGATCACACCCTTGGCGTCTTTGCTCGGTTTGAGAATGCTCAGCTTCATGAAGCCCGGGTGGGGGCCTCAATCTTCCATTTTACATCAAAATCCGAGCCGGGTTGAATGGTGGTCACCTCGCTGCCTTCCTCGTACACAGTACCGCGGCATCCGTTCTGAAGGTTGAACGTCGCGGAAGGAGGGAAATCGGCCTGCTTGTGCTGCGAAAGCCCTTCAATGGGGGCGATCTGCATCTCGTTCAGGCCGATGTTAATGAGCGCACCCGAGTCCTTGTGGTACTTCTCTGACATCTGCCTGTAGGCAGGCACAGTCATCTTGCCGTGAGCATCCGCAGAGGCGAAGAGTGCGGCCGCCGTGGCCACCAGAGCAAGCGAACCGAGTCCCGTTGGCTTCATCTTTCACTGTTCGAAGAGATTAATCAGCGTTCTTGGCCAGCAACTGGAGATAGCTCGGGAGCGCGAAATCGGAAATGAAAAGGTCATGGCTCATGGCGTTCCGTCGGGCCGAGCGCAGGGGAAAAGCGTGGCAGTGCAGTGAAGACAACGTATCCGTACGGAGATATAGCACAGGATGGGGGCACCGGTTATTAAAACTACCACTAGTAATGTGAGTGTGGCAAAAGACATTGAGATACAACCGCCACCAGCAATTACTAGTGGATTGAGTTTTCACAAGCCAATGTTTTACATCTTTTACATGTTCGCCTCCGACAATTAGCGAAGGCGACCGTCAAACACTAAAAAGGTCGCCCTTGTATTGTTGGGCTTACAATTGCAACACGCGTTTCGGTAGCAGCGGTGCTTACAAAGCGTAACGTAGCACAGACGACCTTGAAGTCAAATCGCAACGTTTTAATCCTTTCACTCAGAGTTCGTTGTGTGAGCGGGGCACGCGCTGGCGTAGGGTCTCAACAGTAAAAGAGCAGGATTCCCTGGTTACATGATGTTCAATAAAGTCTAGCGCTACACTTGGCTGGCGCTGGGGACACCAAAAGTGCACACAACTTTCCAACTACAGTAGCATCGAGCGCTAATACACCGCTGCAATCGCTTCGATGAGCTTCGAAGCCAACTCGTCATGTGTCGGTAACTTCGGGTTCATTCGCGACTGTTGTAGCAGGAAAAGCTCCTGCTCATCCAGTCCCGTAGATGTAAGTCCCTGCGGCTGAAGCTGGTGGGGAAGCACCACATAGTCACTGTTGGTCTCGCAGATTTCCATCATGGTGAGTGCCACCTGCTTCCAAATCTGCTTCAGTCCACGCAAGACGCCAGCCACCACATGAGGGTTTACAACGGCGTGACCACGCGTCTCGGGGTGTCGATGGCGCGGGGGTGAAGCGAAGAAGATTCGAAGGACGTTGTCGGATGAGTCGTCGTCCGCAGGCTCCACGATAGCAAGCACCTCAATCTATGACGACAGGGTTAGACAAACATATACACGAAGTTATCCGCACAAACGTACCGAGAATTGAGATCCTTCAGGCAAAGAAGGTACGAACAACTTCATGCCAAACTCCAAGCGTCGACGCTTCGAGTTGAGGGGGTTCGTGTCACGGGCTTTTGCTTCCTTGTTCAGTCCAGAAGGCGGGCGTTTCTTGTCCCGACCGAGCGATGCCGGGTGAGATCCACCGGTGCTTTGGACGAAGCTGCTCCGTTTGTCTCCCCGGCTGCTATCAGTGCTTTGAAGTGAAGATACTGGCGGATCTTGACCTCGGGCTTTCACGAGCGCATAGTATTGGAAATCCTCCACTTGAGCTACTTCAACGCCTGGAATTCCGCTTAGCGGCATGCGGAAGACCTGCTTACGGATACATCCACTTGTTCGTTCACGAGACTGACCTGGTGCTACGATGACACGCCAGGCACTGATGTCAACCTCCATCGTCCCGCTGTCTGGATGGGCAGTTCTGAAGAACGAACAAGCGTCCGATAACAAAGCCTCGAAAAAGAGGGGCGCTGTCACTTTACTGCCCATATTCTCCTCCAGCACTTGAGCAAACTCTTCCGGGACGCTCTCGAAAAATGGTGTAGCTGTAGCAGCGATCGCAGCCTGTGACGATAAAATACCGCGACTTGACGATTGACCACGACTAAAAGGTCTCCATGGGAGCTGGATAGGTAACGTGCTGAGACTGTCGGTATTCGCGTCTGAAATCGCAGAAATGAGGCCTTTCACGGTTTCGAGCGCAAATGTACGGGGTAGGAAGGCCAAATCCGGCTTCACCCGCGCTTTTTCCCGTGATCCACGGCCGGACGACACTTCTGTACCGCTACTTGCGACGGAAATGTCGGTAGTTGTCGGCGCATCAGCACCCAAAAGAGAACCACGACGCACTGCTTGGGACGCGAAGTTCTGGCTGGTGTTCATGTCTCGAAGGAGCTTCAGTATCATCGCACTACTGCTACGAACCCCATCCAAAGCACCACGCTCTATCAGCGCCTTGAGCATCGTAGCTCTTGAAAACACGGTACCTGCTCGCCATCGGATGTGCAGAGCTGACTTGGCTCGCGCTTCATTGATCTTGTCGTTCGCTGGGGTTTCTTCACGTGTGGTAATACTTCCCCGCTCCTTCTCACCATCGGGGACTGCAACGTCCTCGACATCCACGAGCACCTCAATGGAGAAACAGTTGCTGTACGGGATACTAAGCGTGTAGATCTTAGATCGGAATGCAGCTTTGTGCGGTCTTTTGCCATGGTTTGTGTCCGTATCATCATCCAACAAGTCATCATCGATCGTGCAGGAGTGATACTGCTCAATGGCGACTGCTTTCATGCTGTTGGCCCTCCTGCTGCCATTCGTAGGAAGATTAGCCATGGTATCTGCATCCGGGCGATAACTGAGTGCCCGAAGAAGCCCAAAGCGAGGATGGGGGTGCCAGTCACGAAGCATTTCATCCGCCCCCTTTTCCCCAGGAGAATTAGCCGTTGCACTGGAAGCTGTCGATCCACTTGGAGCAGATCGAGTGAGCAACGTTCGATCTTTCTTGCACTTGAGACGCGCCGCACGAGGAGCAACCATCTCCAGGAACTCATGGACACTCAAACCGGGTATAGTCGCCGTCGTAAGTTCTGTCATCTCTTCCTCAGCCATCTCCAAGAACGACGGCGTTCGTCCAGATGCTGCGTTCGCTTCAGCGACAGCTTCCAGCCACGGGAGACGAACGTTCCCATTATCCCAACTGGTGAGCATCGGAGCCTGGAACGTAGTGCCTTTGGCCTGCAGTAAACCTCCAGTCAAGTGAGGCGCCGTCGCTGCTCTAGCCAAAGCACGTGAAGTGGGCGAAACACTCGACTGCGACGCTGTCTCAGCCGCAAGAGCCACCAACGACGACAAGTCCGAGCTGTAGACGAATCCAATTGCATGATCAAACTGTTTGGACAGGAAGACGCCGCGTTTACGAGATGATCCGTGGTCACGTTCACTTCGAGAATCTTCTTCAGCTTCAAAGCTCGTACTGCCGCTTCTGCTGGTAGGGACTGAAGGGTGTGCGAAGCTCATGGATCCAGCTTTGTTGGCCAGCCACATGCCCTTCCCGAATCGAGCTGAGCACATAATCAAGTACACTTGCGGACTGCAGACACCCGCCCCTTTATCTCCTGGTCTCTGCAGCACACGGAAGGATTCCCACGCGTGTAGTTTCTTGCTGGCTGCAATTAATTTCTGCACAAAGTTCTGCCCCATGTATCTCTGTGTAGCTGCAGCTCGGAAGCCCCAATGGTGTGTTTTACCTCGCTCCACATGGAACAAACAGGAAGCGTTCGGCTTGGTAGTGAACACCAGTTTACGATGTTGTGTAGCTCTCAAGAAATAACCCGTAGCTGGGTCCATAAGATACACTGGAGCATCAGCTGCACTTCGACTGAACACGTGGTCCTTCAGGCTTCCTTTCACCTGTTCATAGAGAGAACTACCACTTGTACTGGACGAAACAACCTCAGGTCGTTGACTACTAAGTCCGAGCGGTCGGCTGAGTGACGTCCGGCCGTGCTGCGGCCAACGCTCGCTAAAGGCCTTGAACAGCTCGGCCCGCGCGGCGGTTAACACTTCCGTAGGGGTTAATTTATGTTCCTGAGTCTGACGACCGACGGTGGCGAGCGTTTCCCACAATGACGCGAAGAAGCCCCAGCCGTGTCCTTCGGTGACGATTGTGATGGATACGAGAGTAGGTAGCAAAGCAAAGAAGGCAAGAGGCACGACTGGTGTATTAGCTACGGTGTCGCTGAGGGTGGAGGCGCCCAGGAGCAGCAGGGAGCTCGTCCCCAGCGACAGCAGCAGCAAAGGGACCTTGGACGCCATGGTGACTCCTCCAAACTGGTAACAAACGTCACTCAGTTGAGGGAGGGGCTTAACCGTTTACGCCAAAAATGAGATAAAATGTTTACGACTCGGGCTACTGTCATATTGCAATGTACTTGCAGGTCACTGGTCACACACTAATAATACATGTATTGGAGGCAGGGTCTATTTTTATACCGATCTAAAACCGGTAGTTTTGGAATGCTGCGATAGCTAGCTTAAATACCGGTTTCAATACAGTATCGGAATGTACTGTACTGTACTGTATGATTTACACCATTGAGTACGTTGCTGAATGATGATGTACTGTTGTGCATACCCGAAATAATCGCTACAAGGGCGTGATGCGTTTGGCTTGCAGCGTTATTCCTATCTTGTGAAGGTAGAAATGGTGATACATGTACTCACTGTCCCGATCAATTGCTTTTGACACGCAGCCAGGGACTATATATTGCTTGGTGGCTCAGTACATGGCATGAGGTACTGTAACCGGGTTTTCACGCGCTCTCACGACACTCTGCACTTGCAGTGCATGTACACTGTACATGTGATAATTTATTTCGCCTTCTCACATTCGCCACGCAACTGACAACGACACCCAACAAAAGATCCTGCACAAGGAAGTTTACATGTACGAAGGCTTACGGCAGGTGGTAAGTAACCACGAAACCGAGCGGTGCTGCACGTGCTGTCCAACGAAATAGCTTCATTATTATCGTGTCCATTGGTTATGCATGGCAGTCGCTTCAACATGTATTTAATACATGTAGGGAAAATATCCACCGATGCTAATCTGTGTAGCCATTCGGCTTCAGCAAAATTAATCGTTGAATCATGTGATTAAAACCGGATTGCGCAGGCTTGTCGCAGGCGAGTTGCACACTTCAAGCACGGTGACAAACGGAAAAATGAGATACATGTACCAGTACACATGTACCATACACTTCAGTCAGGGAACAACAACTTTTAAGCTCAAGCGCATCGTCTAAGTGGATGTCCACTGTATCGGTTGCAGAGCAATTTTCACCGCCAAGTCATCGTGGAAAGCCCCGCCAAAGCCGCGAACCTATTTTCCACCAACGGCTGTCGCAGCATAACCAGACTCGGTTTCTTCAAGCTCCGCGACACCGAGAACGTGTGACTTTTGCCATACGTTATGTTTTGGCACCTTAAATCTGTGTCAGCACCTTAAAGTCTGGGCAGCACATTACTTTACGGCACCAGCACAAATAACTGTGCTGTTTTTGGCGGAGCCTCGTCTCTGGTGCTGTGCACGGATTGAAGATGGAGCAGCCAATCAGAGGAGCTTATGCGGACAGGTCATTGCGGACCAAATCGCAATTTGCATTTTGTTCTATTCAATTAACTGTCACTAAATTTGAGTCCACACCCTGTAACTGCCACTCAGTTGCGCAAAAATGCCGAAGCGAATCCTGTGGACCGAGCTGGCGCTCGCCTCCGAGGCAGCCGAAGGCGAATCGATCCTCGAGCGCCTGAAGGCGTTCGACATCTGCAAGAGTAATACTCTGGTGTGCACCGTGTGCACATTGGCTGTGGACCCACACAAGATGCGTTATCGTCTCCTGAAGTGCAAGTCCGAAACGTGCAGCGAGGCCTCGGAAGTGGCGTGTTCGTGGCGCGGCAAGCTGCTCACGTGTCTCTCTACATCTCGTATGTCTATCTACGAATCGGGTGTCCACACAACTCTGCTAGCTTCCCCCCAGAGGAAGAAGAAGCTCACGACTGCGCAGAAGACGTTTTGCCGGGAGATGGCAGCTCATCACCTCAGGCCGCAACGCATCCGACATGCGCTGGCGCGCAAGTTTGACACGTCTTTGGAGAATTTGCCTGGACTTCAAGTTGTCCAGAACTTCGTGAACCACTACAGCCGATCGTCCTTGCAGAACCACGACCGAGTGGATGAAATGCGGGATTGGGTCCACGCGAGGGTTTTTACGGGCGCTGAGGCCTTGGATCAACCTTTTACTTTTGCGTGGAGACTGGATTGTGATGGGAGGCCGGTAGTTGGCAATGGATCGAACGAAAGTCCTTTTGTACTAGGGATATCAACGAAGACTATGATTATGCGGCTACATTTACCAGAGGACAGCTTCATTCTACACATTGACGCCACTTATAAAATGAACCACCGTGGCTACCCAGTCGTCGTTGTTGGAGTGTCCGACCGGTCCCGGGGTTTTCATTTGGTGGCTCTATACATTGTGTCACAAGAAACGCACTGTATTTTTGAGGAGGTGTTGCTATCTTTACGTCGTCAGTACTACTATCTCAGTGGAAGGGAGCTATCGGTCCGCAACGTTATGGCGGACGCTGACAGGGCGCAGTACAACGCGATCTGTACGGTGTTTTCTGACTGCGCGGGTTTCCAGTTTCTGATGTGTTTTTTTCATGTGATTAAAAACATCCAGAAGGCTATCAAGGGATTTCCCTCGGTTGTGTCGGCTTCCTTGATAAGAGACGTGTATGATTTACACTTTGCCCGGAGCGAAATGGAGTTCAACGGACTTCGGGACCGCTTTTTATTGCTGTGGATGCAGAATCCGTTTTTAGTGGGTTTCGCTCACTATATGAGAGACCAGTGGCTCTATGGACCTTTTTCAAAGTGGCAGCGGTACCTGACGCCGTCGGGCTTTGCTGCAACGAATAACCCGTCGGAGACATTTAATGCTCTACTGAAGCGGGACTACACACTGAGAAGACGACTGAAGATGGGCACTCTAGTACAAGAACTGGCAGATTGTACCCACGATCTATCCTCCGCCACGAGGAAATTCAGTTTTGACATAGCAGTGCCAGCAACCCTCACGCGAAGGGTCTCCGAATTGATGAAGGAAAGGTTGATTGGGGTGTGGAACGGGGTAGAACCCCAGCCTGCGTATGCTGGAGGGCACACTCTGGTGTACGTAGTTTCGCAGCTCGCAAAACGTGTACAAGTTGCGCCTCACAAGCGGTCAGAGGAAGGGGTCGCAGTCTCGGCCCAGATGGGGGCGAACTATGCGCGCATGGAGGTCGAAGGCCAGCCGTGGGGTGGCTGGCCAGTGGATATCACGAGTCGTTGGTGTCCTTGTAGCTATTGCTATGCGTTTGGCGTTTGTGTCCATGTCCTATACGCCCTGAAGGCCACCCAGCATGTCGACAGCAGCGGAAGGAACGTCTTCGTAAACCGCAACAAGCGGAAGCGAGGTGGCGACTCTTCAGGTGGCAGACCGCTGTCGGTTGGGCCTGCGCTTACTTTCTAGAGGCTCCAGCACAAGCGTTACGTGGACTCCGGACGTGCGGAGCGTTGTATAAGGCTAACAAGGGTCACGGGCAAAGGATATACCCGAGGGTTTGCTATAAATGCTCCAGAACAATCACAATCGAGATTTACGTAGCAGTGGGTAGTGCAGCGTGCGCATTTATCCAGATAGCAACTAGTTAACCCGAGGAAAAAGTTTCACTCGCTTTATCCTAACAGAAATGCCCCATGTAAATCGTGTTTCCCTTGTCAGAACTGGCTAAACGTTGTATTTACTTTCTCTGAGGTCAACAATATGCTATCGAAGATTTCTACTACATTGCCTACTCGAGGGTTTGTACTCATCTAGTTTAGTTGCTGCCATCTTCCTCCGACCAGCACTGATCGCAAGCACAGTTAAACCACGTCTGGTTCCCGTAATTCACCGTAATTTGAGCGCCTGCATGTACACTCTCAATCATCCGCACGAGCACTTTGACATTGGCTCGGTTCTGGAGCTCTACGAAAGTCGCGTTCGGCGTACATGAATGGCTGATAAAACGAGTGATTGAGCCGCACTTGTGAGCCTCCAAGTACACGTACTTGTTATTGCGCGACTTCGCGTTCAACAACATTGTGTATCCAGTATTCTGCTTCATTTTTTGCCCTGGCATTCCAGTTATGATCGGATCGTACGCGCTGAGCTCGCCTGCGTACTCTCCAATCACATCGCCGACACACAAGTCCGTGGTGGTGAAGACGCCGGTCCCGACACGACCCGTATCGAACAACTTCAGGGTCTGTAACGTCTTGGGAGCATTGCTGCACTTACCATCCAAATTACATGAGGTCGGGGTGCAGTACAATGCGCTGTCAGTGTTTTCGCACGTGTCCATGAAGCAATCACCTGTACAGGAACACCGGCCGAAGTCACCGATGTCTGGGAACTTCACATTCTCCGGATTGCTGCACTCTTCAATCCTCATGACGTTCTCGGGCCACTGCACCTCAATGGGCAAGAAGTAGCCAGATGTAGGTGGCTCTTCGTAGGTGGAGCGACGTTGATGGAGCTCTCGAAGCCGCTTGCGCAGACCCGGAATACGTAGGATGGCCTTGATCTTCTTAGCCTTTGTTGAATGCACGTGGTAGATGTGTGATCCGCTTCGGGTCACACCGCAGAGTCGTTGATGGCGCCGTTTGCGGGATCGTGGTTGGGTCCACTCTCCAGCCTTTACCTTTTTCTGGTGGCGCCGCTTTTGGCGCTGCCATCGCGTTGGCACGGTCTCTACAAACTCCGTCGCCGCCCGCAGCTCGGCGTCCGTCACCTCGGCCTCCACAACGGACTCTATCCGCCGCAACTTGTTGCGCGACCAAGGAGGAGACAATGGCACGTCAGTCGAGGTGCTATTGTCCTCTCCGTCCACCGCAGCACCTTCTCCATCCTCACCACCGTCCTCTTCATCCTCCGGAGCGTCACCGTTCATGTCGTTACCGCTATCGACGGCCGTGAGATCAACTATCACATGTGGTGGCTGACTGAGGGTACATGAAGGCAAACCCTCGGGTACAACCTGGCTATCCGACGCTCCAGAGCTAGTGGGGTCGCTCTGCAACCGCTCTGTTACTGGAATAGGCGTTCTGGGCGCGCTGGAGCGCTCTGCTTCATGGACTAAGAACTTTGAAAGCCGCGAAGCCGTTCCATCGCTCTCGGAAGGCAACACCGCTCGTATGGAGGCAAAGGCCTCGTCCAGATGCGCCTTGAGGGCGTCACGAAGGCGTATGGCCCGTGTGGGCGCTTCGTACACCCCCGGAACTAGTTGGAAGGATCGCAGTTTGCGCCAACGAACTCTGTCCAGGAACAGTGCGGTGCCAGCGATGTCGAAGCGACGACGCACCATATTCGTCATGGGGAGTGTTTCCTGCGTATCCAGCGTGACTGGATACGGGTCGTTGCGCGTGCCTGATATCTTCAGGACGACCCCCACCCGATGTCCGCGGCGATCACCACACACAAAGGCTTGTGAATAGTACTCTAGTACATCGCCTGGCCGCAACGTCTCTGGGGGGAGCTGCGAGGCGCTAACCCCCACCATTGCGGTCCCTGGAGTTCTGGAGCACCTGAGAGCGCTGGACACCTGAGCGGTGGTGTTGATTCCCGAATGAGATGCATGACGATCGCAAAAGTAACTTTGAATTTTCAAAATAAATGCTACTTTACTTACTTTTAACAAAAGTTACTTTACTTAGCAACACTTCATGTACCAGTTGCAGCGTCAACGTGGCAAGCGCTGTGCAATTAAAAGGGACGAATGGCCGGTGCTGTTTCTGTCTTTTTGTGTTCTAATCTTCCCGGCATTGTTGTGCTGGTCAGATTTCTTCGTGTGTTTTTAACGTTTCCTCCGCGACACCGCGACACTCACGCAGACAAGCCCAACAGGCAGGTGGAATCACTGCACACGAGGCGAGACAGCCGTGTGTGTGGCTCCGCTGTACAGTACAGTACATGTACAACCTGTTCGGTGTCCGACGCCCGTGTACTCCTCTCACCTGCGTTACTGTACCGACTTTATAGCGATCTTCATTTCCAAACTCGACAGCTAAGCAGCAAGTCCCTCCCAGTCTTTACTTCGATCAAACCAACACTATGAACATCCAAGCTCTTCTCCTCGTCGCGGCTTCCATGACCGCTCGTGCTACGGCCGAGTTCACTGTCACTTCCGGAACCACCGAGGCCACCACCTCAAGCACGGAACACGTGAGTTTCGTCAAACAGTGGACGCTCAACTCCGCCGTCACTGGCGACACCATCGACTCCATCGACCTGGAACTCGCTGGCCGCGTCTACGTGAGCTACGTGAACAATCTACCGACTGGCGTGCTTGGATATGTGAACGTATCGGGTGACTCGCAGACAGTGGTGGACGCCGTCACCGTCAGCAACGATGACTCCAACGACAACGACAATGATAATGATGACGCCAATGATACGGACGGAGAGCTCAACGTGCGTCTGGGCAACAGTACCGCCACTACACTGAGCGGATACCTGCTCACGGAGATCTTCTTGGGGTCGAACGGCGCCGTGACGGACGTCAAGAGCCAGCGATCTGCTCAAGTCGTGGTTGAGGATGGTGTCCTGGTGACCAGTAGCACCACTGCAGAGCTGCAGGTGGAGGCGGGCGGATCCAGCGCCGTGTACGTATCTGCAGCTAGTGCAGCCGTGAGCGTCCGCCAGTTGCAGCTGGACGCCGCCGGCACGTCGACCGTCCAGTTCAATGTCGGAAGTGTATCGACCACGGAGGAGGTGCAGATCGACACTCAGGGTTCGGCAGCAATCTCGCTACTGGCGTCGTCCGTTGAGGCGGCCACGATGGAGCTGGAAGCGCAGAACACCGGCACCATTTGCATCGGCGCGCAGACGGTGACGGCCACCAACTACGAAGGCCAAGACGCCAGCCGCATCTCAATGCCCAATGCCTCCAGCAAGTACACTTCCACGGGCTCCTTCGCTTGCGATGAGTCGAGCGTACCTGCCCGTGAGCCGTCGTGCGTGTCTAGTGCTTGTGCGGACTCGTCGACGTCGGGCACCACGGCAGGCACGGCTGGCAGCGGCACGTCGGCTACTACCCCTACGGTGACGACTGCCCCCACGACGGCTAATGACGACGACACTAGCGACGACACGAACGCGTCTTCGGTTCCGCGTCTCGCTGCGATGGCTGCTGCTGTCGTTGGTGTGGCCACGGCGGTTCTACTATAAAGCCGTCTTGAGTAGCTAGCTTTCTCTTTCCTTTTATTGTGTTCTAGCACCAGAGAAGAAAATATATGAAAAGAACCATTGCTTTTCCAGAAAACAAAAGACACAGTTTCTCCACAGAGGTTATTAGTATCTGGGACAACATTGACCCACTCGAAGACGGAAGGGGATTTCGTTGTACAAGTCGCCCACATGTACTACATGTAGTATACATGGTACAGTACCGATAGCTTTCAGAAGCGACTGACTCACGCCTGACCACCATCACGATCCGTGACAAACGGTGAATCTAAAAGGCCCATGGCACTTGCAATTTGCAGTGGAGAACGTGTGACTTTTGCCATACGTTATGTTTTGGCACCTTAAATCTGTGTCAGCACCTTAAAGTCTGGGCAGCACATTACTTTACGGCACCAGCACAAATAACTGTGCTGTTTTTGGCGGAGCCTCGTCTCTGGTGCTGTGCACGGATTGAAGATGGAGCAGCCAATCAGAGGAGCTTATGCGGACAGGTCATTGCGGACCAAATCGCAATTTGCATTTTGTTCTATTCAATTAACTGTCACTAAATTTGAGTCCACACCCTGTAACTGCCACTCAGTTGCGCAAAAATGCCGAAGCGAATCCTGTGGACCGAGCTGGCGCTCGCCTCCGAGGCAGCCGAAGGCGAATCGATCCTCGAGCGCCTGAAGGCGTTCGACATCTGCAAGAGTAATACTCTGGTGTGCACCGTGTGCACATTGGCTGTGGACCCACACAAGATGCGTTATCGTCTCCTGAAGTGCAAGTCCGAAACGTGCAGCGAGGCCTCGGAAGTGGCGTGTTCGTGGCGCGGCAAGCTGCTCACGTGTCTCTCTACATCTCGTATGTCTATCTACGAATCGGGTGTCCACACAACTCTGCTAGCTTCCCCCCAGAGGAAGAAGAAGCTCACGACTGCGCAGAAGACGTTTTGCCGGGAGATGGCAGCTCATCACCTCAGGCCGCAACGCATCCGACATGCGCTGGCGCGCAAGTTTGACACGTCTTTGGAGAATTTGCCTGGACTTCAAGTTGTCCAGAACTTCGTGAACCACTACAGCCGATCGTCCTTGCAGAACCACGACCGAGTGGATGAAATGCGGGATTGGGTCCACGCGAGGGTTTTTACGGGCGCTGAGGCCTTGGATCAACCTTTTACTTTTGCGTGGAGACTGGATTGTGATGGGAGGCCGGTAGTTGGCAATGGATCGAACGAAAGTCCTTTTGTACTAGGGATATCAACGAAGACTATGATTATGCGGCTACATTTACCAGAGGACAGCTTCATTCTACACATTGACGCCACTTATAAAATGAACCACCGTGGCTACCCAGTCGTCGTTGTTGGAGTGTCCGACCGGTCCCGGGGTTTTCATTTGGTGGCTCTATACATTGTGTCACAAGAAACGCACTGTATTTTTGAGGAGGTGTTGCTATCTTTACGTCGTCAGTACTACTATCTCAGTGGAAGGGAGCTATCGGTCCGCAACGTTATGGCGGACGCTGACAGGGCGCAGTACAACGCGATCTGTACGGTGTTTTCTGACTGCGCGGGTTTCCAGTTTCTGATGTGTTTTTTTCATGTGATTAAAAACATCCAGAAGGCTATCAAGGGATTTCCCTCGGTTGTGTCGGCTTCCTTGATAAGAGACGTGTATGATTTACACTTTGCCCGGAGCGAAATGGAGTTCAACGGACTTCGGGACCGCTTTTTATTGCTGTGGATGCAGAATCCGTTTTTAGTGGGTTTCGCTCACTATATGAGAGACCAGTGGCTCTATGGACCTTTTTCAAAGTGGCAGCGGTACCTGACGCCGTCGGGCTTTGCTGCAACGAATAACCCGTCGGAGACATTTAATGCTCTACTGAAGCGGGACTACACACTGAGAAGACGACTGAAGATGGGCACTCTAGTACAAGAACTGGCAGATTGTACCCACGATCTATCCTCCGCCACGAGGAAATTCAGTTTTGACATAGCAGTGCCAGCAACCCTCACGCGAAGGGTCTCCGAATTGATGAAGGAAAGGTTGATTGGGGTGTGGAACGGGGTAGAACCCCAGCCTGCGTATGCTGGAGGGCACACTCTGGTGTACGTAGTTTCGCAGCTCGCAAAACGTGTACAAGTTGCGCCTCACAAGCGGTCAGAGGAAGGGGTCGCAGTCTCGGCCCAGATGGGGGCGAACTATGCGCGCATGGAGGTCGAAGGCCAGCCGTGGGGTGGCTGGCCAGTGGATATCACGAGTCGTTGGTGTCCTTGTAGCTATTGCTATGCGTTTGGCGTTTGTGTCCATGTCCTATACGCCCTGAAGGCCACCCAGCATGTCGACAGCAGCGGAAGGAACGTCTTCGTAAACCGCAACAAGCGGAAGCGAGGTGGCGACTCTTCAGGTGGCAGACCGCTGTCGGTTGGGCCTGCGCTTACTTTCTAGAGGCTCCAGCACAAGCGTTACGTGGACTCCGGACGTGCGGAGCGTTGTATAAGGCTAACAAGGGTCACGGGCAAAGGATATACCCGAGGGTTTGCTATAAATGCTCCAGAACAATCACAATCGAGATTTACGTAGCAGTGGGTAGTGCAGCGTGCGCATTTATCCAGATAGCAACTAGTTAACCCGAGGAAAAAGTTTCACTCGCTTTATCCTAACAGAAATGCCCCATGTAAATCGTGTTTCCCTTGTCAGAACTGGCTAAACGTTGTATTTACTTTCTCTGAGGTCAACAATATGCTATCGAAGATTTCTACTACATTGCCTACTCGAGGGTTTGTACTCATCTAGTTTAGTTGCTGCCATCTTCCTCCGACCAGCACTGATCGCAAGCACAGTTAAACCACGTCTGGTTCCCGTAATTCACCGTAATTTGAGCGCCTGCATGTACACTCTCAATCATCCGCACGAGCACTTTGACATTGGCTCGGTTCTGGAGCTCTACGAAAGTCGCGTTCGGCGTACATGAATGGCTGATAAAACGAGTGATTGAGCCGCACTTGTGAGCCTCCAAGTACACGTACTTGTTATTGCGCGACTTCGCGTTCAACAACATTGTGTATCCAGTATTCTGCTTCATTTTTTGCCCTGGCATTCCAGTTATGATCGGATCGTACGCGCTGAGCTCGCCTGCGTACTCTCCAATCACATCGCCGACACACAAGTCCGTGGTGGTGAAGACGCCGGTCCCGACACGACCCGTATCGAACAACTTCAGGGTCTGTAACGTCTTGGGAGCATTGCTGCACTTACCATCCAAATTACATGAGGTCGGGGTGCAGTACAATGCGCTGTCAGTGTTTTCGCACGTGTCCATGAAGCAATCACCTGTACAGGAACACCGGCCGAAGTCACCGATGTCTGGGAACTTCACATTCTCCGGATTGCTGCACTCTTCAATCCTCATGACGTTCTCGGGCCACTGCACCTCAATGGGCAAGAAGTAGCCAGATGTAGGTGGCTCTTCGTAGGTGGAGCGACGTTGATGGAGCTCTCGAAGCCGCTTGCGCAGACCCGGAATACGTAGGATGGCCTTGATCTTCTTAGCCTTTGTTGAATGCACGTGGTAGATGTGTGATCCGCTTCGGGTCACACCGCAGAGTCGTTGATGGCGCCGTTTGCGGGATCGTGGTTGGGTCCACTCTCCAGCCTTTACCTTTTTCTGGTGGCGCCGCTTTTGGCGCTGCCATCGCGTTGGCACGGTCTCTACAAACTCCGTCGCCGCCCGCAGCTCGGCGTCCGTCACCTCGGCCTCCACAACGGACTCTATCCGCCGCAACTTGTTGCGCGACCAAGGAGGAGACAATGGCACGTCAGTCGAGGTGCTATTGTCCTCTCCGTCCACCGCAGCACCTTCTCCATCCTCACCACCGTCCTCTTCATCCTCCGGAGCGTCACCGTTCATGTCGTTACCGCTATCGACGGCCGTGAGATCAACTATCACATGTGGTGGCTGACTGAGGGTACATGAAGGCAAACCCTCGGGTACAACCTGGCTATCCGACGCTCCAGAGCTAGTGGGGTCGCTCTGCAACCGCTCTGTTACTGGAATAGGCGTTCTGGGCGCGCTGGAGCGCTCTGCTTCATGGACTAAGAACTTTGAAAGCCGCGAAGCCGTTCCATCGCTCTCGGAAGGCAACACCGCTCGTATGGAGGCAAAGGCCTCGTCCAGATGCGCCTTGAGGGCGTCACGAAGGCGTATGGCCCGTGTGGGCGCTTCGTACACCCCCGGAACTAGTTGGAAGGATCGCAGTTTGCGCCAACGAACTCTGTCCAGGAACAGTGCGGTGCCAGCGATGTCGAAGCGACGACGCACCATATTCGTCATGGGGAGTGTTTCCTGCGTATCCAGCGTGACTGGATACGGGTCGTTGCGCGTGCCTGATATCTTCAGGACGACCCCCACCCGATGTCCGCGGCGATCACCACACACAAAGGCTTGTGAATAGTACTCTAGTACATCGCCTGGCCGCAACGTCTCTGGGGGGAGCTGCGAGGCGCTAACCCCCACCATTGCGGTCCCTGGAGTTCTGGAGCACCTGAGAGCGCTGGACACCTGAGCGGTGGTGTTGATTCCCGAATGAGATGCATGACGATCGCAAAAGTAACTTTGAATTTTCAAAATAAATGCTACTTTACTTACTTTTAACAAAAGTTACTTTACTTAGCAACACTTCATGTACCAGTTGCAGCGTCAACGTGGCAAGCGCTGTGCAATTAAAAGGGACGAATGGCCGGTGCTGTTTCTGTCTTTTTGTGTTCTAATCTTCCCGGCATTGTTGTGCTGGTCAGATTTCTTCGTGTGTTTTTAACGTTTCCTCTTTGCAGTGCAATGTTCAATTTGCACAGCAGCTGTTGCAACGGGAAAGAGAGGAGCGAATAGCATGGCGACTGGGGGGTTCTTTTTCATGTTGATTAATGCTGTTCGAGCTGCACATGTTTGAAATCAACAGATTTGTTGAATCACGAGAAATCTTAGGACTCCGAAAACTGGATGAATACAGTAAACTTTAGCTTTGAAACCACAAAGTTTGCTATATCCATACCGAATCTAAGATTCAGTACATTTGCTCAAGCACATCCTGTGAAAACTGCAACAACCATTGCGGTACATGTAGCTTCGGTCTCCAATTGACACTCTCCATGCACTCTCCAACAACATGTTAGCAACAAGGTAAGCAACCGGCAAAGCCAAGTTCCCTCTCCTGCAGCACAGCACATGATGACATATTGCAACTTCAATGAAGTTGCAATATGTCATCATACAGACTGTCGCTGCTGGTCACTTGCAAAAGCTCATTCTCGAAAACCCCGTCAAGTCCTCAAGCAAGCAAGACACTCTCAGACCATGAAGCTCAGTAGTTTCCACGCCCTTCTTGTTGCTGCCGCCTCGTTGACTGCTCACGCCTCCGCGGACTTCAAGGTCTCCCGAAGCCCATCGTCAAGGCCTCCACCTCCAAGAACGTCAACTTCGTCAAGCAATGGACGCTGAAGGCCGATGCTAACACTAAATCGATCGACTCGATCGATCTGAGTCTTGCTGGTAATGCCTACGTGAGCTACGTTAGCGGACTCCCGACCGGCGTTATCGGCTACGTCAACGTGTCTGGCGACTCGCGAACCATTGTTGAAGCTGTCACCGTGAGCAAGGATGTGGATAATGACCTCGACATCGATAACGATCTCGATGATCTGTTCGATGACGACAAAAACGACGGTGGAGAGCTCAACGTCTTGCTGAGTAACAGAGCGGCCAGCGGCTATTTGCTCACTGAGATCTTCTTGGCTGCCCCCGATGCCGTGAAAGATGTGAAGAGCCAACGTTCAGCCCAGGTGGTCATTGAGGACGGTGTCCTAGTGACGTCGGGTAGAAAGACTGAACTTCAGATCGACGCCACCGGTTCGAGTGCCGTCTACGTGTCAGCTCCCGACACTGCGGTGAGCGTTGGTCAGCTCAGTTTGGAGACGACGGGCACTGCTACTATTGAGTACAACGTGGAGAGCATCTCCGCCCGATCTGAACTGCAAATGGATGCCCAAGGATCTTCGAGCATTACAGTGCTAGCGTCCACGATTTCAACCAACACACTGGATCTGGATGCGACCTCGGGTTCTATCTGCATTGCTGCGAAGACGGTGCAATCCAAGTTTCGGGACATCGAGGGCAAGAACAAGATCTCTATGCCCAACTCGGCCAAAAAGCACGGCACCACGGGAACGTTTGCTTGTGAGGAGGCGAAGCTGCCGGCCCGTAAGGCTGCTAAGATCACCGGTGCCCCTGCTGCCAACAATGGACTCAACCTCTTTGATGATGATGATAATGATCTTGACAACGACCTCGACGACCTCAACGATTCCACTGAAAACTAGACTTTTTTAGATCTTTAAAAAAAATTTTTTTAGAGATCTTTTAACAAAAGTCAGCATTGCCACACCTTCCTCTTTTCATGTGAACTTTATGAAAATATCTGATTTGGTTGTTTTGACGAACCTGGTTATCGACAATTATCCCGATCTACAAGTTGTAGAATGCATGTACTGTAGTAAAACTTTAGACACGCCGCTACATGTAAGAACTGTCATTAGCAGGTAGCAGAGTTGACAAATCCGTTGCCAATTGCACTCGCGCCACAAGACTTAGTCTTGCGGTACTGGTATTATATGCAACTTACTTACATATCCACCAACGACAGCCACTACACGAGGGCAGGTAAGTTATCACTAAGACGAGTGGTGCTGGCACATGCTGTCCAACGAAATAGCTTCATTGTCTTGTCCATTTACTGGAATTAACTCTGCATGCTGTACTTGTAGTCGCTTCAACATGTACACGTTGGAAAATATCCACCATTGCCAATCTGTGTAGCCATTCATGCTTCAGCAAAATTAATCCGGTATCACTCCGAATGTTGATTAAAGTCCGGCTGTGTGTAGATTGCGCAGGCTTGTCGCAGGCGCATTGCACGCTTCAAACACAGTAAATTAGCTACATGTACCGGTAGCATACCTTGACGCTTTAAACCTCTAAAGTCATCGCTTGCCTTCCCATTCCTAGTAGGAATTTCCTACACAACCAATGCAAGGGTGGAAAGCCCCACCAACGCCGCGAACCTATTTTCACCAACGGCTGTCGCAGCATAACCAGACTCGGTTTCTTCAAGTCGGCGCGACACCGCGACACTCACGCAGACAAGCCCAGCAGGCAGGTGGGTCACTGCGCACGAGGCGAGACAGCCGTGTGTGGCTCCTGTACGGTAAACCTGTTCGGTGTCCGACGCCCGTTTACTCCTCTCTCGCCTGCGACGTTACCGACTTTATAGCGATCTTCATTTCCAAACTCGACAGCTAAGCAGCAAGTCCTTCCCAGTCTTTACCAAACCAACACTATGAACATCCAAGCTCTTCTCCTCGTCGCGGCTTCCATGACCGCTCGTGCTACGGCCGAGTTCACCGTCACTTCCGGAACCACCGAGGCCACAACCTCAAGCACGGAACACGTGAGTTTCGTCAAGCAGTGGACGCTTAACTCCGCCGTCACTGGCGACACCATCGACTCCATCGACCTGGAACTCGCTGGCCGCGTCTACGTGAGCTACGTGAGCAATCTACCGACTGGCGTGCTTGGATATGTGAACGTATCGGGTGACTCGCAGACAGTGGTGGACGCCGTCACCGTCAGCAACGATGACTCCAACGACAATGATAATGATGACGCCAATGATACGGACGGAGAGCTCAACGTGCGTCTGGGCAACAACACCGCCACTACACTCAGCGGATACCTGCTCACGGAGATCTTCTTGGGGTCGAACGGTGCCGTGACGGACGTCAAGAGCCAGCGATCTGCTCAAGTTGTCGTTGAGGATGGTGTCCTGGTGACTAGCAGCACCACTGCAGAGCTGCAGGTGGAGGCGGGCGGATCCAGCGCCGTGTACGTGTCTGCAGCTAGTGCAGCTGTGAGCGTCCGCCAGTTGCAGCTGGACGCTGCTGGGACGTCGACCGTCCAGTTCAATGTCGGAAGTGTATCGACCACGGAGGAGGTGCAGATCGACACTCAGGGTTCGGCAGCAATCTCGCTACTGGCGTCGTCCGTTGAGGCGGCCACGATGGAGCTGGAAGCGCAGAACACCGGCACCATTTGCATCGGCGCGCAGACGGTGACGGCCACCAACTACGAAGGCCAAGACGCCAGCCGCATCTCAATGCCCAATGCCTCCAGCAAGTACACTTCCACGGGCTCCTTCGCTTGCGATGAGTCGAGCGTACCTGCCCGTGAGCCGTCGTGCGTGTCTAGTGCTTGTGCGGACTCGTCGACGTCGGGCACCACGGCAGGCACGGCTGGCAGCGGCACGTCGGCTACTACCCCTACGGTGACGACTGCCCCCACGACGGCTAATGACGACGACACTAGCGACGACACGAACGCGTCTTCGGTTCCGCGTCTCGCTGCGATGGCTGCTGCTGTCGTTGGTGTGGCCACGGCGGTTCTACTATAAAGCCGTCTTGAGTAGCTAGCTTTCTCTTTCCTTTTATTGTGTTCTAGCACCAGAGAAGAAAATATATGAAAAGAACCATTGCTTTTCCAGAAAACAAAAGACACAGTTTCTCCACAGAGGTTATTAGTATCTGGGACAACATTGACCCACTCGAAGACGGAAGGGGATTTCGTTGTACAAGTCGCCCACATGTACTACATGTAGTATACATGGTACAGTACCGATAGCTTTCAGAAGCGACTGACTCACGCCTGACCACCATCACGATCCGTGACAAACGGTGAATCTACAAGGCCCATGGCACTTGCAATTTGCAGTGCAATGTTCAATTTGCACAGCAGCTGTTGCAACGGGAAAGAGAGGAGCGAATAGCATGGCGACTGGGGGGTTCTTTTTCATGTTGATTAATGCTGTTCGAGCTGCACATGTTTGAAATCAACAGATTTGTTGAATCACGAGAAATCTTAGGACTCCGAAAACTGGATGAATACAGTAAACTTTAGCTTTGAAACCACAAAGTTTGCTATATCCATACCGAATCTAAGATTCAGTACATTTGCTCAAGCACATCCTGTGAAAACTGCAACAACCATTGCGGTACATGTAGCTTCGGTCTCCAATTGACACTCTCCATGCACTCTCCAACAACATGTTAGCAACAAGGTAAGCAACCGGCAAAGCCAAGTTCCCTCTCCTGCAGCACAGCACATGATGACATATTGCAACTTCAATGAAGTTGCAATATGTCATCATACAGACTGTCGCTGCTGGTCACTTGCAAAAGCTCATTCTCGAAAACCCCGTCAAGTCCTCAAGCAAGCAAGACACTCTCAGACCATGAAGCTCAGTAGTTTCCACGCCCTTCTTGTTGCTGCCGCCTCGTTGACTGCTCACGCCTCCGCGGACTTCAAGGTCTCCCCGAAGCCCATCGTCAAGGCCTCCACCTCCAAGAACGTCAACTTCGTCAAGCAATGGACGCTGAAGGCCGATGCTAACACTAAATCGATCGACTCGATCGATCTGAGTCTTGCTGGTAATGCCTACGTGAGCTACGTTAGCGGACTCCCGACCGGCGTTATCGGCTACGTCAACGTGTCTGGCGACTCGCGAACCATTGTTGAAGCTGTCACCGTGAGCAAGGATGTGGATAATGACCTCGACATCGATAACGATCTCGATGATCTGTTCGATGACGACAAAAACGACGGTGGAGAGCTCAACGTCTTGCTGAGTAACAGAGCGGCCAGCGGCTATTTGCTCACTGAGATCTTCTTGGCTGCCCCCGATGCCGTGAAAGATGTGAAGAGCCAACGTTCAGCCCAGGTGGTCATTGAGGACGGTGTCCTAGTGACGTCGGGTAGAAAGACTGAACTTCAGATCGACGCCACCGGTTCGAGTGCCGTCTACGTGTCAGCTCCCGACACTGCGGTGAGCGTTGGTCAGCTCAGTTTGGAGACGACGGGCACTGCTACTATTGAGTACAACGTGGAGAGCATCTCCGCCCGATCTGAACTGCAAATGGATGCCCAAGGATCTTCGAGCATTACAGTGCTAGCGTCCACGATTTCAACCAACACACTGGATCTGGATGCGACCTCGGGTTCTATCTGCATTGCTGCGAAGACGGTGCAATCCAAGTTTCGGGACATCGAGGGCAAGAACAAGATCTCTATGCCCAACTCGGCCAAAAAGCACGGCACCACGGGAACGTTTGCTTGTGAGGAGGCGAAGCTGCCGGCCCGTAAGGCTGCTAAGATCACCGGTGCCCCTGCTGCCAACAATGGACTCAACCTCTTTGATGATGATGATAATGATCTTGACAACGACCTCGACGACCTCAACGATTCCACTGAAAACTAGACTTTTTTAGATCTTTAAAAAAATTTTTTAGAGATCTTTTAACAAAAGTCAGCATTGCCACACCTTCCTCTTTTCATGTGAACTTTATGAAAATATCTGATTTGGTTGTTTTGACGAACCTGGTTATCGACAATTATCCCGATCTACAAGTTGTAGAATGCATGTACTGTAGTAAAACTTTAGACACGCCGCTACATGTAAGAACTGTCATTAGCAGGTAGCAGAGTTGACAAATCCGTTGCCAATTGCACTCGCGCCACAAGACTTAGTCTTGCGGTACTGGTATTATATGCAACTTACTTACATATCCACCAACGACAGCCACTACACGAGGGCAGGTAAGTTATCACTAAGACGAGTGGTGCTGGCACATGCTGTCCAACGAAATAGCTTCATTGTCTTGTCCATTTACTGGAATTAACTCTGCATGCTGTACTTGTAGTCGCTTCAACATGTACACGTTGGAAAATATCCACCATTGCCAATCTGTGTAGCCATTCATGCTTCAGCAAAATTAATCCGGTATCACTCCGAATGTTGATTAAAGTCCGGCTGTGTGTAGATTGCGCAGGCTTGTCGCAGGCGCATTGCACGCTTCAAACACAGTAAATTAGCTACATGTACCGGTAGCATACCTTGACGCTTTAAACCTCTAAAGTCATCGCTTGCCTTCCCATTCCTAGTAGGAATTTCCTACACAACCAATGCAAGGGTGGAAAGCCCCACCAACGCCGCGAACCTATTTTCACCAACGGCTGTCGCAGCATAACCAGACTCGGTTTCTTCAAGTCGGCGCGACACCGCGACACTCACGCAGACAAGCCCAGCAGGCAGGTGGGTCACTGCGCACGAGGCGAGACAGCCGTGTGTGGCTCCTGTACGGTAAACCTGTTCGGTGTCCGACGCCCGTTTACTCCTCTCTCGCCTGCGACGTTACCGACTTTATAGCGATCTTCATTTCCAAACTCGACAGCTAAGCAGCAAGTCCTTCCCAGTCTTTACCAAACCAACACTATGAACATCCAAGCTCTTCTCCTCGTCGCGGCTTCCATGACCGCTCGTGCTACGGCCGAGTTCACCGTCACTTCCGGAACCACCGAGGCCACAACCTCAAGCACGGAACACGTGAGTTTCGTCAAGCAGTGGACGCTTAACTCCGCCGTCACTGGCGACACCATCGACTCCATCGACCTGGAACTCGCTGGCCGCGTCTACGTGAGCTACGTGAGCAATCTACCGACTGGCGTGCTTGGATATGTGAACGTATCGGGTGACTCGCAGACAGTGGTGGACGCCGTCACCGTCAGCAACGATGACTCCAACGACAATGATAATGATGACGCCAATGATACGGACGGAGAGCTCAACGTGCGTCTGGGCAACAACACCGCCACTACACTCAGCGGATACCTGCTCACGGAGATCTTCTTGGGGTCGAACGGTGCCGTGACGGACGTCAAGAGCCAGCGATCTGCTCAAGTTGTCGTTGAGGATGGTGTCCTGGTGACTAGCAGCACCACTGCAGAGCTGCAGGTGGAGGCGGGCGGATCCAGCGCCGTGTACGTGTCTGCAGCTAGTGCAGCTGTGAGCGTCCGCCAGTTGCAGCTGGACGCTGCTGGGACGTCGACCGTCCAGTTCAATGTCGGAAGTGTATCGACCACGGAGGAGGTGCAGATCGACACTCAGGGTTCGGCAGCCATCTCGCTACTGGCTTCGTCCGTTGAGGCGGCCACGATGGAGCTGGAAGCGCAGAACACCGGCACCATTTGCATCGGCGCGCAGACGGTGACGGCCACCAACTACGAAGGCCAAGACGCCAGCCGCATCTCAATGCCCAATGCCTCCAGCAAGTACACTTCCACGGGCTCCTTCGCTTGCGATGAGTCGAGCGTACCTGCTCGTGAGCCGTCGTGCGTGTCTAGTGCTTGTGCGGACTCGTCGACGTCGGGCACCACGGCAGGCACGGCTGGCAGTACGTCGGCTACTACCACGACGGTGACGACTGCCCCCACGACGGCCAATGACGACGACGCTAGCGACGACACGAACGCGTCTTCGGTTCCTCGTCTCGCTGCGATGGCTGCTGCTGTTGTTGGCGTGGCCACGGCGGTTCTACTATAAAACCGCACAGATTAGTCTTCTTTTGCTTTTATTGTGCTACGAAAGTAACTATCCTTTCGCCAGTCTAGCACTTATACATGTAGCACGAAGGGTGATGACAAAATCAATCTCCCCAAATTAATTTTACATCCGAATGTTGGAGCACAGTAATGACTTTTGTAATGGCTGTTCTCGATAATAACAGAGGACTAGAAGCCACTTGGTATCCAGATCGTTCGGTACGCTAGGTAGTTGGTCACACACATCTCGAAACAATAAAGATTTACACTGGCTTGTCGTTGAACAGAAATGCTCCATCGGCATATTCACTCGAGTTATGAGAGAAACGCGAGGTGGTTGGCAGATATGTGGAATCCGCCCCTCTTTTTCATGTAACGCTTTGCTGTTCTAACCTTTCATATCCATCTTCTATTTAGCGTGGAGGTCTGGCCTTGAGGTGCATCAAAAGTGTTGATGCCTCGTGCTTTCTGCTTGTTTGGATTGCTATAACCTCCTCTTGTTAGACGTATTCCACCAACTTTATAGTGATAAGAAAGTTGGTGGAACTCACAATCAGTGATACCGGTAAGTTATCAGCATCCGACGTGAATAATTGCAAGAAGACTCGTCCTGAGAATAAAGATATTTGGAATGTGGACGAGTCGTCCACATTCCAAATATCTTTATTCTCTGGATATTCATATCCAGAGTTTTAGGGGCGGTCGACGATCCTGTATAAACTAAACTATGTGACACATGAACACTTGATGCTTTATAATTAATAGGCTAAAAAGACGTAACACATTATAACCTACGGTTGATCATCAAAAGCATAGTTGAATGTCGTTCTAAGCCGCCACGGTCAACATCATGCCATCTGGTTTTAGGTGGATGTTGCTCCAACCTGAAAATACGAAATATTACTGGGATAGCAGTTCACCAAAGGTGGCTGGGGCCCAGCCCAACCGAGATTAATTAGGCGCGGTAACTGAAGCCGGTAACTGAAGCCGGTAACTGAAGCCGGTTACTGCACTACCGGTAGCCTGGAGGGTTGATTGAAAGAAGACATGTGCAGATTGAAAGAGAAAGGATACTGACTGACTGAAGCCGATTGAAAGAGACGATTACTCCAGTGGCCTGGATAAAAGACTGTACCTGTAGATTGAGGGACTTGCATCACAGGTAAAGCTTCGCTAAAATCAACATGGATGACCGGAGACGCGAGTGGCTCGAGGGTCGTACGGATACCTTACCGAGCAGTGTCCCGGTCGCAGAATGTGTACGGGAAAGACGAAATACGCAGCAGCGTGCACGGCGTGCGCGTCGGGCCTCTCTAGCAATCGTTCTAGCGCCAGTGCTGGTGATTTAAGAGAGAGGCGTAATGCCCAACAGCGCGAAAGGCGTGCCCACCAGAAGTTCTCGAGGCGCGCGAGTGCGAGCTCCTCCGCGCGGTCCGGTAACGGACCCAGTACTTTGCCACCGTGGTTGGGTGTCTTGGTCGGGAATCCGGGCAACACGATCGTGATCGGTTCCTTCTGGTCCACGAATCGGCCGATCGTCGTCTCTAGGAAACGTTTCCCCTTGGACTCGAACAGGTCGGTTGGTGCGTCAAAGCGGCTCTGCAGGTCGGTGAACTTGGTGAGGAAGTGCGTCGTGACAGCGTTCTTGTCGATGGTGTTTTGATCGCTGGAGTGCGCGGATTGGGTGGTAGCGTTGGGAGCCATGGTGGTTGAAAGTGAGAGGCACAATGCCTGGTGGTAATACCGCACGTCGCTCTTCAAGCAGAGCAGCCTCGTTCACACGTCTTCCGTGGTGATGACGCATCCGATGACCGGCGAGCTGTTGCTGCGGAAAGTGGAAACGGACGAATATCCTGCGAGACGTCGCTTGATCCTATCGCGTAATTAAACGCAGACTTGCCGAGCGAAGGGTAGATTTTTTTTTGGTTCGTCTGCCGGTCCGGTCTAGTCAGCGGGTCTAAGGTTTTTTGTCTTTATATTACGGATAAATTCGGACCAACCATCTGATCCGAAAAATAATCTGCTTATAGACACTCCTAATTACTAGCATTAGACGCAATATTACCAACAAAAATTCCTGGCTTGGAGCTAATTTCGTATGTCAAAAAATTAAAAACAGGTCGTCATTTCTCTTTTGATGTGCAACCAAGAAAGGCAGGCGAGACCAAGCGCAGCGCGTAGCGCTGCAAGACTAGGGTCAATCTCCCTGGACCAACGAGAACGAGTTAGCATCGACGTGCGAAGCGAAGCCTTCGCACGGTGTGCTAAGTAAGTGACATTAGCCCCTCAAGTCAGGGTTTGGCAGGTTTAGGGTTCGGGTGTAAGTTGCTGTTGAGTTGCTAAAATGTTGCTTAGAAGTTGCTGTGGTTAGGAACTCTAACAAGAAAAGAAACTGTGCAATGGTCCGCATATCTTGCCATTTCGCAAATCGGACACTAAAACAACACGTGGTTCAGATAAAAAGTAGTAACGCCCCCAGTAATTTTTGTCTTTTGTTTTGGTCGGGGTCTAGGAACTGGATCTAAAGTATGAAAGTAATTTATAAAAAACCTAGACCCGCTACCTAGACCGGACCCGCATACGAACCGAAAAAAATGTAACCGAGCGAAGACCACATCAACTAGCCACCATGGACCCTGCAGCAAGCATGCCCGCGCCTCCGGCCAAGTCGATTGTGCACTTCGGTTCCACGAACCGTGGGGACCCGAGAAGACCAAGATGCACCCGACGTACGTGACGTCTGTGATCTACGACCCGGCCTCGAACGTGAAGGACGTGGATGCCGAGTTCGTGACGGAGACACTGCAGGAGCGACTATACTCGGAGGAGTTCGCGCACTGAAGGGCGAGTTCGTGGTCATGGACAACATCTCTCAACTGCACGCACGCACAGTGTTGGGCATGGGCGGCCGTCACATGCGTCGCATCCACTTAAACTGAGCAATATTGAATGGTTATATATAAATGTTACTCGCCTTGTTAGCCGGTATTTTAGTGTTCTCTGGACATGTTGACGATTCCGGCTTTAGTTTGATTTGCACGACCTGGAATCAGCTTGCTCGTGACGGTAGTGATATCTCCGAAGTCAATTGCGCGAATGGTACGATGCTTTGGAGCCTGGCCACTCGTTTTCTCCTCTGGTCGTTGGATAATCCCTTGCGCGTACTTAAAAAGAGACCCAAAAAAACCGTCGGAGTACGTGTTAAATACCTATCGCTTTTGCTATCCCAGCCTATTGTAGCTCTCGTATAACCGTAACGACAAAGCGCCATCGCGAAGACACGGGAGGGGCATGTTGCCGGCGCTTACTACCAAGCCATCGACTCGTACTCGAACATACCTCTAGGCGGTGGCTCAGGTAGTAGTGGTGGGATGGCAGCGACAACGACGTTCGTGGATAATACCGCGTCCGGCCATGTGACTGTGCGTGCGTCTCGTCCAACAACCAGTCGAACGAGTCTTAACACTGGTCGTGCTGGTGTTGCGAAACCCTCAGCGGAAGGAGCGATGGCACGTGTAGTACGAGACCGTCGAGCTTCAGGAGAAGAAGAATTGTCACTACGAGCGGGAGATATCGTCAAAGTGCTTTCTACCAAGCGTACGGGGTATCTCAAGTGTGAAGCTAGAGAGGAAGTCGGCTACGTGCCGTCGTCCTACTTGGAATTTCTCGATGGCAGTGCAGAAGCAGAGAATGGCAATGGAAATGTTGCGAATGAGGAAACTCAGCGTGTTAATGAGAAGCACAAGAAGAAGCACAAGAAGGAGAAACGCAAGAAAGAGAAGCGCGAAGCGAATGAAGGAAGTGATGCGGAAGACGCTCCTGTGATTACACGTTCTCCTCGTAAAGAGACTGGAACTGTAGAGGAAGAAGGGAACGAATCGCCGCGTAGACGTAAGAAGAAGTACCGGAAACACAGTCAAGAGCGAAAATGGAGCCAACGAGACGTTGAGGAATCTTCAACAAGTGCTAGATCTCGAGCTGCAGTGGAAGACTCCGATCGCACTCGAAGTAAGAGTAAACATGCCAAGAAAAAGCGTCATCGAGATGGAGATAGCAGCGATTCGAGTGAAAGTGACGGAGGAAAACGTACTAGTCGCCATCGATGTCGGCGCCAACGTCGACGTGGCTCCAGTGATAGCAATTCCGAATCAACATCTTCGGACAATTCGGATGGAAGTCACAGACGAAGACGACGTCGGTGTCGCCATCGACACCGACGTAGTTCGAGCGAAGACGATGAGGACGACGACAGTGACTACAAACGACGCTCCAAGCGTAACAAGAAATGCCGAGATAAAGGCGACGGGGTTGCTAAATCGGAAGAAGGAGCTCGAAAAGTCGAGCAAAAGAAGGCTACCTTGCAGGAAGTGGAGTACTCATAAAATTGTGTGGAAAAGTAATTGTTTGTTTATAAACATTACGTTAGGACTCGTAATGAATATCCAGAGCTTCACCGGGCTTAGCACGGTATTAATTACTTACGGTCCCGAATCGGGACTCCCGATTGATCATGAAAAAAAATGACATTGAATAAATGTCAATTTTCAATAATATTTTACGAATTGTTTTGTGAAAACGAATTTAAAGCAATAGCTTGAATTGGTCTATTTTGAAATTATTTTTTAATTGGGCTTTGTACGTCGACCAACGGAATGTATCTTTCTTTAAGACTTCGCCATTGGGGGAATCATGTCGTGTCCAAGTATTGTATGGCAGCCTGTCACTGGCAGGCAAGCAGTGAACCTAAAGTACGTGGGAGTCCAACGCGCTTAGTCACGTGCGACATTGCGTAACTGGCCGACTGATGATAAAGTGTGGTTGAAGGCTTCAACTTGAAGCATGCGCTGCTTGGTCCAAAGTCTGCTCGAATCATCTCAGAGAAATATTTTGGCACGAGCAACAGGTTTCTGTCCGTTTTTGATTCCTGTGCAGCGGATTTCACTGATCGAATCCCTCGGTCGAATGGAGCCAAAACGTGGGTGACTCGAGGAAACTACATGACACGTCTGCTGCGACAGGTAATAATCGCGTTTTAGCTGTCTGTAGGCGTCTCCTCATTCTTCAAAATACCATCTACTGGCCAATTGCCTCCAAAACTACCTTCAAGATTGACTGAAAATGGTCTCCATCACGCGTCAACAGTTTGTGCTTCTTCTGCTTGTGCTGGTCTCAGTTTGGGCCTTCACTACCGCCAAGCCTGACTTTACATCGACATCTACGTCGACGGAGAGTGTCGACTCAACCACGGAGCATATCGGATTCGTAAAGCAATGGACGCTGACCGTTGCTGGCAACAACAACAACGGAGACAATGACGACGACGACAGCTCGGACGACAGCTCGGACGATGGTGACGACAGGATCGACTCTATTAAGCTGCAGCTTCCAGGTCGCGTCTTCGTCAGCTACTCGAGCAGCCTACCGACTGGAATCCTCGGCTACGTCAATGTGTCGGGTGATTCTCAGAGTCTAGTGGAGGCTGTAAAAGTAGGCTCGAACGACGATGATGAAGAACTTCAAGTTAAGTATGACAGTAGCAGCTCAAGCTCCACCGGGTACTTGTTAACGGAGATCTTCCTATCGACCAGCAACATCGTAAACGACGTGGAGATTGAGAAGACAGCGGAAGTTGTCATCGAGGACGGTGTTCTAGTCGCCAGTAACACGAACAAGGAGGTTCAGATCAAGGCGAGCGACTCGAGTGCCGTGTACGTGTCGAGTTCGGCCCTGAGTCTACAGGATCTAAAGCTGGAGCTGTCAGACAGCGCAACGCTGCAGTTGACCACGGACAGCATCACAATTCGCGAAGATGGTCAGTTCCAGGCACATGACAAGTCCAGTATTACTGTGCTCACTTCGTCGCTTAAGGTGGACGACTTGGACCTTGACGCTGAAAACTCAGGCACGATCTGCATTTCTGCTACTGAGGTGACTGCCAGCAGCTACGATGGTCAGGATGCCAGTAAGATTTCGCTGCCGAACGCTTCGTCCAAGTACACATCTAAAGGTTCCGAGTCATGCGACGAAGTGAACACACCGTCTCGCGAGCCTGGCTGCGTGTCCAGCAGTTCATGCGCAACAACCACCACGTCGACCAGCACTCCGAGTGCGACAACGGCCTCCAGTACCTCAACTACGACTATCACCTCCGACTCCACAGCTACAGCATCTTCTGGTATCAGAACGAGCGAGCAGGCTAGCGGTGCAAGTGCTTGTGCCAACATGTATGCCGTTGGAGTGTCTCTTGCTACTGGACTGGTGCTGATGGCCATCTTGTAAGTAGGCAACAACAGTTCCTTTTGACTGTCGTTGATTAATTGACTCAAGTCTTTCCTTAAAAGTGGGATCTCTCAATCAAAATGAACTACATGTAAGCAGCTACGGCCACGGATAAAGGAGCTCATCGGCAGCTTTCTGAGCCAGAAGCTCTCCGTTCAGCAGTTTAATCAGTGTCAGTGCGAATTTCACAGCCGTTCCAGGGCCTTGGCTTGTCACGCAGCGAGTATCAACGACCACATCTTCGTCCACGTACTGGCGGGTCATTTTCGGTTCGTGTGCGAGCGAACAAGTGGCACGTTCGCCAAGTAATCCATGAGGCTCCAAGACAACTGCAGGTGCCGAAGAAGACGCAGCGATCCAGCGACCGGCTTGTTGCTGCCAGAGCAGCATTTTGATCACGAGATCCGAATCACGCACATGACTCACTCCATTCCCCTGTTAACACAGATCAGTAGACGTTAACGATGGCAGAATCTGAACAGCGACTTACCCCAGGCACCACAATGAGCTCGTAGCTCTCGAAACTGCATTCCTCGATCGGTTTCTCGGCTTGAATGCGTAAACCGTAGTTGCCCATGACGATATTGTTCTTCGTTCGTCCAACCGACCCAATAACGACGTGCAGTCCACCGCGGACCAGTACATCCGAGAGAACCAACGTCTCCAGATCTTCACTGCCATCAGCCACCACGATTAAAGCTCTGGGCTTCACGTGAGGCAGCGCTTGAACAGGAAGATCTTCGTCTCCCAACGCCGTGTACTCGGAACACGCACCAGCCATCATGATTGAAGCTTTTGAGAAGGATCAAGTTGGGAATCGAGAAGAATTGGGACAATGCGTGTGGGAATATCCATTGTTCTCTTTCTTGTCTTTTTATTTTTTTTTTAAAAAAGTCGTATTTTGCACTTCAACATCATGTTTCGATGATCGTTCTGCGTGCACCACCCGAATGTGGTGTACAACACACCACCCCCTTTTAGCGGGTGACTGTCATATCCAAACGCTCGACGGTCTCCGCCCGCCGGTCGCTACCATCTACTCGGGACAAATTCATCCCCCCCTCTTTCTGCTGATACACGTGCGTAGCTCTATCTTGTGGCTTTTATCTTTCTCTTTCTATTGGCCCAATTTTGCTCTCAAAACGAGCGATATACACTCAATTACGCTGATGTTATTGTGTGCTGACTTCTCTGTCCTATTAATAGTGTCCCAATGGCTGCGTGGCCTCAGCCTCCACGCTCGCCTAATAATGGAAATGGGCATTTTGACTCGGACACAGCATCCTTCCAGAGTTTCGGCGCTTTCGGCAATGATACCTTCAGTGGTCAACTGGGAAGCGGTCTGGAGCTAGGAGGACTTGGTCTGAATCTTGCTTCTTCTTCTCCAGGTCCCAGAGGCTCCCTGGAGTTTGGGATGGGCCTTAATCACCAGCCTCAGAATCCACCCATGGTACCGCCGCTCCCGCCGTCTTCTTCTGGTCTTAATGAGGGTGGAGGCGCTCTCTATCACCTCCAGCAGCAGCAACAGCGCCACCAACAACAGGAATTCACGATGGGCTCTGGTTTGAGCTCCCTGGCGTCTCTGGGAGGTGTGGAGCTCAATGGACAGACCAGGGACGAGTTTGGCTTAGGATCTTCAGGTCTTGGAGGCAGGGGTGCAGAACCAACAGGCCCTTCCTCCGTCTCGGATCGACGTGGCTTCGATCTCTCGGGTGCTATGCTCAATCTGGACTTGGGAGGAGGAATGCTCGGTGGCAGGGAACTTGGAAGTGGTGGATGGGGAGACACGTCAGCCAGTCTTTCGTCTGCTTCGCCGTCGTCGGCTTCACTGAGGGACCAGATGAATGCGCAAATGGCTGCGCTGTATCAGCACCCGAAGCCTCCGACGGACGACCATTTGCTTTTCCAGCCCCCACAGCATCAGCGCCAGCCCTTGGCTCAGTCTGGAAGTGACTTGTTAAGTCTACTAAACAGTGGGAACAACGCAGGCCTTGGAGGGCGCGAGTTATACCCACCAAATGTGAGTATTCCTGGTGGTAACATGCAGTCACCGGTGATGAGAGGAGGATTTCCAGGATTCCCTGCGTCCAGCCCGAGTAATAACGGCGGTCATGGTGGTTTTGTGCCTGGTATGTCACCAAGAGGATCTCACTCGAGAAGTTCAACACCGTCGCGTACGCGTCGTTCTCCAGCTAAATCTCCGCAGCTTAATCGTGAAAACTCGGCTCCAAGCGCATTATCGGGAGGACATGGTAACTCTATCCACGTGTCACCTGAAGTAACGAAGCCCAACGACAACATCAAGGTTCAAGTGTCTTTGCTGGCTGAGGAGTGCATTGTCGGACGAGTTCTGCTCGTTGGACTCTTCCGTCTGGGGCAACCTACAAACGACAAGCCTATTTTCGTGAAACAGGTCCTTTTCGAGAACAAGCTTCACCGTAACTACAGATTCCTGAATACGCGTATCACATTCCGTGCACCACGTTCTCCTGGAGAATTTGAGTTCCGAGTGTTTGAAGACAAGAGTGGGCACAGTCATCAGCCGAATGGGAAGCGACAAGGTCACTCGAATGACGACCATCACGACGGACATCACCACGGCAAAGTTGCCTACTCGAATGTGACAATCGCTCGCAGCAATCGCTTGAAGGTTTGTCTGGAGTACAGCCACTTCATTGACACGTTGCGAGCAACACACGACAAGTTTCAGCAAGGTGTGACTGATGGCGATGCAGGACTGGTCTTAAGCGCGCTCCTTGCGCTCATGCGCCTCGTCGATCAAGTGGAAACTGTGTTTTTGCACGGTCATGCTCTTCTTGGTGATCTATTGGAGGCCTGTCTTCGTTTACTTGAGCGACGTGCGGAGGACATCGCACGGTCTTTTGCCGCTACTGAGACCATCCCTCACCCTATGGAGACATTCCACGGCACACTGCGTAATGTGCTGAACGCTGTGGAGGCCAACAAGTACGTGAGAGAACTGGTTGCTGATGATCAGTTGGCTGACGTTGCTCGTATACAACGTGAACGCTTCTGCCAAGTGAGCGGATTGTACTTCGCAAACGACGCCGATCGTTGCGCGTTTTGGTTGGAACACTTTGGATTCGCGCCGATTGATATCCCTTCTACCGACTCAGTGAACGACGGAGAAAGCAAAATGTTGCACTCGTCGCCGTTCGTCACACGGGCGTTGACTGGGTGGGTGGAACGAGAAGCGGCAGTGCTCATGCCTGAGCGCACTGCCTTCCGAGCTTCTCGACAGTCGATCTACGACCAACTTCACGCTGAGGTTATCTCGAAACTCTCGTTCACGTGCGAGTTGGACGTGTTCGGATCTTCCGCAAACGAGTTTGGGAACGAACACAGCGACATGGACATGTGCCTGGTGCTTCCGGAAGTCACGACGCCCACGGTTGAGGAGAAGCAGCGCATGCTAATGGAAGTTGTGACGCGGTTGGAAGCTCGCCCAGATCTGTTCGCCTCGGTGGATACAACTCGCCTGACCGCGCGTATCCCGATCGTAATGTTCGTCTCGCGCGCCTCTGGAATCGAGTGTGATTTGTGTGTGGAGAATCGGCTGGCGCAGCGCAACACGTCGCTACTTCGCGCGTACGCCAGCGCTGACCCTCGTGTGCGTATGTTAGCGTACGTGATCAAGCGCTTCGTCAAGCAGCGACGCATGAATTGTGCTGCCGAGGGAACACTCTCGTCGTACGGCTACCTGCTCTTGCTCATCCACTTCCTCCAGCGTCAAGATCCTCCTGTGCTGCCTGTATTGCAGGCCCTTCCCCCTAACTGGCCGGATGAGCCTCCTGAGAAGCTGCCGAGCGTGTTGTGCCGTGGCCCCAGTGACGAATTGGACCCTTCAGCTAGTGCGGATGGTCACAGTGGAATCGAAACGTACTTCTATGATCCGTTTGCGTTCCGTGAGCCGACTGAGAAGCTGGCTCTTCTTCGTGAGTTCTGCTCGCGCAACACTCAGACGGTTGGGGAGCTACTCCTTGGTTTCCTCCGCTACTTCGGCTTGCAGTTCGACGCCACGCGTGACGTTGTGAGTATTCGTCGTCCAGATGCCGGCACTGTAACCAAGGATGAGAAGCGGCACACGTCTCAATGGCGTTTCACAACGCGGTTGAGTATCGAAGATCCCTTTGAAGTGGGCTACGACGTGGCGCACGTGCTCAAGGGCTCACGGGACAAGTACATTCGCCAGCAGTTCGTGCGCGCGTACGTGTTGATGATGGATGGGGCAATCCAGCACCAAGGCAGTGAGAACGAGGAAGAGGTCGACGAGGCTGTGGATCAGATCATGTCGACTGTGAACGAACACATGCTGGAGGTGCCGTTCCTTCAAGCGCCTCATCCACTGTCACCTGTACCGATGCCCATGCCTCAGCCGCACGAGGGCTTTTGACATACCTGACCATTGATCATACAAATAGAAAAAAAGAGGTTGAACTGCTTGCTAAAGATTTGTTTTCCTAACTTTGATCGGGCTGGCGTCTAGTTCTGTTTGCTCTTGCTTTGGATAGCGCGCCCTCTGCAATACTATGTGCATTTGCGCCTTGCATACTGGCATCACTTCTTCGTACTGTCCTTCACACTGAGCGTCCATGAGACAACGAGCGATTCCTCCGGTCGAGTATACTTGATGTGGACGGTATCAGCCACGTTCACTGTGTAAGTTCCCCCAGCTTGGACCACTATCTCTCTTAAATTCCAGCCCAGTAACTGATCAACACAACAACAACGCAGTCAGTTTAGGATTCCAAGTACATACCTCAATCAGGATCCTTACCTCTGTACATGCTTTCGCATCAAGATCCAACTCGACTGTGGGCTTTACGCTGCTCTGCCCCACCAGAAGTGCAAAAGCACTAGGTCGGACTCCATCCAAACGCTCTTCAAAGCTTAAAGAGGCAGGTCCGGTCTTCTTAACTGCTGGTATGGAAGGTAACTTGGACGCCGCCTTGCAGTCGATCTGGAGTACACTCTTCCGCATGTGCGACACCAACTGCCACTTGACTCGCTGGGCTTCAGGCAGAGCATGCCGTGCTTCTCGCTCTTGAAGCGCCAACATCTCCGTCTGCTGCTTGGCAAGCGCCTGGTTCGCCTCCACTAGCTTCTGCCGTAAAGACGTAAGTTCATCTTTCTGTTCAGCTGCTGTTGGTTCTGTAGTAGTAGCGGGAGTACACGACCTGACTTGATCCTGAAACTTGTCTACAATAGCCTGTAACTGAGACGTGTACAACTCCGTATCCCGCTTCTGAGTACGCTGGGCCACCATAGCCCTACCCAATTCATGACGAAGCGCGCGGCACTCTGTATAGTAACGCTCCTTCTCTTCCAGCCCAACTCTCCAACCAGTCTGTGAATCACTCGGGAATGAAGACGACGGCGCGAGGACACTGGGAGGAACTGCAACTGAGCTGCTGGATCCAGGGGCCGGCGTTCCCATCGTGAGAATGGACGCATCTGTGGGGAAATATGTCGAGTTCATAGGCTCCGATTTCAACTGCATCTGCAGGTGTTGCGTATGGTGAAGACCTGTAGCTCCAAACCCAGTGACTCCTGGGTGATGTGAGCGATGAGCATCGTCTAAACCAGCGCTTGTGTTGCCATTGTGCAAACTGCTTGCTGCGCCTCCCAAGACTCCAGCTGAGCCGTTCAAACCGTTGCCTAGACCTCCACCTAATCGCGTCTCCAGTGCCATCGTCTTACTTGTCAGCACATTGGCGCTATTGCTGCTATCGGAACCTTTAATGATGCCACGACCTGGTCGCTTAATCCCACGGAATGCAGCAGAATTAACCGCGTTTTGCCGGACTGTACAATGAAGTCCATACCAATGACATTAGAAGCCCACCTCACACACACGAAAACAGATTTAAACGTACAAGGATTGCGACGAAGCTTGAGTACAACTGAGTTGCGCGACGTAGATTTCAGACGGCCAATAACCGTCGAGAACTGCAGTCCACGCACCGGTAGTCCTGACACCGCCACTAGCGTATCACCCACGCAAATGCCGCTGTTCGCAGCAGGCGTATCCGGCGCAAGTCCTGTAATCTGAACGTGGTCGTCCACACACGCGAGTGTAAGTCCCAGTCCGCCGTTCCGCTTCGTGATCACGCACTCATACAAGTCGCCGGACTGCGGTTCCTTCATCACTTTTTCACGCGCAGCCGCAGCAGCGGCAGCGGCTGCCGCAGACGCACTCAAGGGGTTGCTGGTGCCATGCAAATGATGCCGAACCTGTTGCTGCTGAATCTGTTGATGCATCGAAACGGGAGCTGCTGGTGCTGCCTTCACCACTGGATCCGGCTTAATGTTCTCCGTTTTCTGCTTCTTGTGCGCCAAACTTGCTGCCGTGGCCAGCTCCGCCTTTCTCCGCATTGCTGCTGTAGCACCTGCAACTGCTGGTTTCACCACAGGAAGCTCGCGTTTCACTGCAGTCGTCACTGTTGTCGTAGCTGGTGCCGCCACAGTTGCAGGCATCGCAATCGCACCTGAACTGATTGCTGCGGTGGTCACAACTGCATCTCCAACTAGTGACAACGGAGCCACATCTCCAAAGTCCGGCAATAGCGACGTCGGTGGCGACAAAGCACGTAGCATCAGGTCAGGAGGCGGTTGTAATGGGATCCCAATAGACGTCGGCGTGATGCCAGAGCTCACTGCAGCTTGACTGGCAGGAGCTTCCACTGGCGGGATCAAGTCCATTATATTCTGCAATAAAAAACATCAAACAATTAGCAATTTCCTGAAAATTTTCCAAGGTTTACAATTAAAACTCACATCGGAAAACTTCTTCTCGTCGGAAACAACGGCTGAAATTTGGTCCAGGAAGAAATCAGCTGCAGACTTGCTGGTTGCCCCTGATGCGGCTGTACTTTGAGTCCCTGAAGCACTGGAAGCACCGCTCAAAGCCGCTACTAGGCTCTCATCAAACGGTAACGGGGCGAAAGCTTGCGCTCCGCTGTTACCACTGGAGGGGGACACAGAAGAGACGCTGCTCTTGCCAATGACGCTGTCTGCAGGCCCCTGCTGCTGCTCGCCCGCCATCACTGGCTTGAGTGCGGTCGCTATGGTTGGGTTCTCACTTTTCGAGACTTCTAGAGCACGTCAGAGATCGGGACAAGCACGTGCGTATAGCGCAGGATACCAGGAAGGAGTATGCAAGAGGAGAGGTCTGATATCGTCCTGTAGAGCCCGAAAGAGAGCGCAGAAGAAGGAGATAATTGACACGACACGCGCCAACCCAATACGAAATGACCCGATCCGCGTCTGCCACCAACGGTGCAGACTATGCCGGGAATTTACTGGGATTGGTGGAAAATAATTTGTAATTTACACCAATGAAAATACTGCAGACTAAATTTTAGTCCAAAATAGTTTTGACACTTTGTGGCTATAACTGAAAAGCAAATTTCAGATCGATCAGTAGGTCGTAAGTTACGACATGTTACCATCTACTGGTCTTGAAGCGATCGTGCAATGGCCTTGGCAATCTCATCCTCTTCGTACGCTTCGTCATTTTCAGTTGAAGTTGACGCGGCAGCAGCAGCGGAAGACGTAGCAGGAGTTGAAGGGGTGGGTGTCGGGGCCGGACCTGAGACCGAAGTCGGAGCTGGTGGTGCAAATGGGTTTGACGCGGCTGCGAACGGGTTAGCAGCGGCCGTTGAAGGAGCTGCTGCACCAAACGGGGAACCTCCAAACCCTCCAAGACCACCCATTCCACCTCCAGCCATCATTTGCTGCATGCGCGCCATGGCGTTCGGGTCGCTCATCATTTGGTTCATCTGCTGCATCATCGCGGGGTTCTGCTGAAGTGCCTGCATTGACTGCGCCAGTAAAGCCGGGTTCTGCAGCGCTTGAGCCAGCATGGGGTTCTGCTGGGCCATTTGCTGCACCATGGGGTTGCTCGCCATGGACTGAAGCATTGCCGGATTCTGCAACAAAGCCTGAGCCTGAGACGCGAAGTCCCCTCCCATTCCACCAAAAGCTCCCGTGGACGGTGCTCCGAACGGCATCGAAGGAGCAGCTGCAGCAGTTCCCAAAGACGTCGCTACAGAGTCCACCACAGCTTTGCACGCCACTAGATTCTCCCACTTCTCGGGCGTCGGGACAAGCACCAAATGACCCGCCAACACTCCGTCCTGGAATCCCACCAACTTGACACTGTCCTGACCTCTAGTCCTGTCGAATAGCTTGGCCTTCAGTGCCGCATTGTCCACCCTTAGCTTCCTGTACTTCTCCTCATTGGGATGACCGACAATATTGCTGCAGATCTTCTGCAGTGTCCGCACAGCAGTCGCGTACTGTTCGTGAGGCTCCTGATCGCGCATCTGCTGCAAAAAAGTCCGTAATTGCACGGGAGACGCCGGTCCAGTCGGTTGAGCTGCTGCAGTATTAGCTGCAGCTACTGCTGCTGGTGTTAGCGTCAAATGCAACGCGCAGCCTGCAGCCACGTTGTAATCCTTTAGGAGCTTGTCGTCCTGCAGGATTTGGCCCTGGAAGATCAAACGCTGCGCCGACACGGGGAAACGTCGCGCATCCTTCTGCTCGATCACTTGCTTTAGTCCGAGCACCGAGGAGGTCGCCAGGTCCACGCGTACGAGTAGATTCTCGGACGTTCCGCTCACCACTTTGACAGTCAATTCGTCCATTATGATGGAAGTTTTATAATAGGGGTCGGGGGAGAAGATATTTTACACAAAGGTTACGTAAATGGTACATAATGTGTACACCAAGTGATCTTAAAGCGACGCAAAGGGTGAAAATGATACCAATGAGGTTTTCTACTGGAGGGATCGTGGATCAGGATGCAATTAAGAGCCGATATCCACCGACGGAATTGGTGGTGGAGCGGATTCCGGCGTTAGTTCGAGAAGGTTTGGCTCGAATTGAAGTGGAGGATGCAGCTAAACCCTAATGGGAGAATTGAAGTGGACGCTTTGATGCAGACACTAGTTCAAACTCGACTCTCAATTGGATCGGCAGAAGTAAATAAAAAATATTAAAGAGAGTGGAGAGGTTTGACATTGGGCTTTGGTGCTACAGGCCAGCGACGAGTTGATACAACGAGCTGATGCGGTGGACACTTTCTGTCGGAGTCTGAGGCCGGGACCTTTGCAGGAGATCGTTGCAAAGCAGGTCACACGACTCCGAGAGGCTGCACTGCATCTTCGCTCACCTTCCAGACTGAACGCTGAGAGTATTCGAGCTGAAAAGTGCGTCTTCCTTTCTGTGTGAGGTGGAAATATCTATTGATTTTCGCTGCTGTAGGCCACGCACGAGACCAGTTCCTGTTCGTGTCACTCCATTCATGGGCTCAGCATTAGCCAGAGCTGCAGCCAAAGTAGGAGTAAGTGCTAAGAAACACCAGGGAGCTATCGGCGTGCTAAAAGCTGCCAAACCACTGTACAAGTGGGAGAAGCGTCGGCTTTTGCGTGGAAGTAGCGTCGCCCAGCCGAACGTAGCAGGATCGAAGACCAATGCTGGGCGGAAAGCGAAACTCGCCGAGGACTGTGAGTATATCCATGCGTTTGTTCTGTTCTGTACAGCTTTTTAGTGGTATTTTCTTGAAAGCAGATCTAGATGGCGTCGATGAGGCCGGCACAGAGCTCCACCCGTGCTCGGAACCTGGACACTACTCACGCTCGTCGTATAAGGCATCGACAACTATCGAAGCTTGTCGTACTTTTGAATTTCAGATCGTCCTAACTGAAGAAGAGCTCAAAGCTCTAAAGGTTTGTCACTTTTTTGTTTTCTTGTCAACCTTCCTCTCTAACTTTAATGCTCCAGTATCAACGACGACGGCTAGAAGCTGAACAAAAACACTTATCGAGACAGACAATTCCTCCAGCCCCAACGGCAATCGCCAGAAAGCCCCCGCAGTAAAAATGGCAATTGCTCAACGACAATTCCGTTGCTTGCACAGACATTGAGGGCACATTCTCCCCTAAAAATACAGCTCCTTCTCGTCCATCTCTTCTCATTTCTCCTTTTCCTTGACCATGACGCACCCCACCCACCAACTTTACGGCTATGAACGGTTCTTCGCCATGGATCCTGGTACGAGTGCCAAGCTTGCACACATTGCGACGTTAAGAGGTGCCATCCCCACACTCCTGCAACATCTACCTCAAGCTGTTCTCGAAACTTTCAACCGCCACCCCAAGATGCGTGCGTCGATTCTCCCTGGAAGTTCCCCGCAGAAAATCATGATCTGTGCCCCAATTGCGGACGTTTCCGAGCTCAAAGACCTTCTTACCATCCACGAATGTACTGCAGACGAAGAAGAACGAGCAGAGGAGGAACGGGTCAACGCTGCTCTGGATAATTCCACCGATAGCCCGAGTCTCCGCTGGATGGAGTTCGTTCAGAAGGAATGCGAGAAACCTTTAGACCGTGAAAAGAACTTCCCCTTCTATCTTGTCGTCCGGGTGGAGAAATCGACCAACACCTTTGCCAGGCTCGTCCTCTTCGCAGACCACTACATGGCGGACGCCACATCGGGCACTGTGATTCTCCGTGAAATTCTTCAGACTGTAGCGAAACTCAGTGGCTCAACGCCCACAGATCTTCCTAAGGAGCTTCCTCTGCGTGAGTCTCTGTACGAAGGAACGCACTACGTGAATGCGTGGATGAATGTCGTCCATGAAGCAGTGTCCAAGTACGTCATGCAACCGCTGATGAACTTCGATACGAACGCTTTTGTGCCTCTGCTGCCGATTCAGTCCGAGTCTCAACGTGATTTCTCCGGGTCACCGCCTCCACTTAATCCGAGCTTTGCCTTGTTCGCACAGGGGTCTGAAGGCTGTATGCGGAGTGCAATGGCTCGCTGTAAGGAGGAGCACGTGAGTCTCCAAGGAGCTATTATCGCTGCGACGACGATGGCCTTTGGACTGACGAAATACAACGGAAAGCTTGGGGATTGTACCGAGCCACTGCAACTTCGTATGGACGTCATGGGGGATATGCGGCAACAGGTGACCTTGAACCCCGTCAAGCGCGGCTTGTTCGACTCCTTCCTGCCCCAAACAACCGGGATCAACTGTGAGACACCTGTAGGTTTGTACTCCACCCCTGCCAACCTCGTATTCACCAGTAGCGAAGGCGTAGACCCTCACTGTATGTCCTTCTGGGATGTTGCACGTAAAGCTGACCACGAATGGGAGTGCGCACTGCTCGGTCATGAGCTCAAGATGCAGAGTATGTTCGTCAATGAGGTGTTGAACGCAGAAAACCGATCCGAATCAGGCCTTTGCGTGGCCAATTGCGCTCTCAACGACGTCACCCTCGCGTTCTTGGACTGCTCCGACGCCTCTTCCTCCCCGTTCCCAAGCGAAGTGGCTCTGGGTAGCAACCGGTTGACTGTAGATGATCTGCACGTGTACAACTCGCAGCCGTCGTTGAGTTCGACCAGCAAAATGTTCGTCACGGCGCTCTCGCACTTCAACTACGCCATGATGTACAAACTGGAGACTGAAGCCGCACAGAAGCTGTTCAGCTGGATGGTGAAATGTACCGAGCGTATTGGCGAGTACCGACAGCAGAATTCCTTCGCCCAGGCAGCAGATCGACTCTCAACGGGAGCTATCGACGATGACGTGACTGAAACACTGCAAATTGCAGTAGATCCGACAGTTCCCGTGCCTGAAAATGTCGTAGCGGGCAGTGAAGATGGCAACTTTCAAGAGGCTGTTACCTGCTAAGTAAACTGCAGGTAAGTTGGGTACTTGGAGCCTTCATTTCTTTCATAACACAATAATATAACTCATTAGTACCTACATGCACACAAATCGACTGTCACTCCGTACCTTTGACCTCAAACCAGGCTGATGGAATCCAGTGACGTCACTGGGAGACGCATCTTGGCTCCAGGCATATCGTACTGCTTGCAAGCACCGAAAAGCTGGTGAAGGGGTTTGTTTCCAAGACTTTCAGCGAGTTGAGGGTCGTCCAGTACGTCGTTCACCAGGCAATAAGCTTCGTGGTTGCCGCTCCAGCTCACATAACGCGCCTCAAAGGCGTCCAATGGTACTGAAAGATACGGGAAATCCGAGTACCAAGACTCGTACGACGGCACGTAGCCGTTGAGCGTCGAAACCTCCGACGCTGGGATATCACACTGCTTGGCACGACCAGCGAGAAACCCAGTGGCAAGATTACCCACAATATACCGCATGTAGCTGCGGAAAAGCGACTTGAGAAGGACAAAAGCCACCACTAAACACGTGACAATGAGGATGATCCAGTACAGAACATCCATGAGATGCTGCTGCTCCTTGGTCGGATATTCGTCACGAAGGAACGGGAGAACGATGTGCAGTGTGTTGACAATGGAATCGTATTTTGACTCGGTCTGTTCCCTCGCAGCAGCCACAGCTCGTTGTGTGGCATGATCGAACGGCCAACCATTGTACCAACGGCCCATCATGATAAGAGATACCAACGCCATCAGTAATAAATGATAGCGAGAAGCTCGGGCTAATAATCCGTCGTATCTTGGCGGGGTTTTCCACTTGCGTAATAGACAATATTTATCCACCCAGTAGTTCACAAGAAGGGATAAAGCCGTAATAATGAGCCCCGTTGGAAGCAGCGACTTGAAAAAGAGCGCGATTCCCACAGATTTCGTGATTTGAGTGTACCGCTCGGCCAGTGTCCAATAGGCACCGGAATAGTACGAATTGAGCTTTCGTTGGGTCTTCGCTTTCGGTCCATAGTACCACCGATAGAACTTCTCGAACGGACTCAATAGCTGGATCACAGGCGCAGTGATGAGGTTGGCGATAAGCAACGCTTGAATCTGTAGTAGATTTTCCTGCGATAGAATATCCGTAAAGTCCATGAGCAGATACAGTACAACAGCACCATTAAATCCACGGAAGAGCAGCAGTTTGTTTAGTGTTGACAACTGCTCCCGTTCCTTCGTTTGATGCTGCTCCAGTCTGTCCACGTAACTCAGCAAGCGACACCCGATAATATCCGTCACAGCCAACGTAGAGGCAAGGATAAAAAGCCGTCCGCGACGCTTTTCATCCGACTCCGTTTCATCCCCAATGTAGTCGTTTTTCAGCCACAGTGCGAGGAAATAAACACCAGTCATCATTGCGCCTACAATCGTCATGGTAAGTGTTTGTTGCAATACACGTCGTCGCCATAAAACTCCCGCACTTTTCCATTGGATTGACGAGGGCTCTGATGCTTGTTCCACGTGTAGAATATTAGTCCCTCGGAAGCGAAGGCGGTTGGAAAAGCCCGTACTGGTCCAGTCCATAACGGTGGAACAGACTCCGATTCGAGTCTCTCGTAGACAACGTCGTTGTGCTTCTTCCGTCTCAAACATCACGAATACCGACCACACACGGTAACTATCGTGTTTCAACATCGCAGCGATACGACGGCGAAGAGCATCCAGCTCTGCGTTCCAGTAGGTCAAATCGTAGCCTCCCAGTCCGCTTTTCTGCCTTAACCGACGTAAAAAAGGTTGTTTCGGGGCCTTTTTCATCGGATCAGCAGCATTCTCCAAGGCCAAACGCACAACCTCCGGGTCTGCACTCTCCATCTTGAGCATATCTTCCATGTACCTCTTCTTGGCCAGAGCTGACAGTAACCGGTCGTTATCCACACAAACCGTGACGAATTTGACTCGTCCGAATTGAGCGAAAAACCTTTCCCACTCGTTCGGGTCCCACGCATTAGCGTTAGGATCTTTCACCACGACGGAATAGTCCGACGCAGTTTGTTCTAATGCATCCAGATGGGCTTTATCTCTCGTCTGCATCACTGCAACCACGAGACAATAGACAGCCAGAATGCCCAAGCCGATCATATCGACATGAAGTTGTGTCATCACCAATGGACAGTCATTAATCGTCACCTTGCGGACAGTATTGTTAGCTGCACTAGTGTCAATTGCACTCACTTCCCGAGTACAAGCGGCCGTCCCCAGTATCCTAAAGTCGAGCTTCCTCGAGTCCAGACTTCCGGAATAGCTGGAGGAGACGAAGTAGACGATGCTGGGCATGGACACCGCCGCCAATAGAAAAAGCAAGAAACTCAATTGCAATAACATGCGGAAATATAATCCTAATCCAATGCCGAAGACCGAGAGATCGCTCAACCAAGTGTCGAAAACGGGGAACAATTCGCTGCCAGTTGCGTCTTCGCCCATGTCCACGAGCCGGAACGCGTCACCAGCTTCCTTGTCGCGCACGCGGTGGGGAAGAATCACGTCGCGGAACCATTCGCGAGCCACAGCCACGCTGGGTCCGTCATCTGGAGCCGTCACGCTTAAGCGCGCGGCAGCAAGAGAGCGCCCAGGCCGCTCCATTTTGAAGTATTATCTGATAGTTGTGTACTCCACACTAAAAATCAAAGTCGGATTTTTCCAGCTAAAATCCACCTGGAACATGTTCGAGGCACCACTTGCAAGAATCAGATTCCGGTAGCAATAAAATGCTGTCAGGAAAATATGTTACATGTAGAGGCTGTTCGGGGAATTAAAGACTGCCTGTTTATCAGACTCAGGTAGACTCAGGCTCATTCAACGCTCTGCTAGGCACCGACAATCCGCATGGCTGGTTGAAGGCGGGTGTAAAAATAAATCAGACTTTCAGCATACCAAGTCCAAGTTTAAATAACGATGGCGGTTTCACCCAATGATCGTATCCGGGCTAGGGGATCGCGAGCCAATCGTACCACGCCAATCGATGGGTTAACCTCCCGCCGCTGCAGGATCTCCATCACTTGTGAATTTGCCCCCAAAGCAGCAAGAGAGTGTCAAGATGCTGGCGCCCAAGACCTTCGCCATCGCCGCAGTGCTGGTCCTCGCACAGACGCAGGCCGAAAAAGCCGCTCACATTCGCGTCCGCGTGCACGGCAAGGTGACGTGCCCCAGCGGCCAGGAGAGCATTGGCGTTGTCGGCTGGAGTCAGGACGGTTGTGTTACTTCAGGTAACGTCTGTGTCGCTCAGGTTGACGGAGCCTGCCCTACTGGCGCCCACTGTGAGATGCTGGACACTGGCGTTTACGGCTGCAAGGACGGCCCCGAGGAGGCCAGCTCCACTGGATGTACTGGCAACGAGCAGACTATTGGCGTTGTGGGCTGGGACCACGATGGCTGCATCAACTCGAGCAACGTGTGTGTTGCCCAGGTGAGCAACGGTGACTGTCCGTCGGGAGCTTCGTGCCAGAAGCTGGACACTGGTGTGTACGGCTGTGTGGCTACTTCAAACCACCGTCACCACAAGTCGCACCACAAGTCCAGTGTCACTTGTCCTAGCGGTCAGGAAACCATTGGCGTTGTTGGCTGGTCGCAGGATGGTTGTGTTACCTCGGGCAATGTGTGTGTTGCCCAAGTGGATGGTGACTGCCCCGCTGGTGCCCACTGTGAGAAGCTGGACACTGGCGTCTTCGGATGTGCTGACGGAGCTGCTACCAACGAGACCTCGAGCGGAACGGGATGCAGCGGCAACGAGCAAACTATTGGCGTCGTTGGATGGGACCACGATGGCTGCATCGACTCGGACAATGTCTGTGTTGCCCAGGTGAGCAACGGTGACTGCCCGTCGGGAGCTTCGTGCCAGAAGCTGGACACGGGCGTGTACGGATGTGTTGCGAGTTCCAGACGCCACCACCACAAGTCGCACCACAAGTCTACTGCTACGTGCCCGAGCGGCCAGGAGAGCATCGCTGTTGCTGGCTGGTCGCAGGACGGCTGTGTTGCCTCAGGCAATGTCTGCGTTGCTAATACTAACGGTGCTTGCCCCGCTGGTGCTCACTGTGCCTGGTTGGACACTGGTGTTTACGGATGCAAGGACGGTGCTGCTTCGTCGAGCTGGGCCGGTTGCAGTGGTAACGAGCAGACTATTGGCGTTGTTGGATGGGAACACGATGGTTGCATCTCCTCGAGCAACGTGTGTGTTGCCCAGGTCAGCAACGGCGACTGCCCTTCTGGCTCTGCATGCCAGAAGTTGAGCACTGGCGTGTACGGCTGTGTCGGCACTGGTTCTTCCAAGCGTCACCACCACCACAAGTCGCACCACAAGTCCAGTGTCACTTGTCCTAGCGGCCAGGAGAGCATTGGCGTCGTTGGCTGGTCGCAGGATGGTTGTGTCGCCTCTGGTAACGTCTGTGTCGCTCAGGTTGACGGAGCCTGCCCTACTGGCGCCCACTGTGAGATGCTGGACACTGGCGTGTACGGCTGCAAGGACGGCCCCGAGGAGGCCAGCTCCACTGGATGTACTGGCAACGAGCAGACTATTGGCGTTGTGGGCTGGGACCACGATGGCTGCATCAACTCGAGCAACGTGTGTGTTGCCCAGGTGAGCAACGGTGACTGCCCGGAAGGTGCTTACTGCTCGCTTCTCGACACTGGTGTGTACGGCTGCGTTGCCAGCTCCAAGCACTAGGTGCGGTAATCCTTTTTTTTGAGCCGCTAATGGCTTGGAAGTACCCCTTATGGTGCTTTCAAGCTGTTTTGTATCTACTGTAGCGACTTCGTTTTGATTTTGATCAATACACAAACATTTTGCAATTGTACATTTGAGACAACGTCAAACAAAAAGATACTAATGAACCTAAGTACGAATCGCGATTTAGGTGCACCATTGCCCTGAGGAGCATCTTATCTTTCATTTGAGCCCTTGTTTGCCTCAAAATGTCTAAAACCTAAGAAGTTATGGTTGGCCAAAAAAATGATCTCCATTTTCGTGCCCCCCAAATGGCGGTACTTTTTGAATCACTGTGAGCTCAATATTTGCTCAATCTTTTTGACTTTGTGTTTATTTGAAAGCGCGTGTGTAAAGCTATTTAATCAGAGTAGTTTTATGGCTCCTACGGTGTCAAAAACACACCAAATGTCACATGTCCGATTAGATACGAAAACTGATTGGTCAACTTTAAATGCGATTATCTCGATAACTCTAAATGGCGCATTAGTATCTTTTTGTTTGACGTTGTCTCATTTGTGTTCTCTCAGCCTAAAGGGCTGAGAGTATAGACGTCAAAGCGTTTCTAAAAGCGTTTCTAAGTGCTGTAGTTCAACTCGTAGACTTGCACTTGGAATGTCGAGATTGCGCTCGCAATTGAAAAAGGGTCCGTAATCATTGTTCACTTGGCGTTTGTATTGGATTCCCTACGCAAGGTCTGCATGGGACGCCCCTTCAGATTTCTGAATGCGTTTAGAACTTAGATAAGTTCCTCCCGATATTTTCATTATTTGTACCCATGCAGTTTTCAGGATTTGTTTTGCTAAAACACGGTAGTTTACTGGTTTGAGTTCTAGGAACGTTCTGTGGAAACCCGTTAGAAATTAACTTATTTGAGTAGTAACTGTTCAAATTTGGCTATCTGAACGGTCTCCAGTAAGGTGTCTTTTCCTCTCGGCTAAGTTAAGTTTTGGCTCCTTTTTGGCCAATGATATGAAACACTAAATATGGTAGGGGCGAATCACTTGATATTTGTAGGAGGCTCCCCAGGATCGGGTGGCACACACCAGTGCCTAAGAAACGGTACACCTCAGTTAGAAATGCGCTGGCAGGTGAAGGAAAACGTGGCAACGCGCGATGTGAATTACTGCTGAGATGAAAACCGAGCAACTTAGGGCTGCGAAGGAGAAGGGAAATGGCTTCTGGTAGTAACAGCAAATCTACGTGTTTCAGGGGGTGTATGTAATGGTGTTGGTACTACGTGGATGTGATACTGGGTCTGTAAGTGCTGGATGGGTGGTGTTGGTACTACGAGGATGTGGTAATAAGGAGTGAAGTTGTTTTCGCCTTTGGTAGGCTGGAAGAACCTCTTGCCCGGGAGCTTCTGGACAGCAAAGCGGATGATATTGACTCAATATCGGAGTTCCAGCAGCCATTCTGGGGCAACACAGCCACTCTGATGCGTAGACAGGGGATGTTGACCATGAGGAACATGGCCTTCCTTCGTGGTCGAGCGATTATTATCATCGTAATGGGCCTCATTAACGCGTCCACGTTCTGGGACGTCGATCCGACGAATGCCCAAGTGATGTTAGGCGTTTTGTTCCAGTCGATTCTCTTCTTGGCTTTGGGTCAGGCCTCGCAGATCCCGACGTTCATGGCTGCTCGTGACATTTTCTACAAGCAACGGGGAGCCAATTTCTACCGATCTTCAACGTACGTGCTCTCGTGTTCGGTGGCTCAATTACCACTGGCTGCAGGTGAAAGTTTGGTGTTTGGCACGCTGATCCTGACCAACATGGCGTTCGCTGCCTGGTTCTTCTTCGTCACTGCTTTAGCACGCGGCATCCACGTGTCCTCCAAGTTAGAGATCAGGAGAAGAACTTCGTTCCAGTGACAGTCGCGTTCCGAGACTTGTGGTACTCTGTGCGCTCGCCAACAAACCCGAAGGAACCTCTCGACTTGTTAAAAGGGATCAGTGGGTTTGCCTTACCAGGCACTATCACTGCTTTAATGGGATCGTCTTGAGCTGGAAAGACGACATGGATGGACGTCATAGCTGGTAGGAAGACAGAGGGGACGATCAAGGGAAGCATATTACTGAACGGGTATGAAGCCACGGACTTGGCTATCCGACGGTCAACGGGGTACTGCAAGCAGATGGACATTCACTCTGAATCGGCCACTTTCCGAGAGGCGTTGACGTTCAGCTCGTTCCTTCGCCAAGACAGCAGCATCTCGGATAGTAAGAAGTACGACTCGGTGAGTGAGTGCTTGGATCTACTGGACATACACGATATCGCCGACCGGATCATCCGAGGCAGTTCCATGGAGCAGATGAAGCGCTTGACTATTGGAGTGGAATTGGCTGCACTACCAAGTGTGCTGTTCCTTGATGAACCGACAAGCGGCTTGGACGTACGTTCAGCCAAGATGATCATGGACGGAGTGCGTAAAGTGGCCGACAGTGGACGTACTATCGTGTGTACGATCCATCAACTATCAACGGAAGTTTTCGTGCTGTTCGACAGCTTATTACTGCTGAAGAGAGGAGGCGAGACGGTTTTCTTTGGAGATCTTGGAGTTAATTGCCAGCACCTGATCGATTATTTTGGAGGAATTCCAGGCACACCAGAGCTGCTGGACGGATACAATCCTGCTTATCATATTATATGGCAGTGATAGTGTTGCAATTCCATCGCTTTCCAGTACGAGTGCTTTTCAAACAGAAAAGTTGTCTTTGACAATGGATGAGTGAAATGAATCATTTAAGCGCTTTTTAGCCGTGTAGCAACTACCTTACTATGTGGCGGTAGCGTGAGCCGAGCACTGGCACCGAAAGAATTGTCTGTTTCGGCGACTGTAAGAGAACGTCAGTTCTTGTAGTGGTGGAATTTCCTTGGTTGCGAATATGCCGAGTCTAGTGGTGTTCGTCCAGTCAAACTCATACATAACGCAGTTCGGCCTACAAGAGTGGTTTATAAAGCGACTTTCGTTTCCACATGTGAGTGCATCGACATACACCTTTGAGGCTCTCCGCATTCTGCTTCCGCTCGAAACCTTGCCTGGTATCTCCGGTTGATTCGCTTCACTGCATCTTTTGCGTAAAGAATTTCGCTGACATACTCTACGATGAATGCCCCCTGGGGAATTAGGTTGGGCGATACTACACCCAACCCAACTCGAGACTGGATGAGGTCCAGTTCAAAGCGCTGCTCAAACCGGTTTCCACATTGAGCACCAAGCAAGCAGTTTGAGTCATCACAGATTGTTGCCGTGTTAACGTTTATACACGAGTTAGTGAGATGTGTGCCCGTCCTGGAGATGCAACACAGATCACACTCGCATTTCTCGTCGGTGTATTCTGGCGTCACTGTCACTGGATACGGTTTCGAAGCGGAGAATACATTGTGATTGATGCGAGCTACACTGCGAGGCCAGCCTTGCGGTATGACAAACTCGTGGTCACTTCCAACGAAAGGTAAATTGGTCAGATCGATTTGTTGCTGTGGGGTTGGGATGACTGCGTCACCTTGGCCCAAGGCCAACGTTTGGAGGGTTGGAGGTCGTTGCTGAGGTTGTGAAGCTTGGAACAGGTTGAGCCACGCCAACTGAGCAGTCGGATTTAGAGCTGTGTCTGGGAATGGGGGGATGTTCTGCTGATGGGCTGGTCCATTTAGGACAGGAGTGTGGAACATTGTGTGTTGGCGTTGGTAGTGAGTCGTGCGGCGAAGATCGCAAAGTGCGTTAATGGGAATGCCGATTGAGTCGTTCTCATGCCGTTGAAGGTGCTGCTAATGACAGTAAACACGCCTGGTCAAAAGTCTGTTGAAAGGGAATATTCGGCTGAATTCCATTCTGTTGCGCTGTCAGGATACCGTTGTGAGAAAACTATCACACCTGGAAAATACAGATATCATTTTCGATTTATCCTGATGGCATCAACACTGGATATCATCAGCGCAGAGAGAGCTGCACAAGACGCTGAGGAAGCCCGTCCGCCTTTCGTTAATGTGAACGACATTCGGACTTTCATCGCTACCGAATGCCCTGCAGCGAGTGACAACGTCACACTCGAGATGTGCTGGCTGGGAGCTAAAGAGTTTGACCGTGGGTGGCACGCCGAGTTATTGAATCGGGACGATGAAGAAGTATTTGAAGTTGTGGAGGCAGGGTTGGAGTCAATTGATCGCGCACGACGTAGTAAATGCGTATTGACAATTTGGAAAAACCGTGATGATTCTCTGAATATCCTGAATTTTCGGAAGGGGTTCAGCTATCGGTTTGAAAAGGTTCACTCGCTGAAGTTATCATACGGAAACCCTGTTGGAAGCATGCAGATTCGGGGGCGACTTGGAGCGGATCACTTGCCAGTACCTGGGTCTCAAGTAGAACACCAATCAGCGATTCAATCCCTCGCAGCAGGAGGCCTTTCAAATGGAAATGCAACCAACGTAAGAGCAACAGCAGAGCAAGACTTAACGATGGATGTGGGAGCGCTGCTGATCAAAATGACTTCCCAAGACTTGGCTCCAAAAACACCTCCCACCATTCCTGTGAACGCCGCTTCCGTTGCAAAAGCGCCATACAAGAGCAGAGCGCGAAAACTGGAAGGGGGCGTGGGTGACGCCGAAACCACTGCTGGTTTACTGCCAATGACTGCTCCAAAGAAGGCGCGTAGAGGCTAAGGATGCTGAAGTGAGTGCAGAGATGTGGATTTCGCATCATGATGCGTATCGTTCATTAGGAATCTGGTACTGTCAGTGTAGGTAAAGCCATGTAGTATCCAGCAACCATGCATAGTAGTGCCCCATTAACTTGTTGGTTTAGGTTATTGCCACAAAGTGGCGTGGGAAGAAAATAAATATGATTCCAACGGGTTTTGTTATCTTTGTGGTACCTACATTGGATAAAGTCACTATAACGATTCTTAGTACTGTTGGCCACTAGAAAGATAATTTGCTTTTAAAACTTTAGTTGTACGCAAGAAAACATTCGATTCCAACGGGTTTTGTGATCGTTCTTTCGTACCTAGTCACTTTAATGCTTCTAAGTACCGTTGACCACTGGAAAAATGATAGGCTTTTGAAAATTTAGATGTACGGAAGAGAAACATTCGATTCCAACGGGTTTTGTGATCGTTGAATCGTACCTACATTGGACAAAGTCACTTTAATGCTTCTAAGTACCGTTGGCCACTGGGGAAATGATAGGCTTTTGAAAAATTAGATGTACGGAAGAGAAACGTTCAATTCCAACGGGTTTTGTGATCGTTGAATCGTACCTACATTGGACAAAGTTACTTTAATGCTTCTAAGTACCGTTGGCCACTGGGAAAATGATAGGTTTTTGAAAATTTTGTTGCTTTCCGTTAGAATGTATAAACGATGGAGCTTGCGGGTAAAATACTTAAACTTGTATCACGATCGAGCAATATGGTGGCTAAACGACGGCGACAACAAGGAAATGACGAAGAGTCTAAGTCGACGCACAAAATGCAAGTATATACAAGACATGGATTCCAGACTCCTAGACAAGAAAGTGAGACCAATGCCAACACCTTCGAAGTACAACAACGGCGTCAAACAGCTTTTGTGAACGGACAATTCTTTGAAAGTCCTGCCGTCTGTGCATGGTATAGTGGTGATAGCAATGAAGTCATTAATGTGAAAAGAATTGGCTGTCCCGCTGATCCCTCGATGACTCCTAACGCCCAGTGTTATCCTCCTGATTGTACCCACCTGGAAACGCGGCAACACACTCGCAGTAGCATCCACGGCTCAAATAGTACCGGTCCACCAAACAAAGAAGTAAAAAAAGATGGCCCCTCCGCAACTTCTGTGTTTAGCGAATCTGAATTAACCATGACCTAGAGTTTGTTGTTCAAAGTTCAAAACGACTTAGTATAATAAAGGCACAAGCGATTGAGGCAATGTCTGTAGCTTCTGAAGAATTGAAACCATGCTGCGTATGCGAGATGGCTTATGAGAAAGAAGAAATCTTATTGGAAGAGTTGACGGGAGATTTTATAGAGGTGGGTATGATTGCTACAATGATACAATCGAGTAATATTCAGCATTAATGTTTCTATTTTTTGGATCCATTATAGAGAATGAAGACATGCCTGCAAGCTTTGCCTAGCGTTCCAGCTATTATTTTGAGCCAATACAGCGCTTCTCACTTCGATGAGAGACTTAATGGGTTGCTTCTTTTCCCTACAGGTACACGTCGAGTTTGATATTTAAAATATAAATAATTTCTAACTAAGGTTGTACGTTCAGCAATCTATAACAAAGGTGGAATCACTTCTGCACACATCTGCAAGTCCTGTCATGACAGTATACAATGCAGAAAAACACCAACTCTCCCAAAAAACGCAATTGCTAATGGAAATTACATTGGGCACTTACCTCTTCGGTTTCAAGCCCTGACACGGACCGATGAACAGGCAGTTTCCTTAGTTTTACCGTGTGTCTCTCTTTCTATTGTCACGGGCGGGTTATGCAAAACTATTCAATCGCACCATTACATAGTTCGTAATACCGAAGGTCCAGTTGTGGAAATGCTACCTCGAGCTTTGGAATCTCGGGTCAGGGTGACGATGGTTGGACATATGACGAAAGACCAAGTGATTGCATGTAAAAAGCGGTATGAACTTAACTTACCACTTTGCCGGAAGTTTCTTGAATTTCTGTATCTTCACAACACTGAATATAAAGACAATGAAGCGACCTGCAGAGGTTCGAACGCAACTGCTTCAAATACGACTAGATCTGTATCTTGCCCCAATTTCAGATCAACTACAGGAGTAGTAATCGATCATACGTCTGAAATGGGAGAGGATGCTGGAGCGGCACATTTGATAGATCGTCTACGTGATAAAGGTACCTATTCAAACTTTGGCTCCTCCGAAGAATCAGCAGCAGACACGACTACAGAAAGAACTTGGATTAGCGCTTCAAGTGTACTGATATCGCCAACGCCTTGTATTGATGTGGTAGTTCGGAAGTCGAACGCGTATGTCCCTTCCACGAAATGGGCAGCATGTGTTAGAATGTTTCCTACTCTATTTCCTGCTGGATGTGGAGGACCAACCCAATCTCGAGAGAAGTATATTTCTGTGCGGCATTGGATATTACGATGTTTACGGTTGTATGGTCACAGGTTTGAAACTCACTATGCCTTCATGTTATTAGCCTTCGACTATCTCGCAAGCGAAAACGCGAGAAAAACTTTATACATTCGGTTGAACGTGAAACGAGAAGCACTAAAAGCAGCCGAAGTAAAAAGTAGTACTGTTCTCGAGGCCGTCAAATACTTCAAATATTTGACTATCTGTAGAGCAAAGGGAGTTAAGCCAAAACCTCCTACTGATGAAGTTCAAAACATTATTGACTTACGGAAGGGTCTACGAGTGCCTGAATCAGCTTTCTACGGCTCTAACATTAGTCGAATGCGCGCACGGTTTGATTTGTTTGGCATGTTGAAGCGGTTTGGCCCGTTGCAAGTTTTTTTACTATTTCGCCGGACTCCGCGGGAACATACAGTATTGCAGTAAAGGCAGGTAAAGTTTCAAGAACAACTATTGACGATGCAAATGCCTTTTTGATGCCTACTCGTGGAGAACGCAAACAAATTGCAGCTTCATATCCTGTGGAGTGCGCACGATACTTTTTGAGAGTAGTAAAGACTGTGATCGAAGTACTCATTGGTTGGGATCAGGAATTGAATGCTCCTAAGAAAGGTGGTGGAATCTTTGGGGTTGTTCGTGCCTTTGGTGGTTCAGCAGAAACACAATTAGCGGGTGATCTTCCTGCACCCTTTGCTATCTGGCTTCATGGATTTCCTACCAACGCTGAAGGATTTACAAATAGTATCGAGAATGATGCCGGATTTCTCACCCGATATATTTCCCTTGTTGATTCCGTTCTTGTGGCTATGCCCACCTTCCTTAGTTTAGTTGACGAGGTGAAATGTGTGAACTGTCAGTCAGCTAATAGTGTTACTCCCATAATTCCTGGCGTTGATGCGTATCGACGACCTGCAGCTGGGGCACAGCCCCCCTAACTTCCATTTGCAAAACTTGTTCCGCTAGCTTTAAGGACAAAGATATTATTGACGCATCGCTGGCCAGCTACGCAGAAAGAGAAAGTGATTTAACGAATGTGAAGTGGAATGATTTTGAAAAATGCCACCCTCCTTCAGAAATACTCGACAACAGGTGTGTGATGTCCTTACTCGTTCGTGAACTTCAATTTCATTACTGGAACCACTGTAAATCTTGCTTTAAGGTAAGAAGTAGTACTGCATACAATGTACAGTATTTAAGAAGAGATAACATGCAGTTTTATCTGTTTTAGAAGACGATACGGACGCCAAAAGGGAGTATCTGCCGATTTTTGAAACCAGAAGCAGTCCATCTCGGAGAGACAACGGTCGACGACCACAGACAACTTCGCATTCACCGACCTATTGGATGTGAATAAATAAACCCCTGCAATCCAGTTGTTATGGCCTCTATGAAGTGCAATCACGACGCGCAGTTTGTGTTGAGCAATGGGTCAAAGGATGCCGCAGCTTATGTAATAAAGTATTGTTTTAAGAATCAAAACCCTGTCGAGAACCAAGTCGCTCTTTCACTAGCAGCATTTACCAGGGCTGCTGGAAAAACTAATAAGCTACCTCCAGACACTTCACTACTAGAAAAAGGATTTAAGATGCTTGGGTCGATGTTGTACACCGTGACGAACGGGCAGAAAGGGGCTGCACCCATGGCAGCACTATACATTTTGAACAAGAGTTCTTTCTGGTTTTCACATGAATTTGTTCGCGTTGATTTGTGGAGAGTTTTGACGAAACGAGGTGATTCAGTAGAAATAAGTGTATCACAGAGAGAAATTGAAACTCGTCAACCTCCTCATGGCAACGGCAATATTTCTTCTATCAACCTCCTCGAAAAATACTGGAGACGACCACCGCAACTGGAGTCTGTACCATTTATTGATATTCTAGAGTGTTACGAATGCATGAAGACAAAGTTTTCGTCATCGGCTCCTGATTCTTCGTATGTATCTTTCGCTCGTTTGAAATCTCCGAAAGTCTTAGTTGTATGTGGTAAAGAAATTCCTGATATTTCCAGCAATCTTGATCGTGAATCGTTTGACTTCTATTATCTATCGATGCTGGCATTGTTCAAACCACACCGAGAGTCAACGCTTTGCCGTCCTGATCAATCACCGTTGTGCGAGTATAGACTTTACAAACCGAATGGAGACACTTCTGCAATCATTAAAATGCAACACTTTGAGCAACAGCTCCAGGATTATTTCAGGGCTCAAAAATGCGACAAAGGGAATGATGAAACAAAAGAAGACGAGATTTTAAGAGCCAGACTTCCTGCTACTGCTTCTTCAGTATATATTCATCACGAACGAGGCAGCTCTACCGGAAATGACATGTTCGAAGAAGACATTCCGGATGAATTTACCGATATTCTGGATTGCGTAGCCCCCGATGTTTCTACCAGAAAACTCGTCGATGATGCTAAGGACGTGGTCAATGCAGTTCCCAGTTTAAAAGAAGCGATACAGGAGACTAGTCGACGATACAAAAGAGGGAGAGGTTCAAACTACGTGTCGATTGACACCGGGATTGATCTGGATGCGTACGCTTCGCTTATCAAATCATCTTTTTCTGGCGCCACCCAATCCGACTGCTTTGGAACGTGCTGCTTTATCACAAAATTTCGACTTGCTGCTACTCGCCTAGAGCGCCTGCGCGAATGTTTTGAACCCGTTCCTTTCGTTTCTCCTACGGAATGCCCTCGCTGGTCACGAAATACACTACCGTCTTTTCCGCGTATTGCAATGGTTTCTGAAGCGTTCGAGTTAAATTTGTGGCAACACGTAGCTTTCGAAGTCGCTGCAAGGCATTTGCTCTTCGCGTATTCCAAGGACATATCGGACGCATTAACCGAACCACTTTTTCCTGTACAAGAACAATATGATCCGTACGACATTCGTGATCAATTGATTGGATACTTAGGTGGTGAGGCTGGTACGGGAAAATCGACAGTGGTTGACGCACTGCTGACGTTTGCAAGTAAATGGGGCCGAGAAGGAAGTGTTGAAACGTTAGCTTTCACGGGGGTAGCTGCGATTAACATTAAAGGACGGACGATGCACAGCGCACGGAACTTGAAGCTTAGTGGCGCAGAGCCGAATGCACCGCCAACTATCGAAATGAAAGCGCATTACATGCGTGTAGTGCTCGTTATCATCGACGAAATATCAATAACAGATCAAGGTTTGCTGGGTGGAGCAGATGCAGTATCCCGATCAATGACATCGACTCCGGATAAAATTATGGGAGGAAAGCACATTTTTTTAATTGGAGACCTGCTACAACTTCCCCCAGTCGCAGGCTCACCATGTAAGTCGGTAATTATTGAACACACATGGTTCAACCATCTTCTGCATATTTTTCAAAATGACTAACACGCTACTTACTCAGGTTTCATACCTCCTCCATCACATGCATCTCGACAAAGACACATCGGCTATTCCCTATATGCAGCTGTCAACATCGTCGTATTTCTCACTAAAAACATGCGAGCTCGTTTTGACAGTGAGTATATTGCAATACTCGACGCGTTGAGATGGGGGCGCCTTTCGGATTCACAATTGGCAAAATTGAATTCTCGAGTACGTCCTACAGACATACAAGAATGTTCTTTCTCGAGTTCGAATGAAGTTTTGTATCAACCGGTTGTGGTTTCTCTTAACAAGTTGCGGTGTGCCATCAACAGTGACATGATTTTTCGGATTGCACAAGCATCAAAATGCGCAGTTTACGAATGTCTAGCAGTGCCATCTTCACGGTCAAAATTGATCGTTGACAACCTATTAAATGTTAATGACAACTTGACGGATCGGATACCAATGAGACTACTGTTTTACGTTGGAATGCCAATTATGCTGACCCACAAGCATCCTGATCTGCGTGAAGCCGATGTAATCGCGAATGGAGTGATAGGTTCAGTGGTGGGCTCGCATCCACCCCTCGAAGATATACCACAACTGAACTACGAAGTTTCCGGTGTAATTGTACACAAACTATTGCGACTACCATTGCTGCTACTCATAAAACTTCATGGTGTGGACAATGTACTTGTAGAGGGGTTTCCTGATGGCGTCATTGGACTACCTGCATTACATGGCAGCATCCGCCTAAATAAAATACCCAATTTGGCCCAGTCATCAGTGACAGTAACTCAATTTGCTGTGGTCCCAGCGTTCGCTTGTACAACCGAAAAATTACAAGGGCAAACGTGCTACGACGGTATAGTAGTAACTCCACTTGACCACCGCCGATCAGTTCCAGGTCAAACCTTATACGTCGCATTATCGCGTGCTGTTAGCCTCCAAGGGTTAACACTTACAGAGTCTATTACTCACCGGTATCTCGAGCAGTTTAAACCGTCTGAAGCGATCGCTCGAGAAATGCAACGACTGATCAACCTCGTAGTCTTTCCCGCGTATATTTCAAGTGAAGAAGTACAAGAATTTAATTCGTGGAGAGCAACTCAACATCTATAGTACAACATGAATATCTCCATTTAGATTTTCTCTGAAGTTTATTTCAGAGGTAAGAGAGGTATAGAATGGTTTTTTATTCATTTTCGTTTCAAAAAACTAATCGGTTAGTTAAATTAGTTTTATTTGGGTTTTTTTATTTTAAAAAATACTTTTAGAAAGCGAGTATGAACCTGCCGTATCCTAAAAGAACGAGCGACAATGCTAACGATGAGCTACTTCGGGATATAACTGCTGATGAACTGCTGGAACAATAAACGCTTGCGGCAGCATTGGCGCTATCGGATTTTTCCTCAATGCCAGAGCACATTTTGTTCGGTGCATGGGACTGTGTCGTTGGAATTTGGAAACTTGTCGATGTCAACATCAATGTTGAGTAGAGTTTCAGCAGCAGCACGCATGGGGAAGTTCGACAGTTCACACTGAAGGATGCCAGCGAGGATAATCGAGGTGAAGATGACTCGACAAGCAACTGAACGGGCCATCCCATCAATCTGCTGCGGCGAACGGGTGTTTGCTGGAGATCGGGAAGATTTCGTACTGTCCTTCGGACACGCAAGTCTGAAAGACCATGGGTTTTTTCGCGCAGAGTTCGTGTACAACCGTGACAACGAAAGCCTCGCAGTCAGTATCAAGTGCGAAAGTGGGTGACTGCGCCGTAACTCATCACACTGCTAGTTGCTAAGCTTTTGCCTCAGGAGCCGACTTTTTCTCCAGATTTTCTAATGGTTTAAACCTCGATTGGCCTATAAATAACTGATAAATAGCTGATATTTTTATTGTTTAAATAACTAACCAATCTATAAAGAGAGGTGCCATTTTTCACAATCATATCCTTCAGTTACGTGTTGTATTTTTAGCTAGTACAGGGCAAGTTGGGTGTAGGAAAGTCATTTCGACAGAAAGCTCCCCCCTCCCCATCATTCACATCTTCCCCCAAGAAACATGGCTCGTCAAGAAGCTACGAAGGCCGATACTCCCACCGACAAAACAAAGGAAAATCCCTCTGCTAGGAAAGCAGCACTGACACCACCACGGGGAACCGGGTCTCGAAAGCGCAAACTTTGTTCGACTAATCCGATAACTCCAAAGATGTAAGCAAAATTAAAAATTTCCACAATGTGCGCATTAACGTACGATGCTGAAACAGGGTGAGCGTATCCAATAAGCGTGTTTGCCATTCCACGGAATCAACTACTGCCATCGGGCATGACTACCTACTGGCTCAACACACCAACATTAATGACCATACGGACGCCTACAGCACTGGTGAGTTTCAAATGGGCTTACATGAGCACGTAATCAGACTGGAAGATGTACGGGAGGCGTGCAGGGCGTTAAAGCTAAAGCTAGCGCGTGAAAAACACGGTCAACGCCAGTACGGACGTAGACTTAGTTGCGAGCCCTTTCGCCTTTCACCATCGCAGAAAAACATGATGGCAACATCGTACAAAGCTGCTCGATACGCAGGTACCGCCGTCGACTACACCAGAATGGCTGAAAGCCTGCATTTCAGTACTTTCAAAGATCACGCTGATCAACTACAAGCGCTCGAAAACCCCCTACTCGATGAAATGCAAGCAGCTTTGCAGGAACAACGCTACATTGAAGCTTCCAAGTGTAACGGCAAGTCAAACGTACGCTACGACAATGGAAATAATGATAACATTGCACAACAGGAACTACACAAGTTTCTAGCAGCGGAAAACGGGGAGTTGGGTACAAGCACCGCAAGTAATGACCTCCACGCTGACTTACCCTCAGTGAAAAATACTGGATCTGAGAAGATTAAAGCTAAACAGACACAAATGTCCGACCTTCAGAAGAAAATACAACAGCAACACCAGGACGAAAGGACGATTCGAGAGCTCCGCCGTAATCTCCTCGCAAGTAATCGTACTATCGACATTCTACGCTCTCAACTTGCCTCGCACAATTGCACTCACACTGGAACCATGAAACCCAAAACAACGCAGCACGCTGATGTGGATTATCAAATGACAACTGAAATTATGCAGCGTTGTGAAAATGCTTTCCGAGCAGCGTTGAAGGTGTTCGAATCTGCTCATGACCACATGTAACAACCATTTTCAAAAAATTGATGATAGATAAGCATAAAAACCATTTACTCTATTTCTTACTTATTACCTGTAGTTGTATTACGCTTTGCTTAAAGTAAAAGTTGGCTGAGAGAACTCGTGCATCGAAGAGCCTCGATAGAGGCTCGAGGGTCGCTACTGTTGAAGTTGAAGTTGTATCTTTATGTTGAAGTTGAAGCAAACATTCACTCTCGAAAAAAACAACTTGTATACCGATACGAAGCTTACGAGCAGGGACCGTCCGATTTCTTTGCAATGGCCTTGTCCGGGTTCTTGCAGCTGGCGATGCCCAGTTCGCACGAGTTGCTGTAGGTCACGCCGTCAGTTCCGCACACAGGGTCGTACTCGTCCGGGCAAACCTGGTTGCAGGTGGGGACGACACCGCTGCTGCTGGACGAACCGAAAGGGTTCTTGTACCCCGGTTCGCCGGGGAACACCTCGGGGCCGATGCCCATATACATGCTCGGGTTTAGCGTGGACGTCGATGTTACGGGTCCAGGAAGCTGGTTCACAGGGTTGATCTTCGTGATGGTAGAGGGGTCAGCAGTGAGGTAATCGGCGGCTTCAGAGGCGCCGAGGAGCACGAGAGCAGCGAACGCGATACAGATCTTCATGACGATTAGAATTCAGGATTCCGGATGCTTCCACTACAGCGATATTAAGGAAATGAGCCGTGCACCCGTATCCGGAATAGCGACTGGCCTGTAGCCTACAGCCCACACGTCAGTGCACTCATTATTTTCGGATTTGCGCCGATGGCTATCGCATCAACAGCTCCCTCTTTGCATGTGTATTATGCTAGGCAAACTCGTAATACAAAACTAAACTGCAACGTCGTTACGACGATCGTTTAGTCACGCACGCCGTCAGTTCCTTCACAGCTACATACCGTAGAGTCTTGTTTATCATATAAACGAGAGTAATGCGTCCATGTAGAAATTTGCGCTTATCCGGTGAAGAAGAGCTTACATGTACCTTGGTGTTTACTACAGTCTGTAGAGCCAAGGACGCAATGATCCTTGACCCGGCTCAAGCGACTCTCGAGATTTGTCGCGACCATACGGTGTTATTGAGCGCAGCATTAGTAAGACTGGATGCATTCCGAAAATACATGTTCGCTTCATTTGCCAGTGACAATTTGTCACCTCTGCCAAACTGTTTGTGACAAGAAACGCCAACGGCTGTGGAACCGACATGTCCAGGACAACGAGCTTTGCCCAACATCGCAGCCTGGCCAACCCTGCTGCTGTTTTTTTCTGTTCGAACCCATGCAAACCAGCCGAGAGACATCTGAGGCGGAGGAACGAGAACAACCACACGAGAAGTTTATCCTACGGCTGCATCAACCATTCGAGCCACACAATCGCCACGATCACTAAGATAGGCAAAGCGGATAGGACGTCGCTGCTCATTGCGGACTCCCTAGCTCATTCTCGAATTTGCTGAGTGCCAAGATGAAGTTTTCCGCTGGACTTGTTCTCGCTGCTATCGCGGTCGCTGGTGCCGCCTCGGAGTCGACCAACACGTTGACAGTCGACCCCAAGACGCTCACGCGGGTGGATCCTGACATGATTACGGGTCTGGGCCCTGCCGTCCCCGCTGGAAACAACCCCAAGATCAAGAAGGCCATGGATGAGCTGGCCGGCTCCGGTAGCGGCAACTACTACACCATCGACCCGCACTCGCTGCCTACCATGGATCCCAAGTATCTCGAAGGTCTTGGCCCTCAGGTGGTCCCTGGTATGCCCGGTTACGGCAAGAACGAGAAGGCTAACAAGGCCTGGGAGGAGTTCACCAAGAAGGAAGGAGCGACTACTAACCACCGTAAGTTGGAATCGACCAACACCCTCACTGTCGACCCCAAGACGCTTCCAAGTGGAAACCCTTCTACGATTGAAGGTCTTGGTCCTATGACTCCAGGCAGTAACCCGAAGCTTAAGAAGGCCATGGACTCTCTTGCGGGCTCCGGTAGTGGCAACTACTACACGATCGACCCCCACTCGTTGCCTACCCAGGATCCTAAGTACCTCGATCCTAAGTACCTCGAGGGTCTTGGTCCCATGATTCCTGCTGGTGACAACCCGAAGCTACAGAAGGCTATGAACGACTTCGGAAACACCAACACGCTGGATGCCACCAAGACGGCCCCTCCGACGCTTAACCCCGCGATGTATGAGGGCTTGGGACCTGCCGTGCTCCCCGGTATGCCTGGTTACGGCCAAAACGCGAAGTTTAACAAGGCTTGGAAGGAGTTCCAGAACCAGGAAGGTGCTTCGACCAGCTCCAGTGGTAACAGCCCTTCGAAGTGCGCCCAGGTTTGCCCCGATGTGTACGAACCGGTTTGTGGCACGGATGGCGTCACGTACGGCAACTCGTGCGAACTGGGCATTGCTAGCTGCAACAACCCCGACAAGCACATTGCCAAGGCTTCCGACGACGCCTGCTCGACTCAGACGACTCAGAAGTAATTGTCGTTGCAACTACCCAACGTGATGGCGTTTTAGATCAAATATTCTTTACACTTCTCCATTCGTATTCTTCTTAAACCAGCAGGGTTATACGCCCAATTGATCACTCTCCGATAGGAATGCCACATAGTTGCACATGGTTGATCGTGTTGTGACGATAGTATCGGGATCACGTTGATCCTTTTGATGCCCTCGTCTTGAATTCCCACAACTTTGAATCTGGTTTAGAGAGTTTTCCGTAACTTCAAATAGTTACCTTGTTGCTCGACGTATCAAAAAGATTCGGTAAGACTCGCGACCAAAAGGTTTACGAGTTTACCAACGCTCGCAAACAAAAACAAATTGCAACGTCGTCTGCTGATCACCACGATCATTCCGATAAGCTCAGTGGATACCAGCAGAGTTACTCTATTTATTGACTCCCTCTTCCCTCATTCTCGAATTTGCTGAGTGCCAAGATGAAGTTTTCCGCTGGACTTGTTCTCGCTGCTATCGCGGTCGCTGGTGCCGCTTCTGAGTCAACCAACATGTTGAATCTTGACCCCAAGACGCTCACGCGCGTGGACCCTGACATGATTACGGGTTTGGGCCCTGCCGTCCCCGCTGAAAACATCCCCAACGTCGAGCTGGCCGGCTCGAACAACGGAAACTACTACACCATCGACCCCCACTCACTGCCTACCCAGGACCCCAAGTATCTCGAGGGTCTTGGCCCCGTGACGCCTACTGGTGACAACCCGAAACTTCGGAAGACCGTGGATGAATTGGCCAACCAGCCGAACGCGACGGCTCCTCCGACGTTATACCGCATCGACTAGCCCAACAAACACGTTGCGAAGGCTCCACACGAGTCAGTACATGTAGTAATCGTCGCTACAGTTATCCAACATGATGGCGTTTAGACCAAAAATCTTCCCCACCTTCTCCATTCTTTTTTAACCAGCGAGGTTGTACGCACAATTGATCACAGCTCCGATAGGAATGCGACGGTGAGGCTGGTACCGACACATCCGGGTAACTAGTTGCCACTCATCATCGTTCATGCCCTCAGGACGTGCTGGGAGCTGCTGCATTTCCACCACATTGCGTGCTACAACTGCGTCAGGAAGTGTATTTCCCCATGGATATTCACCACTTATCGCCTCGAGGATGCACATACCAAGCGAATAAATGTCCGATTCGAACGTAGGACGAGCTCCAAGCAAACATTCAGGCGCCTTCCATCTAAAAGCACCCAAATCGCCACTCTCGTCACTGGAAGTAGCCGTTGAGCGTGTTGTGACGATACTCAAGCCGAAATCAGCCAGTTTAGCTGTAGGATAGCCATCGGTACTATCACAAACGAGAATGTTGTTCCCTTTGATATCCCCGTGAATGATCCCATGGTCGTGAAGATGCTGCAAACCCAACGCAGCGTCTCCAATGGCAAACCAAATGGTGCGTCGATTCTTGCCTTTTAAATACGTTGCAAGAGTTCCATGACTTGCCGGTTCGCATACAAAAAATGGTCTTCCTTGGTGACAGGCGCCGTAAAGTTTAATCACGTTTGGATGATTGAGCGAGAACCACAAGTCCGCTTCACGTCGAAACTGCTCCCAGTTTTCCTTATCGTTTGGATCTAGTAACACCTGCTTCACCACCACATCAGTATCTAGCCATTCCCCCTCGTACACAGCGCCGAAAGAGCCAGCCGCAATGTGTTTTCCTAGCTGAACTTGGTACGGAGGGATAAACCACAACGGAAGGTCATTAAAATCGTCCTGAGAGTCTCCAAGCTGGTTCTTCGCTGCGAACTGCATTAATACTAGCGCTTCAGATCGGTCCACGGCATCTGGAATCTCGTTTAGAACCATTTCAGACGTTTCCAAACACGACTTCAACGTGTTAATTTGTTGCTCTCGATTTGTCCTCCACACTGTCTGCCAACGATGGACAGACGCTGTAGTCTCCATGTCATACGAGCGCAACAGCGTGTCAATATCATGGTGAAAACTGTAATTCTTCCCCGAGACTGTCGCTGAGGCGCAGATACTTGCAACAGCACTTGTTCCTCCCAGAGCACGTTGATCCAGCATGTCCAGGAAGCGGAGGACAACGAGACTAAAGCTCTCCAAAAGAACCGTTGGAACCGGTTTTGATCGAGTTACAAGTTGTTGGTAAACGTCCTCTAACCGGTCGTACACCGGACGATTGTTGTCGTTGTCCATTTCCTCACAAAGCTGACGAATCTCCTCCAACGTCTCCGGGAGAGTCATCCCCAAACTCTGAATGTTGTACCCACTCACATCTTCTACAGTGGCAGGAGCGTTAGTTAAACATTTCGGAACTGGAGGAGTGCGTTGTGCTAACACACGTAACTGGTGCACAACGTCAGCCATACACGTCCTTTTCGCTGGATCAGGTGCGCACATACCCAGCAGCAAGCTCCATTCCGTTTGTCTTATAAACTCAGGTCGAACGTCCGGGAGTCTCTCAAAAGTTATATCCATGTCAGGTGATCGGTTCTTCACCGTAATTTCAAAAATGGCAAGACCAAGCGCGAGGATATCTGACGGTACGGATGGTTCATCGTTTAAATCAATTCCCTGTCGACGAATTAATCCCATTCCGCTCAAAACTCCCTTTTGGGATGCTTGCGAGTAAAGTAGATGCTCAGTAGTCAAGCGTTGATGTACAAGTCCACGGTCGTGTACGTACTGGAGTCCAAGGGCACAGCCTAGTAGATGCCTCCATATTTGTGTCGCTTTTCCGAGTGCTCGAGCTCCCCTCCCCAATTTCTTGAGAGCAGCTCGTTCGCCCCTTGTTTTTCTCTGCTTCCTTCTCCTCGGAGCTGTTTGCAATTGAAATGGCAACTCACTGGTCGCTTCATGAATCACGAAGGGGTTTCCGACATGACAAGCACCGAAGAACTTTCGGACATTTGGATGATGAAGTTTCGCCCAAAGTGTGGCCTGTCGCTCGCAAGCTTCTTCTCCTTCTTCCACAGCAGTTCTCTTCGCTCGAAACCATTCGTACTCCGAAGCCGCGAACCAATGAGGCAGCCTTCCCACCGTCACATTTCCGTGTCGAGTCACCCAGTCAAAAACCTCTGAAACCACATCAAGCTCCCTCGGCGTCAGTATCTCACTGTACTGGGCCAACTGGTGCTTCAACAGCGTCAAAATCTGCAATTGCTGGTGACAGTCCCCCATTTCTAATGTCATTTTCTCCTCGTGTTTTAAAACATTCTCGATTTCTCGGATCCATTCGCGTCGTTCGGATTCCAAATTCCGATCCCAAATTTCTCGAATTTCACTTTCCAACAAGTCGCTCATTCCCAACATCGATTCGATCGACCGTTGCAGTAACAAAATGACTCGACCGGAGTCTGCGAGTCGAAGCAGCAGGCGGTTCTCAAATTCAAAGCGTCGGAGTTTCTTGTGCAGGAATTGACCCGTACGAGCCAGCGCCATATCGTCATCCGTCGCCCTCGCGAGCTCCCGCAACTGCGACACTAAGTGATCGCCGAGGAGCGTCGGTGACCGTACGTACCCCGTGTGACTCGAATGCCAGCGCTCGTTTACCGCCACGCGCGGATCAACCCAGCGCTGCCATCGACCCATGATGACCGAAAGTACCAAGATTCGCTAAGTTAATATGGGTTCCCATAATTTATTATACCGGTACGATGGCGGATATATCGGTAAAAGAATATGACAAACAAGTATGTAAAAAATGGAAATTTGTCGAGTTCTATATTTTCACAGCTTTCGGGAAAATATACATGCGTTTACGAGCTGTTGCACAATACACATTTCGATGCGTTCAATGGGCCTACGGACCGTAGGCTATGATCGATGAGCAATGCCGAGCTGGGAAGAATTGCACGGGTGGCGTTGTTGATCTCGATCATATCGTTTTTGGTGAGAAATGTCGCTCGGTAAACGCTCACCACCAGGTTCAGATTCAGATTCGAAGCAAGTGTACGTAGCGAAAGAATAGACCATTTCTAGTGGACTGTGGTCTTTCACTACACTATCAGTATCCGCAATTCGAAGTATCCATTGCTTGTGCTGAGGAAACAAGATTTTCGTAACTGTAGCGCTGTAGTACATGTAGTGGGTCACACGGATTGAAGCTAACAGGCATGTCTTTTTGGAAATCATTACAATGTATTCAACGTGTACCGGTACGCCGATGGGCTTGGGTTCAACTCAGGCGAAAGCCAAGAGGAGTCCGGCAGGTATGTGTTGTATAGGTGTTCTCTCTGGCACGGCGAAATGCAGCCACCGACCCGTGACCATATCTTTCCCAAGGAGTCGCCTCAAGATCCACTCTTCGCCTCTTAAGGGTCTTGAATCAGGAGCTTCACGCGCATTTGCCGCCGCTGCACGATCCTCCATTCTCGAATTCGCCTCCGCCACCTCAAATCAAGTCCAGTGCCAAGTCAAGTCAAGATGTTGCACGCAAAACTATTGGTCGCCATCTCGGTGGGCCTGGTGGTCACGACCTCGACCGTATCCGCTTCACAGCTTCGAGTCCGCGTTCACACGAAAGTGAGCTGCCCCAGTGGACAACAGAGCATCGGTGTGGAAGGATGGAGCTCGGACGGTTGTGTCACCTCCGGTAACGTCTGCGTTGCCAACACGTACGGCTCCTGTCCGAGCGGTGCGCACTGCGCATGGCTCGACACGGATGTATACGGATGCAAGGACGGCGCGGAGGAGTCGACCCCGTGGGAGGGATGCTCCGACTATGAAGAGACGATCGGTGTGGTCGGGTGGGACCACGACGGGTGCATTGATTCCGACAATGTGTGCGTGGCACAGGTGAGCAACGGTGACTGTCCGGCGGGAGCGTACTGCTCATTACTCGATACCGGTGTGTACGGTTGCGTGGCCAACGCGAAGAAGCACCACCACCACCACCACCACCACAAGGAGAACCAGAAAGTGAGCTGCCCCAGTGGACAACAGAGCATCGGTGTGGAAGGCTGGAGCTCGGACGGTTGTGTCACGTCGGGCAACGTCTGCGTTGCCAACACGTACGGCTCCTGTCCGAGCGGTGCCCACTGCGCGTGGCTCGACACGGGTGTATACGGATGCAAGGACGGCGCGGAGGAGTCGACCCCGTGGGAAGGATGCTCCGACTATGAGGAGACGATCGGTGTGGTCGGGTGGGACCACGACGGGTGCATTGATTCCGACAATGTGTGCGTGGCACAGGTGAGCAACGGTGACTGTCCGGCGGGAGCATACTGCTCATTGCTCGATACCGGTGTGTACGGTTGCGTGGCCAACGCGAAGAAGCACCACCACCACCACCACCACCACAAGGAGAACCAGAAAGTGAGCTGCCCCAGTGGACAACAGAGCATCGGTGTGGAAGGCTGGAGCTCGGACGGTTGTGTCACGTCGGGCAACGTCTGCGTTGCCAACACGTACGGCTCCTGTCCGAGCGGTGCCCACTGCGCGTGGCTCGACACGGGTGTATACGGATGCAAGGACGGCGCGGAGGAGTCGACCCCGTGGGAAGGATGCTCCGACTATGAGGAGACGATCGGTGTGGTCGGGTGGGACCACGACGGGTGCATTGATTCCGACAATGTGTGCGTGGCACAGGTGAGCAACGGTGACTGTCCGGCGGGAGCGTACTGCTCATTGCTCGATACCGGTGTGTACGGTTGCGTGGCCAGTTCTAAGAAGCAGTGATTGAAGTCGCTGTTACTGTATGAAGGTGAGCAGAGCAAGAAACTCTAGCAGTTGTACTTAGTTGTGGAAAAATTGTTCGCATCTGAGGTCTGCCTCTATGCATGTCCAAGGCAACGGAGTGGCTGGTTGTGGGCGGTAAAGCCAGCCATAGCAATAATACATGGTTTCGTTTAAACACACAGGAAAATTTGCTCATACCGGTACCAACTGTAGAAATGTTTAAAACAAACCGGAAATACTTTGAAAATAACTCAAGAAATGTAGATACCGGTTAGTTACCGGGTAGCCAAACGGTTGCAAAAACTGGAGTTTTTGAAAAAAGTGAAAATGAAAACGTGTTTTGTTCGGGAAAAAATGCCAAGAAGACCACTACATGTACTACTACGGCTTTACTTAACATTGGAGATACTCTGGCGTGACCCCACCGAAAGCTTGTCGTTGACGATCTCGTTGCCGAGATGGTCAAGTTCAGGCGACGATGACATGCCCATGTTCATCTTCCTCATGATAATAACGAAGAAGATGAAGTTGATGATACTGACTGCCCCCACTGTGAAGAACATGTTCTCGAGGTGGTCCTCGTTCAGGTTGTCGGACGGGAGCGACTTGGAGAACATAATAGTGAAGACCGACGTGAGGATGGAGCCCATGGAGCTCATGAACAGGATCACAGCCTGTGCCATGGACTTGAGAGACATAGGCACCGACGAGTACACGAGGTCGTACGAAGTCACATTGATCAAGCACTCTGCCAGGGCAATGAAGACGTAGTTTGGAATAGCAGCGGCCCACGAGATATCGTTCATAGGCTGATCACTGCCACCGTCAAGAATCGGGTCACCATTGGCGTCCTGCAGAGCACCAGCATTACGTCGAATAACCTCGAAGATTCCAGCCCAGAAGATGCCAACGATGGCAATGGCAAGACCGATTGCGGACTTGCCGAACTGACTAGGGGACTTGCCAGCCCACTTCGTATACAACGGGTAGACGATGGAGTCGAGAATGGGTATGCAAATGACGATGACAATTGGATCAAACACTCCGAGCATAGCGCCAGGGATCTGAGAACTGTCTGGGTCGCTGGTATCAAGGCGCAAGTCGCACTGCTGCGTGATGGACTGGAAGTTGGCGTCGGTCTGGTCGTACGCGCAGTTCCAGATGATCGTGAAGGCGGCGTACGGGAGCACACGCACCAGTTTCTTGTATCCCTCGACACGCTCGTCATCGAAAGTTCCACCCATGCTACTCTTAGAAACGTCCAGGAAGGATTGGTCCTGGCCGGCGTAAACCCAACCGACGATACCGGCGAGCACCAGCACAGCAGCTACGTATGACAGAGCGTTGCCAACGTTGCCGGAGTCGACTGTGAATGCAGCAATGACATTGACAACTAAGGCGCCCAGGAGACAGAAAGTAGCCGAGACGAGGATGAGGCCCTTGCGGGTCTGCTTGGCGTTGGCCCAACCAAGTTGGCACATCATGGAAATGGAGCGGTCGTTAGGCGGCTGGAACACGTAGCGAGGGTAGCCCACACACAGCATAATGATGGCAAAGAGCATCACGACGGCGCAGATCATGTACGTGGCAAAATAACCGTATTCAGCCGGGATCTGAGCGGATCCATCCACACACAAGATGGACAGATAACCGTACGAGAACCCAGCGCCGACATTGATGCAGAAGTAGAAGTACGAGAAGTACGTCTCTTTCTGGTGGACTTCGCTAGGGTCATGCGGGTCGAACTGGTCTGCACCGAGGGTGATCACGTTGGACTTGATCGCACCAGTACCAATACCGATACCCACAAACAAACCGATGATGAAAATCGGGTTCACAGCAGCAGAGTTGGTCATGATAGTCGGGTACGCAGCGATAGCCACGAGGAAGTCACCCACACAGTACCAGATACCGAACGTCAGGATGGTACGGAACCGACCCCACCGTTCGTCTGCCAGGTAGGCACCGAACAACGGCGTCAGGTAGCAGATAGACGTCCAGGTACTCTTCAATGCACTAGCAGAGACCAAACTCCAGCCAATCTCCTGCATGAAGTTCTTGAGACCTTGGTTGATACCGTAGTAGCTCAAACGTTCGGCCAGCTCCATCATGAGGATGAAGAGACAGACCTCGAATAGAATGCTCTTGTACTTGCGTGGACGAGCTTCCCACACGGTCTGTGTGGTCTCATAGGGCACAGCGGGTGAACCCGCGGGCGACTTGACAGCGACTCCCATGGCGATTGACGGACTGCGCTCCTGAAAGGGAATTGGGAAATGAAGTGCATGAAGGAGCAGGACTCGTGCAGTGCTACATGTACAGATCCACAAGGAGTGAGCGACGTCGACGTGAGCTAGGCGCATTACTTGTACATGTAGAGCATCACCTCGGCAGGGGGATGGGATGTACATGTACTGTAGTCGACGAGCGAGTCTCCATGGTGCCACCTGCATTCAGTTCGGATACAGCTTCAGGTGCATCGTACGTTATGTATCTGAGACGGCAACTAGAAGTGCGTCGATCGATTAGCGGGCACCTATTAGCGGAGAACAAAGTGCAAACGTGGGGTTGCAGGCAGCGCATTAATCAGAATTGTCACGCCATCTTCACCTCGAAGACAGGACTTCGCGAATCGGAAAATGCCATAGAGGTAGAGCTCAATAGGGGGTTTCAATTTTAGCAAATACACGTCTTATTTCGTCGAGGTAGTGCCTTGCAAATACGACAGGATTTCGCCAGCGGTACCACTGTGATTTCATCACTGTACCACGTAGGATTTGGATTTCCAAATCCAGCAGTGTCGACACTGCTGGATTTGGAAATCCCTAAAAAGTATTTAGTTCCCCCTTTTAGTATGCCACACAATAGGGCGGCACAAACTTCTTCGCCACTTGGAGGCGGCCTGTTCCATCAGCATCGCCACAGGCGATGAGGAGGAGACAGATATGCTATGGGAGATGTTTCTATCTGTTCTTACAAGTACATACCTTTATGATCGCGCCGGATCTATTACATCATTACCAGACAGCGATTTTCAAAAGTTGACTCGTTATTTTAAGTCTCTTTCGCTGCTCTATATGACTATATTTACGACAACGACATTTTTCACTCGACAGCTACCCAGAAATAGCGATCAGGGTGCGCACAGCTTGTCGTCGCCCTTGCCCGCCTCGGCGAAAACGGATACGCCGCAAGCGTCGCCGAATTCCAACGACGGGAATGCGAGGGAATTATATTGGATTTCGACCTGGTACCACGTCGGATTTCAACCTGGTACCACGTTGGATTTGGCGGAGTGGCACCTCATCAAATACCGTCGGATTTTAAAATGGCATTTGCTAAAATTGAAACCCCCTAATGCATGCATTTACGTAATGTATGGTAACTGATTGTAGACCAATACTATGATCAACGCAATGGAATCTAGGTCGAGCTTTGGGTGTCAAGACTGGTAAGACAGCCATGCTGTTAAATACTCTTACCCCCTTGAAGCCGCAACATGGGTGTGCAGCAATATGTCGGGTCGTTATTGTCGACGGGTGCCAAGACCTGCGTGAGGTCACAGTTGCGTTTCTACCGAGGACAGTCTCCGTCACGGAGTCCGTGAGCAAACACCGCGCAGTGGAGCTTCTGGAAAACCACCGTCGATGTGTCGCACACCCGTTAAGGATCGAGTACTTGCGGGCTGTTATATGAGTAGAGGTCCAGGTCGGGAGCGTTCGGTAGACTAGGTATCAACTAAAATGTAAAACTTGTTTCTCTTGTTGTTTGTTTCTTAGCAGGTAAATGTACGACTGACTAGTTTCACGAGGAGCTCACACAGCTCCTTAACACACTTGTAGGGATGACACCTCGCCAACTTGCTTGGCGAGAGCTCTTGGAGTGACTTCCATCCTGGTACGCCACTCGCGGGAGGACCTAAGTGGACCTCTGGGGTGAGGTAGACAGGGTAGTTCACTCTGGTAGACGGCTGACACATACTTAGGCCAGTGAGTTGTCGAAACACTCCGAGAGTCGACGCGACACATTATAAGGCCTAGGGGCATGGTACACAACCGACTCCTCTGGTTCACCACTGGTATTCCCGGGTACGGGACAAACTCCCCGACCTAACGTTGACCGTCCTCGGTCAACTCGGTCGTGTTCCATGTCACGCAGGCGCTTCACCACGCGCAGTTCCTCCTCGCTGAGGATAATATTTTCAATGTCGATTTCATGTGAGCAGGGACGATCACTCATGCGTTGAACATTCGCCGTCGATCTAAGAGTAGGTCCTGAGGACCGAGTAGTAGTCACTCGATCAGGAGTAACTCTAGGTACTTGGGCGAGGTTCAACTCAGGAGTAAGTCGTCGCGCTCGGATGCGACTACTCCGCCTCAGAGGGGTAGTCTCTCGATGGGGACCAATGTCTTCAGGTGCACTCTCCGGTCCTTGTAGACTAGCTAGACACGCAGCCTCTCTGCGATTGCAACGATTTACTTCTCGACGCACAGACTTCAGGGCCTTCTTCACCACAACGCGGGGAGCAGCTCGCTCCAAGTGACCACTGCCACTTCCAAAACGCCATCCATGGGTAACCACACCGACCACTACGATCACTCCAGTAGCGGTAGTCAACCAACTAGTCCACTCAAGCAGTAAGTTCGCCAAATTCAGCAGTAGTAGTACCACTCCCAGTCCAGTAGTTCCAAAAGTCACGAACTCCAGTAGATCGAACAGTGCCATGGGCACGTGAATCACCAGTGACAGTATGAGTAGCACCACCCAGCACACTCCTTTGACGACAGCAACCAGTCGCTGCCAAACAGTAGCCCACGCTTCCCAAGTAGCACGAGTGTAGGCCAAGTAGGAGTAACCAGACCGTACACTTAGGTCGGGTAGGTATTCACCGAAGGTAACCAGTAGAGCAGTCCACCAACTCCTCAGCATCAGACCATACTGTCCGTACTCAGTCTCTCCTTCCTCCAACACTCGCACAGGCACCGCGAAGAACGCATTCCACAGCGCGAAAGCATAAGCCGTACCACTCAGTTGTCCAAGCTCGGGGTCACGAAGCACTTCCTGGTAGCGCGTCACGAAGTTGACGCTCATAGTCGAATTCAGGGACACAACTAGCCACACTTGGGTCACCAGAGACCAAGCCACTCCTCGGACAGAGGAAGTGAGTACCCACAGCACGACAGTCGCTAGGTAGGCGGGGAGTAACTCCCAACGGAGGTACTCAGTCCAAACAACAGTGAGCAGGTCGGTCATGGAGAGTAGGAGTAAGCAGAGTATACCGTCGACAGTAGGTGGCAGGGTAGCTTCACGTCGGTCGGGAGCAGGGTAGGTAGGTAGTCGGGTAGGCCGTAGACAACCAGAAGCAGGGTGGCCGGTAGTAGGGTGGACACTCACTCAGCAATAGTAGTAGCTTGAGTGAAAGCTGTCGGAATCGAAAGTGGACACTTGCCACGCGGCGCCACTCCCCGCAGTACCGAATGATAGACTCCAACTCCAGTAGAGTTCACCACGGCAGAATTTCCAAACAAACGGTGGAAAGAATTCACACTTGGTTTGAGAATGATGGATAGTCTCCACGTCAAAGTACTCGTCCCAAGGCCACTTCTCGTCAATCACAGAATTCACCAAGGTTTATTGGGAGATTCAAGCGTCTCGTCCCAAGGTACGAATGGCTCAGAGGCTTCACAGGCCGATAGTCACTCGGGACAGGGACTTCGGGACTCCGTCGCTCACGCAGTCGTCTCTACAGCCAGCTCATTCCACAATCTTCTCTCAAGTGAGCACTCCGGACTCCAGTCTTCTCCTTCACCTCCAACTCGTCACTCATGGGCGCCAGCAAGTCCACCAAGGCTCCGGCATCGTCTCCTCCCTCTCCGTCACCTACGGCTGCGACGACCTCTAAGGACGCCGAGCTAGTGAAGCAGATTGCGGCGCTCATCGTTCCTGAGATGACATCTTCCGCCGAGGAACGCCTCAAGAAGAACGCGCAACGCGAATTCTGGACGGAGATGCGTGAGAGGCTATCAGTAAACCAGAGCTCGTCGGGTTTGTTCGTGTTGGATCAGTTGGCGGAGGCTCTGTTAGATAACGCCAGCGCCGAGGACAAGGAGATGGCCTTCACCGACCCGGTGATGTTGCTTCCGAAGCCTTCTCGACAACGTGAAGCTCCCAATGCCTACGTCCACAATCGCTTTTCGAACACGCAAGATCTTCCCGACGTCAACGTGAATTCGGCGCCAGTGATTTTCGGCAAAGGAGCTCCGCCCGCCACGATCCCGTCGCCTTCCAAGTCGTCGCAGAAGAAAAAGAAGAAAAAGTCGCCCACGAAGGAAGCAGCCACCGCGGCTCTACTAGCCTTGGGTCAGGGCAAGCCTTCGCCCAAAGGTGCCAAACCCGTCACTCCTCCGTCTACACTCGGCAAGCGTAAGCAGACGTCCAAGTCGGATGACGAGTCGAAGCCCAAGATTCCCAAGCCAACACCAACCCCTACGCCCGAGACCGACTACTGTCCATACGTCATGACCGACAGCACTCCACCTTCTCTTCTCCAGGACGTCGAGGCCATTTATCGACGGGCCGTCAACATGGGCAAGACTTGTCAACAACTCGCTTACCCGTGGGAGGGGTCGAAGGTCTGGTACGATCCAGTTGAGAACGAGTTGCTTCACGTGGCGCACTGGAGATTCTGGATGGCCAACCGAGTTCGCTTCTTTGAGTGGCAGCTGAATGCGCCCTACAGGAGTAGTTCCGCTCGGAGTCAGCGTCGTCGACAGACTGCACTAGCTCGTACTGCTCGGCTCAAGTTCATCAGCCAGTGTATCGAACACTGGGGCTACTATGGATTTTTGAAGCTTTACGAAGGGTCGGAACCAGACCGTCTACTCATGTGGATGGGCGGTCAACCCAGCAAGAATGCTCCAGACGCCAAACAGTATGACGGGCCCACGATCCAGAATTTGTCCAGTTTGTTCACTCAAGATTTTGAAGCGTACAAGGCTCGCGTGAAGGGTGCTCTCAAGCCGATGCAGTTGGATCAAGGAGGCTTCACTTCGATCACTGAGTTGCTGGTGTCAACGAACGCTTTGGATCCAGACCAGAAGGTCGACTGTCGACTCTCAGACGAAGCACTCGCACTAGTTCGTCGGGACGTGAAATCGGAGGAGGAGCCCGATGCTCAGTGGTGGGTCGGGGACCTCACTGAAGGAGTGTGGGCCCGGCTCGTCAACAGTCGCGAGATCATAAGAGTGGAGTATGAGCTGCAGGATAAGATGGACAAGAACGAGTACGACCTGCCCAGGATCCCGCCACTTCGAGTCGATGAGGAAGGCTATCCTGGTTACACTCCGATCAAGCGTCGAGACGGCACTTTCACGGCTCTGGAAGCAGCGCCCCTGGAGAAGCCCATCGACGACAGGGACTCCGACAGCTTCGAACCGGACACCAGCGACGAAGACGAGGTTGAAGTGATCGAGACGAAGGCACCCGCGCCCAAGTTTGCATCTGCAGGGTAAGCAGGACGCGCCCAACAGCTTTCGGAGTAGACAGTTGAGTCCGCCCCAAGATAGCTAACTTCATAATTCCATGTTTGCTCTAGTCTTCAGTTCACATCAGCATTCTAGTTTCAAAGTCGTTTGAAATTCACCAAGTCATTCACAGTAGCGCGTACGGTTCGCAGTAGTTCCATCAAGGAGTTGTCTCCAGAAGAGTAGTCACAGGTAGCGGGTAGGTATAGTCACTTGTGCGCGGAAGCTGAACAGTCCCAAATCACGGTATTGCAGGGCAAGAAGTAGTCACTGGTCGACAAAATTCCAAAGTTCGGCGTAGTCGGTATCCACAGTAGTCATGATCCGCAAGTAGTAGGTAGTCATCACACAGTCGCTAGTCACAGTAATATGCAGGAACAGTCACCAAGCTGTTCCAAGTAGTTCAGGAAAAATGTAAGAGGAGTGCTCCCCTGAGCACCCGTCGGACTCACCAGTCCGACTCCGCAAAAATGTAAAAATGTAAAAGAGTGTTCCACCCGAACACTCACTCCAAAAATGTAGTCAAAAGTAAAAGAGTGTTCCACCGAACACTCACTCCGCGGGACTCCGAGTCAAGAGAGTCGCTCCTCTCAAGACACATCCCGTAAAATCCGTTTAGAAAAGTAGTTCGTCCTCGTCGACCGTAGCGTTAGCGTCAGCCAGACGAGCACTTCGTCGCAACTCCGGGAGCCCCTGCTCCTTACGACGAGTGTTCTCAAAAGCAGTAATCAGCACATCAAAATCGGGCTTCAGTGAAGACGCAGGCAACCAACTCGTCTCGTAGGTAGCAAGTAACACTAAGTACTGCAGCTCTCCAGCTTTCCTTCGTCTCGCAAGTACGTCCACTACAGGTAGACTCACACCCGAAAAAGCAGTTTCTTCAGATCCAATGACTAGTCTCTCCACATAGCTAGTGGAAGGCAAGTCCTCTTCAGCTAGGGGTCCATCGTCATCCTCGCCAGGAGTAGACTCAACACCCTCAGGAATTTCGGTGGGGAAGGGTCGACTCCATCGACCCAAGAACGGTTTCAGTCGGTTCACGTTGATAGTGACCACTCGGTTTGGATGAGTAGGAATAGCTACTCGGTAGGCATTCTCACCAACCGTACCGACCACTCGGTAAGGTCCATGCCAAGCAAAAGCCAACTTCTTCGAAGTCTTCTCTCCTCGACGAGCACGGAAGTACTGGTACACCCAGACAGCATCACCTTCAGAGAACTTCTTCGCAACTTGTCCTTGGAGTCGCTGCTCGTGACGACCTTGCGCCTTGAGTAGCTGCCTCTCGACCAAGCGACGAGTGTCCCTTAGAGACAAGTAGAGTCGACGCCGGTAAGCAGCTACTTCATTGCTCTTCCACTGAGCAGTAGTGTTCAAGAACGCCAAGTCTAATGGCAACACCGGATCACGACCATACAGACTGAAGAAGGGTGAGTCACCTAGTGCTTCATGGTAGGAAGTACGGTAGGCGAAAAGCACTCTCGGGAGATACAAGTCCCAATCGTCCTGTGACTCACTCACATACATGCGCAGCATACCCAACAGTGTACCGTTGAAGCGTTCAACCAGTCCTTGGGTTTGAGGGTGGTAGGCCGCTCCGAACAACTTCTTAATACCAAGTGTCTCGTACAGTGACCGAGCCAACTCCGAGATGAAGTTAGACCCCTGGTCACTGAGTAGCTTCTCAGGCACTCCATGGCGCGAGATCACTTCGTCGACCATAATCTCCACAAAAGTCACTGAGTCCAGTCGCTTGACGGCAAACGCTTCCACCCACCTGGTGAAGTAGTCGGCGAACACTAGTATGAACTTGTTCCCTCGAGGGGTAGTCACTAGTGGACCGACAGCATCTACTACCAGTAGCGAAAATGGACCAGTAAGTTCTTGAATAGGCATCTTCTGCATCAGTCCGTTCCTCCAAGGACGGTAGCCCTTGCCACTCCCGCACACAGTACACTCTCGAACATACTCAGCGACGTCCTTCTTCCAGCCATGCCAGTACGCATGCTTGCGCACCTTATCTAGTGTCTTGGTGACACCCACATGAGCTGCAAACACATCAGCGTGACAGTGGTGTAGTACCGTAGCCACGTAAGTGATAGGTATAACTGGCACTTCCAGTGAGCGAGCAGGACCAGCTCGAGCCTTCAAGTGGACTCGACGCATCAGTATCCCGTTCTTCACAGTGTAGTGTGGAGCCAAGGACAACACCTTCGCACGCAGTTGAGCGTCCAGTGCTAGGGCACCACTCTCTAAGAAAGCAATCATCGCTTGTATCCACGGGGTTCGCTTCTGCTCTTCCATGAAGCGCGCTTGGTCTAGCCCGAACACATCCACGGGAGACACTAGTAGCTGTTCAGGAGGAGTCACTCCTCCGCGAGAAGTAGTAGCTGGCGCCCCTTCAGGGAGTCGCTCCCCGACCTGGACTTGATCACCAGGGGGTCGCTCCCCAACCTGAACTTGAGTGTCACTACCAGGGGTAGCAGTAGCTTCAGCAGTCGTCTCCCCGACCGGGACTAGAGTCTCTTCCTCCTCGTTCGCTTCATTCAGTAGATCCGCCATAGTGACAGCGCTCACTGTCACTGAGTGTAATCTCGAAAGACCGTCGACATGGCCCATAGAGGTACCAGGTCGGTGGAACACCTTGAACCGAAGCTGCGACAGCTCCATAGCCCACCTGGCTAACTTCGCATTATTGGTCCGGTTGGAGTCACTGAAGACCCACAGTAGAGCCTTGTGATCAGTGTAGAGGTCGAACTCGCATCGGTCCAGGTAGCACCTGAATTTTCGAGTCGCCCACACAATACCCCAGCACTCAATCTCCGAAGTGCCGTCTTGCTTGTTGATCCAGTTTTTCTCCGATCCGACAAGTAGCTTACTGGCATAGGCAATAGCTCGATCTCGACCGTCTACTTCTTGCATCAGGCAGGCTCCCACAGCCAGCTTCGAGGAGTCGACGTACAACTTGAACCTCTTATTAAAGTCAGGGTAGACCAAAATAGGGGGCTCCACCAACTTCCTTTTCAACTGCCTGAAGGCAGACTCGCAGTCAGCACTCCAAGTGAACGGTACACCCTTGGCCTTCAACTTCTCGATAGGAGCCGAGATAGCAGCGTAGCCAGGTATGTATCTCCTGAAGTAGCTAGTCAAACCCAAAAAGGCTCGGACACCTCGCAAGTCACTAGGTCGCTCCACATTCATCACTGCCTTCACCTTCTCAGGATTAGGAAGTATACCAGAGGGAGTGACAATGTGTCCTAGGAAGGCCACTTGGTCTCGACCCCACTTGCACTTCTTCATCTTGAGTTTAAAACCAGCAGTCCTGAACCGCTCCAGCACTTGACGAAGTCTCACTAAGTGGGTCGGAAAATCCTCACTGAACACTACACAGTCGTCTAAGTAGACCAAGCAGGTCCTCCACTTCAAGTCAACTAACACTCCTTCCATGAGTCGCTCAAAAGCAGGCACTGCATTGCACAGTCCAAACGGCATAACCAGCCACTCAAACAGACCGTACTTGCAAGTGAAAGCAGTCTTCCCCACACTATCCTTAGCCATGGGCACGTTCCAGTACCCCGAGGCGATGTCCATAGTGGAGAATAACTTAGCGTTTCCCAACACATCCAAGATGTCATCTATGAGAGGCATCGGGTAACAGTCCTTCACAGTCACTGCGTTCAGTCTACGGTAGTCGATGCAGAACCTGATTCCACCGTCAGGTTTCCTAATCATCAGCACTGGACTAGCCCAAGGGCTACTCGATGGTTGGATCAACCCCAGATCAAGGTACTGCTGCACTTCAGCTTCCATCACATCACCTTCAGCCTTGGACACTCGGTAGGGTCGCTGTTTGATAGGCGGGTGGTCACCAGTATCGATTTCGAACTCGAGTAGGTGTGTCCTCCCAGGTTTCATAGACGACTCCACGAACATGTCCTTAAACGACTCAAGTGTCTGTCTGAACAACTCTTTCTGCTCGACACTCAACTTCGAGTCCGGGAACTCGACCGTAAACTCAGCAGCAAGTTCCTTCTCGAGAGTAGGCATAGAGTGGAGGAGTGACTTGTCAGTGACACTCGCAGTGCTCACCACTGAGTGCACCCAGTCAGAGTCGACTGGTTCAGTCTCACCAGAGGGAGTAGACTGTACTGTCGACTTACTTAGCTCGAAAGCCGACTCCGGTATCACAGTAGCAGCAGCGACCAGAGTACCTCGCTTGATGATCAACTCCTCAGTAGACGCATTGCACACCTCGACAAGTAGCTTCCCTTGGTTGACAGTGCAGAGTGTACGGGCCACTCGGACTGTACTGTCCAGTCCAGGGACGCCTTCGACCAGCACTGAGTCGCCATCTCGAGCTAGACCGCGTACTTCGGAGACTACAAGTGCTTGACCTCCGGGACCAATCCTGACGGTCGAACTTGTCCTCGCCGAGTACACTTCTTCCACTCGAGGGTTACCTAGGGAGAACACTTCACCAGTATCCTTTAGAGTCACCGAGTTAGAGTCCAAATCCACCACGGCCCGGAACTGTCTGAGCGAGTCAGTTCCTAGTATCACATCCACATGCATCTGGTCGACTACTACGAACGGTCTAGTCATTTCCACCGAACCTAGTCGGAGTGGAAGGTCAGCTATTCCTCTGATCTGAAGGGGGTGTCCAGACACTCCGTTTAGGTTTCCATTATAGGGGCGCAAGGAGTCACTTGCTTTGCCAATCCGACGTAGCACCTTGCGGTCGATCAGACTAACCACTGCACCAGAGTCGATAAGTATGTCCACCGGGACACAGTCCACAAAACCAGCTGACACAGCTTCAACTCCACCCACGGAGCCGATAATTCTCTTCCCACCGGGGACTACTTCCTCCTCACAGTCCACTTCGGGGTCGTCCACTTCCACTAGACTAGACCGTCGAGTCCGGTTACTAGTCACCACCGGTGACTCGCTCCGCGCGGAGTCACTCACCACGTACGCGTACTCGTACACACTGTCGGAGTTGTCGCTAGTACAGTGCGACCCCAACTCCTCAGCCACTTTACTGGACAGTGAAGTACAGTCAAAGCGCACTTGCTTCTGCTTCCTGACTTTCCTTTCTGGAAGAGCGGCCGCCACGCAGGCCTCACATCGCTCCTCTCGTTCCTTCAATTTTGCTCGTATCAGAGGACCTTCACTCGAGTACTTCTTCAAGACCACCTCCAGTATTCGCTTCATCTCCGTATTAGTCATGTTCTTGTAGTAGGGGGCGATCTTGGCCAAAGCTCTCTCTTCCGGGTCGAATCCTTCAAAATCCACCTCAGGTAGTAGTAGGTCGACTAGGAGCGGAGATCCACAGTTGGCACACACAGGGTTCGGTCTCTCTTCTTCTTTCACCAGATAGTATACTGTCCGCTGTACAAGTGCTCGCCACTTAGGATCCAGGTGTCGACTCCGCCGAGACGACCTACTCACTGCACTGACTGTACTCACAGTACAGTCCTTCAAGTCCACTGTCACATTCGCGATTACTTGCTCTTCTTCACTCAATTCCGGGAGTGTATCCCCAGACACTCCACTCTCTTCTCCATCGGCATCTTCCAACAAGTCGGTTCCACCACCGACATCCCGTTCGTCAGAGTCACTGTCACTCTCAGGACCCTCCTCAGAGTCACTCCTTAAGACCTCTTCCAACCCACTGGGGCTGTCTTCTTCCAGTTCACCTACTACTTTCTCGAGTAGGTCGGGTGGGTGAGTAACCTCACTCACTCCACCCCCAACATCTCTCTCATCCGAGTCAGCTTCCTCCTCAGTGACCTTCTCGTAGTCACTCACCGCCGGCTTCTTCAAGTCACTGAAGTCGCGGTTTGCCCGTTTGGCTGCTTCCGTAGCTGCCAGTGTCTTCCTGTACCAGCTCACCCAGTACTCGGGCGTCGAGAGCACTCCTGGAGATGACTCTCGCGTCCGTTCTAACACTTCCTCCGATATTCCCAAAACGGAGCTCAGTTCCGCCGTAGACATCTTCTTCGATTGCGTCGCATTAATTTCAACCCTCTTCTTAAGTTCCAATTCATCCAGAGGAAAGAGTCGCTCCTCGATCTCTTTGTCGTATTCCTCATTCTCACACAGTACACCCAAGTCACCGCCCTCGGTTAACTCATCCAATTCATCCGCAGAAAACACTCTAGCATATTCACTAGACACTCCTGGTTCGCCCTCGGTGGCGCTCGCCTCACCCCCATCCTGTACGCCGATGGTAGACGTCACACTCACAGCTTCGCTCAGTTCAGTATTATTACGCTTGTCCAGGTCCACCTCTTGGGTGTCTAAAGTAGTGCTCGACTCGCCAAAAATATGCAGACCGGGGGCAGTCGACACAGCTACTTCGTCATCTAGTTTTTCTGTTGGATCACAGGGAGTCACTTCGGGAGTGACTTCGGTAGTGCTCGCCTCACCCCCACCGAATCTGTCAGTGGTAGACGTCACACTTGTAGTTTCACATAGTACTTCTTCTTCAATATCAGGGGTGTTCGACTCACCAACTCTCACCGCGAGAGTAGTCGATACACCGTTCGCATCAGGTTGTTTCACAGTATTCACAGTATTCTCAGTATTCTCAGTATTCACATCTCCGCTCGTATCCACACGAGGGTCAAATTCGCAGTTATCGAAGACACTTCCAGTTCCACAGTCACTCTTGGGTCGGGCACCAGTCACTCCTAAGTCGACAGGAGGAGTAGTTCTCCTGGGGTAGCTTGCCCCAGAGTCGCTCTCTCCACCCACACCGGTAGTAGTGGTTCCCCATCCATAGTGGATCGTTTCACTCTTTTGTCTAGGAGCGGTCCAGTTTTTCGCCGGGCTGGACTTCACACGCTCTTCTTCCTCACGCTCCGCGCAGTAAGGATCCTTCAATAAATCTCCAACGTACGCCGCCGTACTTGTTCTCTTCTCTTTTCTCGCTCGCTTAGTTTTCTTGTTTCTCGTCAATTTCACTCCATTTTCCTTCGTTTCACTCTTGGTCACAGTACACTCACTCATCACCGGAGGAGTCACTCCTGAGCGTCTACCACTAGTAGTAGACTCTCGGGGAGTAACTCTCTCCAAGTCGCTTCGCTGGCAGGAGGAAGGTGCGACCTCCTCCTTCCCTTCCTCCAGCCCTCTTCAGTTCCTGTTCGACGTCTGACCTCCAGACGACCCCGAGTTAGCCTTCTTGACCAACTGGCTCAACACCTCTCTCGACGGACAGTTAGCTACAACATGATCACTCCCTCCACACAAGAAACAAGACCTCTGTCCACGGTAGTACTGACCGTTCGAACGCGAGTTAGTGTTCTGCGGTGGAGGTTGACTGTTCGGTTGCTGACGCTGGTACATCTGAGGTTGCTCACACTCAGGGCTAATATGACCCACTGCTTGACAGTTAGTGCAAGTCATCTGGTTCCTTCGACAGTTCAAGCGGTTGCACCCCAGCATGTGACAACGACCACACACTATGTGTCCGTCTTGAGTGTACATGTCCGGACCCTGCCGAATACCTCTAGTCGGAGTCGCTGGTGGCGGAGCAGTAGCTTGCTGCTGAACAGCGTACACTCCGGCCGCAGTAGCTGCAGCCGACTGGGCTTGCTGCTGTACCAGTAGGTTCTGAGTCTGCTGCATCATCGAGAGCATCTGCTTCATCATATCATCTTCGGGAGCCTTCTTGGTTCGCTCGTCAGCGAAGTCCTCGTTGTCTTCCACAGGTAGATGTTGATTCTTGTAGAGTAGTACAGTCACTGCTTCAGGGATTGAGTTCACCAGTGAAGTGTCAAGTATATTCCTCCACTTTCTGTTGCGCAGTCCGGACAAGAAGTACTGGTACCTCATCTCAGGGTCAAAGTACTGAGCCTCATCACACAAACTTGAAATCAGGTCAGCCCACACCTCGGCTGACATTCCTCGCGAGCGCTTAGCCGTCTTGAGTCGCTCGATCATTTGCAGAGGGGTCTGACAAATGAACTGGTTGTGGAAGCGAGTCTTGAGAGTCGCAAAGTCGTTGATCTGGGAGTAAGTCCACCACTCCTCACCAGTCTTGCCCTTAAGACACTCCCTGAAGGCACTCAACCTGATACTGTCATCGAGACCCTCAGTAGCTCTCTCGAAAGCACTCCAAAACGTCCTCGCCTTATCCACCGACGAGTTGTCCGAGTAGAACGGTTGGATCATCCGGATCGCATTCTTGATGTTCGACGGCATACCCAAAGCAGGTGTACGGTTCACTTGTCCGACAGTCGAGTAGTAACCAGGAGTAGCTTGTCCAGTGGAGTGACTTGGTGCTGGCACCAGCATCTGACCACTCGGCACTTGAGTGTACGCACTAGTCCCCGGAACAGTAGGTAGACTCGACGGTTGACTCTGGAGAGTAGACTGTTGACCCCAGTACACTTGCTGACCGGGAGTCACTCGCTGGTAGCTGGTAGAAGTAGTAGTCGGCACCGAAGTAGTAGCGCTCACTGGAGCCATCGGAGTATTACTCGACAGAACAGAAGTCACTGCTGACACCGGAGCATGAGTCACTTGTGGCGGTCCCGTAGTGTACTGAACAGTAGCAGGCTGACCATAAGTGAACCCAGCGGCAGTAGACCACCCAACTGGTTGCACGAACGGGTTACTCGTCCCCGTCCCAGGGACATTAGGAGTAGCTCCTAGAGTGACGTTCTGGTAACTCGGGATAGCAGACCGAGTCGACTGCGGCACATTAGTCATGGGAGTCACTAGTGGTTGTTGAGCTCCCTGACCGTAACCAGGCTGTGCCATCAACTGAGGCGGGTACAAGTAGTACTTCGTAGCCCCCGCGACACTAGTCGGAACAGCACCAGACTGCAGCATTTGCTGAGTCACTGACGGAGTAGGCGGAGCAACAGACCAAGGCTTAGGCACAGTAGGGGCACTCACTGGAGTGAACTCATAACCGGCTTGAGCAGGCGTAGGCAAGTAGCTTGTCGGAGGTTGCACAGAGGGAGCAGTAGGTAGCAGTCCCGAGGTAGTCACTCCTGGAGTGACTGCTCCGATAGCCGGGTGAGGGGTCGCCGCGATCCCTCGACTAGGTAGAGTGTGCTGTGAGGTTAGTCCAGCAGGAAGCAACGGGCTCCCAGTGTCAGGTCTCGACTCACCCTTCCGAGGTTCCGATAGACTACGGACCAGTCTCGGCCTCAGGGGAGGAGACGACTCCGCAGCAGCTTCCAGGATAGGCACTTGGGGAGTAGCTCCTTGAGCTGCTCTCCGCACGATCGACTGTACTGAACTAAGCCCCCCGGGGGTAGTCAGACTAGGTCGACTGGGGTGACTAGTAGCTGGTGGGCCACTAGCTCCAAACCAGGAAGTAGCTGGTTGTCTCGCTTCACTCGAGGTAGTACTGCCACCGTCATCACTGTGGTTTCCAGGTCCAAAGGTAGACATCTCGATCTCAGGTTCTCTTTCTTCTTCTCTCTCGCTCTCTTCTTCAGTCGCCTTGAGTAGAGGTACGTGATACACTCCCGCCCAGACGATCCACTCAGTCACCCAGCTTACAAGTTGTTGGTATGACAGAAGTACTCTCCCCTCTCAAAGGGTTCTAAGTGTTCACCCCAGAACACTCCAGTTAACTCGATATTTCCGGTTCCGTCTTCAAATGTAGTCACCTGACACCTCCCTAGTCGATCTGTCGTTCTAGCAGTGCAGTGACTCTCGCGTTCACAGGTAGTAAGTTCTCTCTTTAAGTGTAGTCGTCCGACACCTCCCTAGTCGATCTGTCGTTCTAGCAGTGTTCGGCACGCACTTTCACAAATGACCGGTCTTCTTCTCCAGCTGATACCTTCGTTAACAGTAGTCTTCCGCGGCGCTCACAAAGGGGACCCTTCTCCAGCGGACAAATACCCTGCTTCTCCACCAGTTGTCGCACACCCGTTAAGGATCGAGTACTTGCGGGCTGTTATATGAGTAGAGGTCCAGGTCGGGAGCGTTCGGTAGACTAGGTATCAACTAAAATGTAAAACTTGTTTCTCTTGTTGTTTGTTTCTTAGCAGGTAAATGTACGACTGACTAGTTTCACGAGGAGCTCACACAGCTCCTTAACACACTTGTAGGGATGACACCTCGCCAACTTGCTTGGCGAGAGCTCTTGGAGTGACTTCCATCCTGGTACGCCACTCGCGGGAGGACCTAAGTGGACCTCTGGGGTGAGGTAGACAGGGTAGTTCACTCTGGTAGACGGCTGACACATACTTAGGCCAGTGAGTTGTCGAAACACTCCGAGAGTCGACGCGACACATTATAAGGCCTAGGGGCATGGTACACAACCGACTCCTCTGGTTCACCACTGGTATTCCCGGGTACGGGACAGATGACAACCTGCGTGTCGGAGACTTCATTGGCGAGTTTGGTGGTCCCGCTCTATTCGGATTTGACAAGCATGTCAACTTGAGCAAGAAAGAAAGGGCATGAGACCATTACGTCAACTCGAAATCTTCGCCTCATGGCGAAATGGCAGGCGTTCGTCTCCATTTTCGCCACCGGCTCAGCCTGAGCCGGTGACTTTCGCTGAGCCGGTGGCGTCTTCTAGTGTTGGTGTCCATCAAGTGTTCTGTTCAACTTGTTGTATTTTTTTAAGGTAGAAGTTCGAAGTCAATTCAGATTGCAGAAACTAGAAATTGATACCTAGTGTCACAATCCCACCATCATGTTTACTTGTGTTTGTAGCGATTGTCAGACAGCGCGAGTGAAGTGTATTCCGGTGGAACTGGCGCATGGTGCTCGGTAGGACAAGTGCTCTGCTTGGGGTAGCACGAGCAAAGCTCGTCTACATGTAGTAAGTGAGGAGCGGCGGCTTCCGTCGTGGGACGGTCTCTTCTTGTTGAGCTTCTCCGACAAGTCCTCGCGTGGACCATCAGAGATACGGATCTGCCAGCCAGAGCTTTGTGCCACCGTGTCAGCAAAATGGGGATGGGTGCATGCTAGTCCTCGGCGCTTGGTCTATCTCGCCGGCAGTCATCGACGCAGAACGCATTGTGTCCAAAGTCTTTTAGTACAGTGTACTTGCACATCTTTGACTCAAAGCCTTTGAGTCAAAGGCAGAGTTTCCTGGAGCTATGGCTGAAGTCCTCGGACACTTGACTAAAGAATGTCAACAAAATGTCCAATATAGCATCCAATAACTTTTCAGAAAAACAAAACAATACTAGTAAATGTTAACCTAGCCCGGGGTACGTCGACGCGTCGCTTGTCACGCGTAACCCCCTTTACTCATTCCATACATAATGTTGTGTACGTACACATCACTTATAATTGATTGGCAAAGAAGACGAAGACAACATGGTGCTCTACGTGGTTGGACTCGGGCTCGGCGACGAGCAGGACGTGACGCTTCGCGGCCTCAATGCCATCAAGAAGTCGAAGAAGGTCTTTCTGGAGAACTACACGTCTGTTCTGGGCGTGGAGCTGGACAAACTCGGCGAGTTCTACGGCCGCGAAGTCATTCTGGCCGATCGCGACTGCGTCGAAACGGGCGCAGACCAGATCTTCGCCGACGCCAAGGATGATGACGTCGCTTTCCTTGTGGTGGGGGACCCTTTGTGTGCTACGACGCACTCAGATCTGATTCTGCGTGCGAAGGAGCTTGATATCAAGGTGGAGGTGATCCACAACGCTTCCGTCATGGGAGCCGCCGGAGCCTGCGGCCTGCAACTTTACTCCTTCGGCCAGACCGTGTCCATCCCCTTTTTCCGGGATGAGTGGCGTCCCGACAGCTTCTACGAGAAGATCCAGTACAACCGCCGTGGTGGAATGCACACGCTCTGTCTGTTGGACATTAAGGTGAAGGAGCCCGACTTCGAGGCCATGTGCCGTGGCCGCACGGTCTTCTTGCCGCCCCGTTTCATGACAGTGAACCAGGCCATCGAACAGCTCATTGAGATCGAGGAGAATCGTCAAGAAGGAGCCTATAGCAAGGACACAATCTGCGTCGGCATGGCGCGTCTGGGTCAAAAGGACCAGACCATTATTGCAGGCACCATGGAGGAGCTGCTGACCGCTGACTTTGGCGCTCCGCTGCACTGCCTCGCGATTACTGGAGAAGTTCACCCGCTTGAGGAGGAGGTACGATGGCTTTTGTTGTTAAATGGGTTTGTAGGGATTGTTCTGACTTTGATAATGATATTTTGCAGATGCTCAAGCAGTTCTACGTGAAGAAATAGAGAGAGAGGAGTCACTTGACAAGGAATAGAAGATGATTGTTTCTCTTGATTCGTGCTTGGCATACATTACCCTCTTAAATTAGATAACTCCGTCCTCTACATGTACATTCAATTTGTGCTCAGTCACCCCAGATGGTCTTCTTTTTTGGCATTAAGTGCCCATCCCCACGTGATGTGCAGAATTGTAGACGAAAGTGTAGACGAATTTCAATAGCAAGCTGTGGCTATTAATATCAACGGCATCTCTTAGTGCATCTACCACAGCTAGTGGCGGGCTCACGCTGCGTATTGCAAGCTTCTTGAGGGGTTACGGCAGGGTTACATGTGCACACACTGGAATTTACTTGTGGCGCGTATCATAAACAAAAAACAGGGCACAGTTTGTTTCGTGATAGGTTACGACTGGTTTTTGCAATCCAGTGGCTATGTAACATGTTTTCGCAGCGCTGAGCCGTGCAGAGAGGCTCTAGCCTAGAGCTCCCTGTCTAGGAGGTCGTTCATTTCTCAATCCGATCTCCGCTGCTCACATCGCCAAGAACTTCGAGACCGCCATGGGAATCACCACTGCCCCCCTCAAGTCCCCCATGGGCTCACCCGCAGTGCCCTACGAACCCGTCCAAACGATGTGGGAAGCTCGCCCCCGCAAGTACAAGAGCGTCTTGTTCCAAGTCTGCTCCTTCATCCTCATGATGGAGCTGGCCGAACGTCTGAGTTACTACGGTATCAACCAAGGTCTCAAGAACTTCATGCAAAAGATCGGCTGGAGTTTGGTTTCTGCTAGTGCCTTGAAGAGCACCTGGACGTCTATCTGCTACCTGACACCGTTGTTCGGTGCCTACCTGGCAGACGAACGGTGGGGTCGGTTCCGTACCATCCTGACGTTCGGTATCTGGTACTGTGTGGGTGATTTCCTCGTGGCTATCGCTGCGTACCCGACTATCATGACCAACTCTGCTGCTGTGAACCCGATCTTCATCATCGGTTTGTTTGTGGGTATCGGTATTGGTACTGGTGCGATCAAGTCCAACGTGATCACCCTCGGTGCAGACCAGTTCGACCCGCATGACCCAAGCGAAGTCCACCAGAAAGAGACGTACTTCTCGTACTTCTACTTCTGCATCAATATCGGTTCCGGTTTCTCGTATGGTTACCTGTCCATATTGTGTGTGGATGGCTCCGCTCAGATCCCGGCTGAATACGGCTATTTCGCCACGTACATGATCTGCGCCGTCGTGATGCTTGTAGCTATCATTATGCTGTGTGTGGGTTATCCTCGCTATGTGTTCCAGCCGCCTAACGACCGCTCCATCTCCATGATGTGCCAACTTGGTTGGGCCAACGCCAAGCAGACCCGCAAGGGGCTCATCCTCGTGGCCAGCTCGTTCAGCTTCTTGGGTGCACTTATCATTAACGTTATCGCTGCGTTCACCACATCAAAGGGTAACGTCGGCAACGTCTTGTCCTATGTGGCCGCAGTGCTCGTTCTTGCCGGTATTGTCGGTTGGGTTTACGTCGGCCAGGACCAATCTTTCCTGGACGCGTCTAAGGTCAGTCAGGGCGGAGCTTTCGACGACGTACGCGTCGACGGATACAAGAAACTGGTGCGTGTGCTCCCGTACGCCGCCTTCACGATCATCTGGAACTGCGCATACGACCAGACCGACGCCAACTTCCAGTCCATCACGCAGCAGTGCGACTTGCGCCTTGATACCAGCGACCCGGACAGTTCTCAGATCCCTGGCGCTATGCTCGGAGTCTTTGACCCCATTGTCATCGTCATTTGCATCCCCATTCTCGACTCCATCGTGTACCCGATGTATACAAAGTGGGCTGGTAAGTCTCCGAGTCAATTCGGCAAGTCTGCCATTGGTCTTCTTGTCGCTATCGTCGGTATCTTCTGGGCTGGAATCTTCGAGGTCATTCGACGTAACGCTGGTGAATTGAGAGATGCAAACGGAGACCCGATTCTAGACGGTGGCAGCTCGCAACCCATGAACGACATCACGTGGGGAGCTGCAGTCCCTAACTACATCTTCATCGGTCTGGCTGAGTGTCTGATCAATGTCACTGCCTAGTAGGCCCTCCGAAATAATAATTGTATTGGAAATCCAATACAATATTTTACAGTCAATAAGTTATTTTGGAAAAAATTCAGTCCATCGCCAGTAATTTATTTTTACCAAGTCCAAGCCATACTTTTTTTTTTACGAAATTTATGTTTCGCCCACTAGCAGCCTTCATACACCTCGTAATTAAGCTTCAAAAGGACCACTTGACGATCCTCGACGTGCGTGATATCTTCGATGATCTTGTCGTGAAACACCCAGTACCTTGCGGCAGACGCTTCTATAGTTAAGAGTCATGCTTTCGAGGGGGGCATGTGTGCTGACGTTGGCAGGAAAAGACAACGAGCTGACGGGCGAGCAGGTGTTGATGCTGCTACTTTTCGAGACGGTGCCAGCAGCGGCCACAGGCAGTGAAGACGCGGGAACTGCACGACCCCAACGATTCGCGGACCAGGTGCTGGAAGCGCGAAAGAAGCAGCGCACGGCACGGAAGAAGTTTCGCGGAGTCGAGTACGTCCCGCTGACATCCAATACCGTGGAGAGGCTTTTAAGCATCGCGAAGCATACGCTGTCACTTCATCGCCACGGTATGCTCCCGATGCATCTGGAGGCCGTGCTGTTTTTGAAGCTGAATAGACGCCTTTTGAAAGCAGCCACCGTTGCCAAGGTGGTTCATGCTCAGTGAATTGATCTTGCTGTGAGCTCGGGGTAATGACAATACATTTTCATTACGGACAATAACTTATTTTGCGTTCCTTCACGTTGATAACAATTACTTATTTTCTTGTGATGCAGCAATTATATTGCAATAGTATTATCGGAGGGTCTGCTGCCTACGACCTCGTGTACTCGTCGGTGCCTATGTCTCTCAAGTCCATGGCGCAGGCTGTGATCCTGTTTATGAGCTCCATGGGCTCCATCCTCACGTCGGTCTTCACCATTATGTTCTCCAAGTCGCTCCCGTCCGACAACCTGAACGAGGACCACCTCGAGAACATGTTCTTCACAGTGGGGGCTGTCAGCATCATCAACTTCGTCTTCTTCGTTATTATCATGAGGAAGATGAACATGGGGATGTCATCGTCGCCCGAACTTGACCACCTCGGCAACGAGATCCAGGACCTCATGGATGAAAAGATCTCTGTGAGCTCCCGTCACAGTGTCGCGGCCACCAAGTAAGTGTACATGTTGTTTATAGGGCGAAGCCGAATAATAAAACGCTTTTCAAACACACTCTTTTGAGTCTTGCGCTTCACATAAGCGACGAAGAGATCCAGATCCTGAGCAGCTGTAGGACGATCGTACCATATTGAAGACGTCAGCCCACTCAACGCAGAATCGGCAACTACATGTCCTATTCCATCAAAACATGTACAATGTTTGTGGGTCCTTTGTACCAAGGCAACGCTGGCGTCGTAGATTAAGATTTATCACGTGGTCCTCGCTCCTCGAATTAAAATTCGTGTGCAGCAGTAGCACAGCCATCTCCAGACAGCTGAGGAAGACAAGCAACAGGGCCGTGGCCGTGCATGTACTGACGCAACCTTCACGTCGATGTGATCATTTCAGTGATCTTCATTTGTGCTACTCATCAGTCTCTAGCAATTGCCTGAGAAACCTGAAGTTGGTGCCCCGTCTCTGATTCGTCTACATCCTGTCTTTGAGTTCGTCTACATAGGAGATGGGCACTTTTGCATGACAGGTTCAACGCTTGACCATTGGCTCTGTTTCGTGATCTCTTCGTCCCTCTGCGCCACGACGGGGATAAAGGCACTCCACTGCTGCGTTTCGCACGCTCTCACTTTCCAATTGGACTTCCAGCGCCTACTTCGACTTCAAGAGCAAGAGCAGAGCATGGGAGTCACTACTGCCCCCCTCAAGTCCCCCATGGGCTCACCCGCAGTGCCCTACGAACCCGTCCAGACTATGTGGGAAGCTCGTCCACGCAAGTACAAGAGCATTTTATTCGAGGTCTGCATCTTCATCCTCATTATGGAATTGGCCGAACGCTTAAGTTACTTCGGTATCAACCAAGGTCTCAAGAACTTCATGCAAAAGATCGGCTGGAGTTTGGTCTCTGCTAGTGCCTTGAAGAGTACCTGGACGTCTATCTGCTACCTGACACCGTTGTTCGGTGCCTACCTGGCAGACGAACGGTGGGGTCGGTTCCGTACCATCCTGACGTTCGGTATCTGGTACTGTGTGGGTGACTTCCTCGTGGCTATCGCTGCGTACCCGACTATCATGACCAACTCTGCTGCTGTAAACCCGATCTTCATCATCGGTTTGTTTGTGGGTATCGGTATCGGCACTGGCTGCATCAAGTCTAGCGTGATCACTCTCGGTGCAGACCAGTTCAACCCGTACGACCCAAGCGAAGTCCACCAGAAAGAGACGTACTTCTCGTACTTCTACTTCTGTATCAACGTGGGCTCAGGTGTGTCTTATGGCTACCTGTCTATCTTGTGTGTGGAAGGCTCACCCCAGATTCCAGCCGAATACGGCTACTTCGCCACGTACATGATCTGCGCCTGTGTGATGGCGTTCGCTGTTCTGATGCTTTGCGTTGGTTACCCTCGCTACGTGTTCCAGCCACCTAATGACCGCTCCATCTCCATGTTATGTCATCTTGTCTGGGTCAACTCCAAGCAGACTCGTAGAGGTCTGCTCCTTCTCCTCAGTATGTGCTTCTTTTTGGGTGCTTTAGTCGTCAATGTGGCTGCTGCATTCTCTGCGTCACACGGGGATATTGGCAACGTCTTGTCCTACATCGCTGCTGTGCTGGTGCTGGCTGGAGTCGTGTCGTGGGTTTACATCGGTCAAGATCAGTCCTTCCTGGATGCATCTAAAGTCAGCCAGGGCGGAGCTTTCGAGGATGAACGTATCGAAGGATACAAGAAACTGGTGCGAATTCTCCCTTACTCGGCCTTCACGATCATCTGGAACTGCGCGTACGACCAGACCGACGCCAACTTCCAATCCATCACGCAGCAGTGCGACTTGCGCCTCGATACCAGCGACCCGGACAGTTCTCAGATCCCTGGCGCTATGTTGGGCGTCTTTGATCCAATTGTCATCGTCATTTGCATCCCCATTCTCGACTCCATCGTCTACCCTGCGTACCACAAATGGACTGGCAAACCTGCCAGCCAATTCGGGAGAGCGGCTACGGGGCTCGCTATCGCTATTGTTGGTCTCTTCTGGACTGGGATCTTCGAGGTCATTCGACGCAACGCTGGCGCTCTGCAGGACACCAATGGTAACCCGATTCTAGACGGTGGTAGCTCGCAACTTATGAACGACATCACGTGGGGAGCTGCAGTCCCTAACTACATTTTCATCGGACTTGCCGAGTGTCTGATCAACGTTACCTCGTACGACCTCGTGTACTCGTCGGTGCCGATGTCTCTCAAGTCCATGGCGCAGGCTGTGATCCTGTTCATGAGCTCCATGGGCTCCATCCTCACGTCGGTCTTCACCATTATGTTCTCCAAGTCGCTCCCGTCCGACAACCTGAACGAGGACCACCTTGAGAACATGTTCTTCACTATGGGAGCTGTGAGTGCAATCAACTTCGTGTGCTTCGTTATTATCATGAAGAGGATGAACATGGGGATGTCGTCATCTCCAGTCCTTGACACGATGGGGAACGAAGTGCCTGGTCTATTGGATGAAAAACTATCTGTAAGTTCACGTCAGAGTGTGGCTACAACCAAGTAAGCGTACAGGATGTATTGAAGAGCTGTAGTTGAAGTGGAATGAAACCAAACACATCGATGGTGCTACCTACATGAACTCACAAAATGAAGTGCAGCCTACTGGTTAGTACGCGGCAGCTGCGTTGACAGCGTTCAAAGCGTTGAGGCGGCCGTAGCCGTACTGGTTGTTCGGGTACGTTGAGCTCGACGTTCCACCGCACGTCTTGCTCGTACTTGGCAGCGACTTAGCGGTGGATCCCGACAGAATAGCCTTCACAGCATCGAAGCACAGGCCAGGGCGTGCACTCAATGTGAGCGCGATAGTCCCGGCCAAGTGTGGCGCGGCCATACTCGTCCCTGAGACCGACATGTAGTCCGCGTTGTTGCCGTTCCAAGCGGAACGAACACTCACGCCCGGTGCCGTGAAATCAGGCTTCACCAGGCCGTTTGCAGCAGGGCCAAGGCTACTGAACGAACCGAGAGCGTCGTTAATGTCTGAAGCTCCGACTGAAAAAGCCTTAGCGGAATCACCGGGAGACACGACGGTGCCGCAGCCATTGGCGCCTGAATTGCCCGCCGAGAAGACCGGGAAGATCCGAGCGGCGGCCCAAGCATCAAGACTGGGCTGGAAGTACGAGAGTCCTTGGCCGGCGCCCCAACTGTTGCTGACAACGTCAGGTGCCTTCGCGGGGTTGCAGTTGTTGCCGTTCGTGTCCGTCGGGCACAACATGAACTGCGCACAAGCTGTCAAGAGAGACAACGTGCATGAACTGGGTCCACATCCCTTGCAGGCCATCCACTTGGCACCAGGCGCGATCCCCACCCCCTTCTTACCAGCGATCGTGGCCGCCGTGTGCGTTCCGTGTCCATTGTCATCGTACGGCGTCGCGGTCTTCTGAGCGGGGTCATACCAGCCGTACGCGCCCACCCAGTTGTCCACAAGAGCTTCATGCGTGCTGCGAACTCCAGTATCGATCGTTCCAACGACGATGTTCTGCCCGGTGTTGCCTGTGGCCCAAACGTTCGTGGCCTGAATCTTCGAGGCCCCCCAACCGGCAGCAGCAGTGTTGTTGGTGGAGTCGGCGGTTGGTTCAATCGGGTCCAAATCGAAGACGATGTCATAGATGACTTGCTTCACGGGCAGCAACAACGTTTTTAAAGCGAGGATATCCTGCAAGAGTTTCACGGGGCAGTCCACGATCTCGATGGTGTTGGTGATCCAGTTGCTCTTAAACGTGACACCCGCCGCCGCAAGCAACTGCAGTATCGGGCCTTGAGTCTCGTCTCTGTGGTTCTGGAGTGCAGTCATGATGTTCACGAGGTTCTGGGTCCGGTACTCAGGCGTCCAAACGTCGGTGCTGTAGTCGGCTACCGAGTCAATGATCGCCTTGGTGTCGTCATCCAGGATGATGATGATCTTGCGAGGATCGAACAGGTAACCGACCACTTTCGTCACCAGCGAGTCGAGAGTCGTGACCACCGAGTTGACCGTGCCGAGCACCGTACCCACTAGGTTCCCTAGTAGCCCTAGTACTTCTTGAGCTCCCGATACTGTCACCACCAACATGGCGGCGACTAACAAGAAAGACGCGAGTCCGAGACGCGCCATGGTCGTTCTTAACGTTGCTTGGTCCTTGAGTGGGTTGTTTCAGCGAGTGAAGCTGGTTAGACACCTGGAAGGTGAATTGAGGAATGAGCTTTAGCCGCTTGGAGAATTCTGCTAAGACGAAGAACCCACGAGTAACGGGCCATGGCGAACAGACCACCATCGGTTCAGTATGGGTCTCCGCTCTTGCTTCTTGGCTTCTTGCAAGCGTTTCGAGAAGAGTTGCTAACGGTGTTAAACGACGGGTGTGAGAGTTTCCATGGGGCGTTCGTCGGCTTGTGGCAAGTTTGGCAGAGCCCGTCGACAGTCTTGTTCTTCTTTAGAATTCGTGCTGAAGAGCGGCCGAATCTGAGGTATTAAGCACTTTCACTCCGTACGTCGGGACTATTTGGAAGACTTAGCGCCGTGGCTGCGAACGAACTTGATATGGCTGGCAGATACCTTGTTGTTCTTGATATCGTAAAGAACAAGTTGCCTCAAAGTACTCGTTTTTTTATCGTCGATGATCTTTGCAGTCAAACGCGAGAACGACACGACGTAACTCAGCCCCTGCTGCAATGTTAAAAGTACCGCAGACCACTTCATCTCACCGATACGGTAGCAATTTAATGCAGCGGACGCTCTTCCAGTGCTTTGGTTTCGGTGAGATCTGGCCTCAAAGAATCGCAAATTCAAACCAACGCCGGAGTACTGCAGGACATGGCAACGAGGTCCCTATTGAACTAGAGTCGGGAGTCTCAGATAAGTATTGTTTTTTTTCTTTCTTGGAAGTTTTCTTCTCCTCGGAACGTGCCGTCAGTATCCAACTAGCCGGACAATGCGTTTCATGGGCCGGACTGGAGACTTGATGCGGCTCCTTGTGGATCACCGAAGGCGTTTTCCTTTAAAAAGTTCGACAGGTTTCGCTTCAACTCGATTAATTGAAGTTTTAGTCCATGGTTTCGTGGCTAATTAATTGTTGTAGTGTCTTGGTCATACGCCGCTGTCTGTGGACATTCCACCGTTGGAAAGCCGCTAAGCTTGCGTTGCTCTTTCCTGATCCCGTAAATTTTAGCGTCCAACACCAACCCAAACTCTAGAAAGCTTCGGATCAATCAACCTGGGAGACTGGAATCAGCTCGCTGGCGCTTAACTGTCAGTTGCTGACGCCGGTCAAGAGCACAAGCAGTACTTTTTGACAGCTCGACCGTCTGCAGGAAAGCCCTTTGTCGCAAACGGCGAGAAACCGAGGTCGGGAGAGCTGAACGATATTTCTTCCACCTAAGTGACAGACTGCAAACGCACAACCATCAAGTATCGAAGAAGAAGAAGGGGAAATGCAACAGATCTATTATCGCGAATTGTTCGTGTCGAATCAGCAATCTCATGTAGAATTTTGCTCCTCCACGCGCTAAGCGCCTCAGGAAGCGATAAAAAGTCATGCTCATCATTTTCGACAACTTGCAACACACATAGAGAAACTTTAAGCAAAAATGACGGGCGAGTGCAAATGGAGACTGCAAATTTTGGTTGGCTGACGTAGTAGAGTTTTACTGTTTCAGACAGAATAAAAACGCTGACAATGACGGTATGCGGTCCAAAACCGTATGTTGAACCGTTTTTTAACCGTTAGAAAAACCAGTTGATAAAACCCTGTTGCGTCCTCTCTTTTTAAAAAATCCGGGTTGCGCCGGGTGTTTTGATTGAAAGACCCACCTCCAGAGCTGTAGTTTCAGTGTAGCCATGTGGGTTAACACTGAGACATGAAAAATCAAAATACCAAAATAATAATTTTGTTTTGTTTTTTATATGGAGAAACCGATTTTGGGCACCAACTTAAACCCAAAATTTTGTTCGAAACTCATAATTATATCATGCCTGAGACAAGTATGATTAGGCAAACATGTGTAGGTACTTTTCTGCCTATCAAAGCGCGCGATTTAGTTTAACCTTGAAGAGCAAAGGTCTGACACCATGCGAATTGCGGACTGTATGATACAGTCTGTATCCGCTTCGGTCTATGCGGAGCTTGTCTCCTCCACTAAGCTTCGTCTACCACCAACGTTCTTGGAGGAGCAGAGCGTGAAACTGGTGGGCGAGTCGCTGGATGTGTCGGAGTTGCCTCCCGTTGCCGGCGTCAACTGAGCTGTTCGATGGTCTGCTGCAGCTCCATAATGTGGTGCTCTTCGGCGACTTCTGCTAGGACTCTGTGAAGTCGCTCAAGCACTGCGAGTCGATTTCAGGCACGGGGCAAATTCGTCCGTTAGCGCTGCACCCATAGCAGCAATTTGCCAGGCAAAAAAGCATTTTGCAAGCACTTGGCGAGCCCAGAACTGCAATGCAACTTTTCTCGTGCTAAACCTTGAGCGTTTCGCCACGTTTTTCGATAATGCCAACCCACGAGTTTGCATACGACGCCGACGAGTTTGCACAACAAGATACCAGGCATGGAGCACGTGGGTCATCAAGACGCGATTGCGTTTAAGTTGCAATTGCAAAGCTCTTGTTTTGCAAAATGTGCCACCTGTTTGGTCGAACGCCACAGTTTTGCTGCGTGTTTGCAAACGATGCAATTGCTGGACGTAGAGTTCCCATCGCCTCTTCTGGCGACAGGCCGACACGAACTTCTTCCAGTGCTCCAGAGCGTTTCGCTTGATCTCCACGACCAGTTTCTTGTGATTCAGGGCGAGCCACAACTCGATGCGCCACTGAGACAGGGATCGATGCAGCAGATTCCGAGCTGTCTGGATGCAAATTTCACGACGAGCTTGTTGTTGGATAGCGTAGCGTTTTAGTCCTTGAGAGAAAACTTTGCTCAGTGCAATTAACTGCTGAGTGCGTTGCCATCGACAAGATATTCGCCACAGCTTCCAGTGTGCAAAACATTCTAGTCTCCACTGCAATATTGCTCTCATTTCTCGACGTATTGCCATTCTTCGAGTAGTGATTAGGAGAACCCAAGCTGTGAACATACTCTGTCGTAGTCGTTGCTCTTGCATGCGACACATACTGGCAGTGACCGCATATTGCCCACGTCGGTAGTTTATAAAGTCTTTCCAGATCGTAAACAAAGTGTTCAAGCGGAAATGAGTCATGCTGTGGCTCCACATGATCAGTGCTAGTTGACGTCGTTTAGTAACGCGCAAAAGCGCATTCCACGACCGCGTAACTAGGACGGACGAGTAGAATTCCGTAGCTTTCAACAGTTTCTGCTTCTCTGTCAACTGATCCTGCCATTCGCGAAAAACGCGTCGTCCAACGACATTCCAAGCCAGACGTTTCCCAAGAGACCGACAATGACGAGAATGTTGTGCGGCTGCTAACCATTTAACCAGAATACGTTGAAGCACGACGACTTCGTGCCACGCTTCGGCATCAAGACGTTGGTTCCGTCTCGAGATCGAGTTTACGGCTGTCGAATGGAGCAAGCGAACGGCTTTGCGCTTTGAACGACGGTGGAAATACACCGAAGCTTCGTACCGACGCCGCTTCAGTGTGAAGTATTGAAACCAGCAACCCCATGCTCGCATTAGGTGATGTCGTCGATAGTATGCACTGGCAGAACGCTTGAGACCCACAGTCAAGTCAAATAACAAACGCAGACAGTGTGTGGACAGTTTCTTGCGATAAAAATCCGCTGCAATCCCAATCATTCTCATTTGTTGCAGCTTTTGTCTCCATCGTGATACCGCGCAACTCAAAACGTGCTTTTTACCGACTTTCGCGACTATGTTGGACCCCAACTTGTATCTGCGAGTTTTGTGCAGCCACACAGAGAAGAAATATCCTCTCAACAAACGTTTATCACGTTGTTTTCGAGCTTGATCTGCTTTTGAGCGTAAGTTTTGACACTGCAACATAAACATTTTCCACAGCTTCCACCGCCAGCGAAGCAGAAAAGAACGCTGCAGCTCTTGTAACTGTCCTTGTCGATGTTGCATGTCAATTCCCAGTTTCCACATACGAAATATCTTGCCACGAAGTAGTTGATGCCGAGCGTGGACTCTCTCTCTCCAGTAACTAACACTGTGTCGTAGCTGTCTCCTCTGTCGTTGCTCTTTCACGATAGAAATTCTTGCCCTCAGCTCCCGCCTGCACCAATAAGCCCATTTCGCCCAGTGTTGCACCATTTTAGCCACTAAGTGTCTGACTGCGATGGTATCGAGAGTTTTGTCCTTGCATGTAACGTGGTAAACTGTTTTCCAACGGGATATTGCCTTCTTCAGCAGTCCATGACGATAGAAACTCGCACTCTTCACCTCTAGGTCCCTACTTTCACGCAAAAGATTTGTTTGAACGCGCCAGGCACGGATGACTCGATGTAATTCACGTACTTCACGCCTATCCACTAGGCTTTCAACAACCAGCCGTTGCATTTCTTGCTGGTTGACTGTGAAAACTAACCCATCCCAGCACTTTCGCAGTCGTTTAGCTCGTTGTTTAGCAGAAAATCTCTGGAGAGCGATGGAAAGTAAGTAACTGCGTCGCCATGGACGCCATGCAGCGGTACGCAGAATCAAACGCTGGTGGTTTTCCTTCAGAAACTCTGCACGAAGCCGTAGCATCCGGTGTCTGTGTGAGCGATTAAGCCATTTCCACAATACGAGACGCATTTTCCAGTCTTGAAAGGATTTCCCCCGCTTGCGATCGTATTCTGCACTCAGCACAAGCTTCATGAAAGCATTTATTTGAAGTTGACGGTGAATCACAGTCTCAAGTGCTCGTTTTTGTTTCATAACAAGTTGGGAGTGAAATCTCCACATTTTCACCACTTGCCGTAGTTTTCGACGACGTTGACGTCGAGTGGCAAGCTGCAAAGTGTGGCGCACACGTCTCGTATCTTCATGACTCCACCTCCAAGTGTCATAGGCGTCACCCACAATTCTCTTCTCACTCCACCGAACAGCAAATTGCCATTGCTTTCGCTGCTCCACATACTCGATCCACAGCAAAAACCAATGCTGTGTTAAATTCAGTACTCGTTGCTTAAGAAATAATTCCACTTGGTCACGAATCATCCGTTGCCTCTCAATCGCAGACTTTAACCATCTCCAGTAGCGTCGAAGAAGCTGATGCACTGCCTTCTGTTTGTATCTTTTAAACATTCTTCGTTGGTTGGCTGCCAGTATCCAAGTGCAAAATGCTTCACAGCTCACCCTAACACGTCGTTTTTCACAAAATCTCCTTATTTTCACAGCACAACAATGTGCACCAGCCCATTTTCTCCACGCCACTGCAATATTCACGACTCTCGTCTGTTTCTCCACGGAGTTTTTCGCTGCTTTTACCTTTAGTTGGTAACTTAATATTCTCTCCCATTCCACGAAAACTGTGGCTGTAAGTCGCCGTTCTTGACGTCTTCGAGATCGATTGTGCAGTCTCGTAATGACTGCCGAGGTGTGAGCAATACGTCGCCATTGAGTTAAACACTTCCGGAGCAGTAGTAGTTTCTCAGCCGCAGTCACTTGATGAAGCTCTGGCTCGTTAATTTCTTCTCGAAAAGACCCTAAAGTATCTTCAACTGATGGTCGATCTACAGACGCCAGCAACGCCGTCACTTGACCCCATTTTAGTGTTAGAGCCTTCGATGTAGGGTATTCTGCTCTGTGACTGGTACTTGGCTGTCGTTGGGCTTGAAAAGCAGCATCAATCTCCTCTCGTAGTCGCTTTAACGCTTCTGTTACCATAAGCATCCTTTTGCGACTTTTTGCATGTTGCAATTTGCAAAAACTTGCAAACTGAAAAAATAACACTCTTGATTGGTTTATATTTTTTGGCGGTAAACTAAACGAGTGCAAAAGGGTTAATTATGTCGTCGCAGTTCTCGCAGACCTTCGGGGGCGTCGGAGCTGGTGCCGATGACGCCGGCGCTTCAGGTGGCGTGGGGATGTCCAACTACGCCGAAGAGAAAGGTAAACGTGCGGATTAAGCACTTTTAACCCACTCTACTTGTCGCTAAACTGCCTGGTATTAATCAGCAAAATGCGTTGAGTTCCTCCTGCACTTCACGTCGAATCTGGACGACCCATCGCTAGGTCCCAAGTACGCGCGGATGTTGGTATGAATTTTCATTGAGTTTGCACTAATCGATGGATTATTCACTATTTTTTTTACCGTTATTTTACCTCAGCAAGAGGTGGCGAACCGAGAGAGAACGTCTATCCCTATTTCCCTGGACGACGTACAAATTGTACGTTGCTTTTTACTCCTTATTACAGCTCTCTTCAGTGTTTTGCTGATTTTTTATTGATTTAACCCTTATAGTTCGAGAAGGTTGACGCCAATTTCGTCTCTCGCATTGTGCGCAATGCTCGTCGGTACATTTCTCTCTTCGCAGACGCAGTGGACGAGAACCTCCCGCCTCCTACGAGGGACATTTCCGACTCTCAAGACGTGCTGGACGTGCTGAGGATGTCCAGAGCTCAAGAGGTGGCACAGCAGCGACAAACAGAAGACAATGAAGACGGTAGCCAACCTGCAGCTAACGTCAACACCGCCAACATTTTCCCTCCAGCTTTAATGCGCCGGTTTGAGGTGCATTTGATCCCTGGAGTCAAGTTGAAAGCTGTTCCCATTCGAGAAGTGAAAGCTGCCAAGGTCGGCGCTCTGGTACGTATCAAGGGGATGGTGACGCGCGTGTCCACTGTGAAGCCGTTGCTTACAGTAGCTACGTACACGTGTGAAGCTTGTGCGTACGAGGTGTACCAGGAAGTGAAGGCGCGGCAGTTCAACCCTCTGACTCAATGTCCAAGTGAACGCTGTGAGACGAACAAGGCTCAAGGCCGATTGATCATGCAGACAAAAGCTTCCAAGTTCGACAAGTACCAGGAGGTCAAGTTCCAGGAGTTACCGGATCAAGTGCCAATGGGCCATATCCCTCGCTCGTTAACTGTGTATTTGCGTGGAGAGCTCACGCGGACGTGCGAGCCTGGTGCGCTGGTGACGATCTGTGGCGTGTTTCTGCCTCTCCCGTACTCAGCACAGCGACAGATGCAAATGGGTCTTGTAACGGAGACTTATCTCGAGGCTACAGACGTGGTGAACCACAAGAAACGGTACTCCGCAATGGAATCGTCCGAGGCGATGGAAACCGCCGTGTTGAGGTTACAAGAAGGCGAGGAAAACGTGTACGAGGTGTTGTCCCAATCGCTGGCACCGGAGATTTACGGCCATGAAGACGTGAAGAAGGCTCTGTTGCTGTTGCTCATCGGTGGAGTGACGAAGCGTATGGATGAAGGAATGAAGCTACGTGGTGACCTTAACGTTCTACTGATGGGTGACCCTGGAGTGGCCAAGTCTCAGCTGCTCAAACACATTGCTACAGTCGCTCCTCGAGGCGTCTATACGACAGGAAAAGGCAGTTCTGGCGTTGGTTTGACGGCTGCAGTGGTTCGTGATGCCACTACGAAGGAGATGACGCTGGAAGGAGGCGCTCTTGTGCTGGCGGATATGGGCATTTGCTGTATCGATGAGTTCGATAAGATGGAGGAAGGAGACCGGACAGCTATCCACGAAGTGATGGAGCAGCAGACCGTGAGTATCGCCAAGGCAGGAATCACAACGACACTCAACGCTCGCACGTCCGTTCTGGCTGCTGCCAACCCCATTTTCGGTCGCTACAACAAGAAACTCAGCGCTTCCCAGAACATCAACCTGCCCAACGCTTTGCTGTCTCGCTTCGACCTGCTCTTCCTGCTGCTGGATGTCGCCAACTATGAGAAGGATGAGGCTCTTGCTCGCCATGTCACGTACGTCCACCGTTTCTCGCGAAACCCGGAGATGAGCTTCGAGCCTGTGCGTCCGGAGGTTTTGCGGTACTTCATCGCCATTGCCAAGCAGTACCAGCCCAGCATTCCCGAGAACCTCTGCGGATACATCGTCGAAGCGTACGTCACTCTCCGCCAACAGGACGTCAACGAACACGCGCGTGAGCGGCAACAACAGCAGTTCCGACAACAATTCGGTGATGGAGGGGCTAACGACGCTCAAACAGCCATGACCGCCCGTCAACTTCTGAGTATTTTACGACTGTCGCAGGCTCTGGCACGACTGCGGTTCTCGACGGAAGTGATTCACCAAGACGTGGACGAAGCCATTCGACTCGTGTACGTGTCGAAAGCTTCACTGACGGAGCAGGACGATGCTAACGGAGCTGGAAACGGTGGGAAGGCAGGAGCTGTTAACAACGGTCGAAGCTCTGGGTCTACAGACGCCACGTCCAAGATTTTCCGCCTGCTACTGGAGTTCGCCAACGACCGTGGGAAGGTTCTCGCTATGAGCGATTTGGAGCCGGTTGTACTGCGCAAGGGCTTCACCTCTCAGCAGCTATATGCCTGCATCGAATACTACGAGGGACTGGAAGTCATGCAGTTGTCCAGCAACGGCACGCGTCTTACTCTCATATAGACCATACACAAAGGACAACAACTGCTCATTTCTGAGTTATTTCCTCTAACTTGCTTTGTGGTCCTTAATGTAGCACTCTCACCGATATTTCTACTGCGCATGTAGTCATAACACAGCAATCTAGCCCCTAATTCTTGCAAAACAATCTGCCACTCGAGAAGTTGCAGCATTACACCAAGATGGAGCGACTAATTGCAAATGTCGTGGAGACAGACCACTGGTTTTACGAAGACTTCGACATGAAGACAGTGCGCGAGCTCCTCGAGAAAGCTATAGTGCGCTTGAGAGGACGCTGTTCCGTCGACGAAGTGAGCCTTTACTTCGCAAGGAAGAACGGTTAGAAACTGGATAAAAACGACCCTGAATCTCTTGATCTGTTCCAAGGCAAGCTCTCCGATGGCGTCAGAGAGATGATGATACCAGACACGGAGATCGACAAGTTTTCGGCCAGTGTGGAACTTACTGGCATTGTCTGCTGGAGGTTCCGCCTCGTATCCGGCGCAAGTATCGTAAGAGTGTGGCTGCAACAAGACGGCGATATATCGGTACGGAGTGACATTGCTGCCAGTTTGAACAGTGTTTGACTGTACTGACCCTCCTCAATTGATGCGTTTGTTGCTAGAATTGGGTGCGATCACAAGGCAACGTGGAGCAGTACTTCGTTGAAGAATATCAATCAGAAACTACATGGTACTGTACTCGGCTTTAGTTCTGCAGCGAAAACTGATAATTCAAACGATACTTTTAAAGAAAGTCTTTAAGAAAGAAAAGAAATTCAATTCACAATTGACTTTCTTTTTTTAAAGCGACCATTGTCTTCTTGCCACAAACATCTTGCTGACAGGTAAGCCAAACTTGAATTGATATTAAAACGGGTATAGTAGTTCTTCTTGAGCTGAATTGCCCAAGATACTGAATTTGATAAGATATTGCTTTTTGAGATTGATTGAATTTGAGAGTGCTAACATCTGGATGTGAATTTTTGATCCCGCAGAGGATCGAATTCGTGCATACATGACCTCTTTAATTTATTTGGTTTTAAAGTTTAAAACCACGAAGATTCTACCTACCGGCACATGTATCTGTAGTGCATGCAGCACCTGTACCAGATGACACAGCGGCAAAAGCAAGTCACAAGTCACCGCGTCACAAGTCACACGTGTCACCCCGTCCCAACAGCGACATCCATCCCAGCCGCCCCTGCAGCGCAAATCCCAGTCTCCAATCGACAGCGGCGGGAAGGAACGTGAGCCTCGAGTTAGTCTCGTGCTAGCGCGCGTGCTCTCGGCCCACACGGCCAAGCAACAGCCGAGCAACAAGACAGCAGAGGCCGAGAGGCACACGCCGACAGGACATCAATGGACAGAGGCACGTGCTGGAAGGAAAGAGACAGCGACTCAAGGGCGTCGAGGGCGTCGAGGGGTGTTGTAGTGATAGCGACGCAAATGGACTGACCGACTAACTCTGAATGACACTTCACATTTTACCTTTTTGAGCTCACTTGCCATAAAGTATACTTTGGCTTTCAAGAACTGACGATGGCGTTCAACAGGGAGGTTGACCAAGATGGAGACGTTGAGATGCGGTCTACACAGCCGGTCTTCGAGTACATCAAGCCTCCGCGATTGACAGACCTGGGGCAACCAGCACTGGTCAAATTTATGCGCGATCGTCGACAGTATGAAGAGAGGGTCTGGGAGCGATGCCTAGCGACGGGTGAAGTGCACGAGAACGTGCTCGTTAGTATCAAGAACTCCATGGAACCAAGGATCCTCGAACACCTGGCGCACTACGAATTTCGTACAACCGTGGAGGAAGTAACGGACAAGCGTCTACAAGAGGACATCAAGCGCCGTGCGGGCACTCTGATGAATGATCATGTCCCTGATGTGACCAAGCTTTTCAGTGATAACCTGAAAATGGACATGAAGGTGTCGGATATCCATGCACGCATTGCAAAGTATTTCATGGATTTTGACCGGCTAGTGGATGAACATGGACTAGGGACATGGGTTGGTCGGGGACCAGCGACAGACGCTGCAGGCCGTCAACGCATGAAGGCTCGCTGCAAGTTACTGGTCTCGAACTTGTTCCCGACGGTGTTGCGGGTGGATATCGAGCGCCTCGTTGCCGTGACGCACCAACACGCTAAGCAAGATGATGTGGCGTTGTACGAGCTGATCGTCGTCCGGGCCAAGAGCCAGCAACATTTCCACACCATGCAAACCGAGTTGAAGCGTGATGACGCCCCAAAGGGCAAATCTACTGGCGGTAAGACTGGAGGGGGAAAGCAACCCAGTAAGGCTGCTGGTAAGGCTGTACGTACGAAAGTGGAATCGAAGGCACCTCCCAACCCACCTCGAACGGGATGTTTGATCTGTAAGGGGCCCCATTGGGCTAAGGACTGCCCGACTGGTACTGACGAACAGAAGCAGGATATCCAGCGCGAGGTGCAGGCTCGTAAGGCGCTAAGAGATGAGCGCGTCAAGGCTGTACGGGTAGTACGGGCTGGAGAAGGCCGGCGTGCGTGCATTAACGGTGTTTTGGATGTGCCGTTCTGTCCCGATACTGGAGCAGACAGCAACATCATTTCGAGAGCCCTGGTCGACGAGCTTCAGGGTGTCGGAAGCACGCTAAAGCTGCAGGCATTGGAGCCTGTAGTACAGGTGCAAGTAGCTGGTGGCGCTCGCGTGGTTTGTCGCGATGCTGTCATTTTGGATCTGCGTATCGAAACAGCAGCCGGACCTTTGCACCTCGCTGATGTACCGTGTCTTGTCATGGAGGGCCATGAAGACGAGTTTTTACTGGGACGCAAGACTATGCAAGACATTGGCATCGACATTGACAGGCTATTTGACCAACTTGCAAGTGGTCATGTCGGTGACGCGGATGAAGACGATGTTACCAGCGATAGCCCTCAAGTGGCTTTCTCGGTGGACGGTGATGAAGTCAGTGGCTATTTGAACAAGATGGTTGATGCTGCCGGAGCTGCTGGTTTCGCGCCAGAGTTGTTGGAGGACCTACGCAAGCTGGTGTTTGAGTATGTCGATGTATGGCGTATTCGTATTGGGGCTGATCCACCTGCAGACGTAGAGCCATTGAAAGTGAGGCTCCGAGAGGGGGCTCAGCCGTATCGCAGCGGGACAAGGAAGTATCCACCGGCGCAGCGAAAGTTCCTACGGGAGTTTGTGTCGGAGTTGGAGCGTCATGGATTGGTTCGGCGTAACAACACCAGCCGGTGGGCGTGCCCAGCATTGCCGGTCAAGAAGCCACAAACCGATGAATTTCGCTGCACTGTAGACTATCGACCGACGAACAAGTGTACCGTGCCGTTAGCCGGAGCAACGCCGAATCTAACCTCAGCGACGCAGAGTGTGATGGGGGCGTACGGGTTCGGCCTCTTTGATCTCTTTAAAGGCTTCTGGCAACTCCCACTTCACCGTGACAGCCAAGAACTTTTCAGTTTTGTTACTGAAGATGGGGTGTTCACACCGACGCGGGTACCGCAGGGCGCAAGCGATTCCGCAATGCATTTCCAGCTGCAAATGCAGCTCTGCTTTCAAGCCATGATGTATCGCAGCATTCTCGTATGGATTGATGATCTGTTATTATTCGCTCGTGGTGCCGAGGAATATCTAAGTAACCTGCGAGCTTTCTTTAAGGTGGTTCACGAAAGGCGGTTGAAGCTGAACGCCAAGAAATGTGTGTTGTTCGACACTAAGGTGGTGTGGTGTGGCAAGGTGATTGACGGTACAGGCGTCAAGCATTCACCCGATCGCCTAGCAGCACTGACGAGCATGGCGCTACCGCCAACTGCTGCCGCGCTGCAGCAGTTCCTATGTGCAGCAAATTGGCTGCGGGAATCAATGGTGGACTATGCCCGAGTTGTAGGTCCGCTTCAGTCGAAGCTAGAAGCAGTGATGGCTCAACGGGGTCGGCGCAAGGCGCAGCTTACTGGTGTCGAGCTCACCTGGCCAGCGGGTGATAAGGCAGCTTTTCGTGCGGTGATCGATTTGTTGACGACTTCGGCCAAGTTGTTTTTCCCGGACCCAGATGCAGTTGTATGCGTGTTTAGTGATGCCTCCTTGGGCGGTTGGGCCGTCGTCGTTAGCCAGGTGCGCAATTGGATCGCAGGGCTACCGGTGACGGAGCAAGCACATGAACTACTCGTTTGCCGGGGTGGGCTTTTTACTGGGGCTCAGGTTAATTGGTCTATCGTGGAAAAAGAGGCATACCCTGTTGTTCGGGCCTGTGGTGATCTCGCTTATCTTCTTGAGCGTGAGAAAGGTGTGCAGATTTATTGCGACCATGCGAACTTGATTCACATCTTTTCCCCCGATAAGACGGTCAAGCCACACCTTCGCGGCAAGTTGCAGAGGTGGGCACTCCACATTGTGGGAGTCCGCTACACCATTGAACATATCAAAGGCGAAGATAATGTTTGGGCCGATCTGATATCGAGATGGGGCCAAACCAGTGCAGTTCCAGAGCACCTACCGCATGCTGTTAAACGTGTGGTGGCCTGCGTGGTTGGAAAGAACGAGGAGGACTATGCTAACGCAACCGCGGTTGACGTCACTGATGGCGAGACCAGGGAGAAGGTCGAGGACAAGCCGTGTATGATTAAGTCCTTCGATCTCTCAGCTGCTTACTGGCATGTCCCTATGCAAAACGATGCTGTTGGTTTGGCCAAAAGAGTGACAACTAGACGCACACAGCCGATTTCGCTGCTGCGGCCGTTGCAGGACGGTAGATTTGTGTGGCCATCCGAAGATGCAATTCGGGATCAACAGCGACGCTACCGTTCCAGTGCACCGGCAGCTGCAGATGAGGACGGTCTCATTCGGGTCGACGGAAAACTATGGGTCCCCAAGCAGGCCCGCGAGCTGCTACAACGTTTGTTCGTTGTGGCTCACTGTGGACCTCAGGGCCACAGGGGCAGCGACGTTATGCAAGCCGCGCTTGCCGAACGCTTTGAAATTGCTGCTGCAAGGGCATTGATTGACCGTTTCCTGAGAGAGTGTCTGTTGTGCAAGCATGTGAAAGGCGGGAAACTTCTGATGCGCCCTTGGGGGCCTACATCTACGGCAAGTAAGCGCAATGAGTGTCTTCACATGGACTATCTACAACTGGGCGAATCCTACGGTGCAAGCCGATACGTACTCGTGCTCAAGGATGAGCTTACGCACTATTGCGAGTTGATCGCTGCTGATGCGGCGAACAGTGCTACAGCAGTCCAGGCTGTGTTGGATTGGTACAAGCGATTCGGGTTACCTGAGGCCTGGGTATCTGATAATGGATCGCACTTCAAGGCGTCAGTGATGGAAGAGCTTGCTGGTCGTTTGAAGGCCATACAGAAGTTTGTCCCGGTCTACACGCCGTGGATCAACGGTACCGTTGAGCGTGTAAACCGCGACATTCTTCAGGTTTTACGCGTCATGCTTCTGGAGCTACATCTAGACACACGCAATTGGGTCCATCTTTTGCCGGTGATCCAGGCGAACCTTAATCACTCGGCGGTGGCATCTTGGGCGGACATGCTCCTGTTGAGCTGTTTACGGGTCTGCCAGCACCTTCTCTGCTGGATACTGTTGTAATTCCTTCTAATGGGTCCTATAGGATGCTACCAGTCGATTTAACTAAGGTTGCTCCACAACTTACCAAGCTGAGAGAGCACCTCCACGAGCTTCATGGTGACGTCGTTGACCGTAAGGAGCGTCGTCGGTTGCGCGAGATCGCGCGAGGGAAAGGCCAAGAGTGCAATTTCAACGAGGGCGATTTCGTGTTGTGGTCCAGGGTGGACACTCGCATGCGGGGTGGTAAACTGTTAGTTCGTTGGGTGGGCCCGTTCCGCGTTGTCCGTGCCCTCTCGCATTCATTCATGATCGCCCACCTGCTCACGGGCGATGAGTACGAGGTACACGGCTCCCGCCTCAAGCATTACTGCGACCCGGAACTAGGCTGTACCGCTGAAATTCGCGAGCACGTCGCCGTGCAAGGCATTGTGCTAGGCGTGCGGGACATCATTGGCCACCGTTATGACACGGCCGCGAAGGAATGGCAACTTCACGTTGCCTGGCGCGGCCTCGAGGACTCAGAGAATTCGTGGGAACCATTTTTGGCAATGTATGCAGACGTTCCGGTCCTGGTGACAACGTATGTTGAATCGGTGAACACTCCTGAGTTGACAGCGATGCTGTAACCGTCAACTTCAACCTGACCCTGTCACATGTCACATTTTTCACAAGTCACATGGCGATATGGCTACTTTCCGTTTTCCAGATTTTCCAGTTTTCTGACAATTTTTCAAGTTTTCCAGTTTTCCAGTTTTTATTTTTTACCGCGGTCATCTTGGGGGGCAGTGTAGTGCATGCAGCACCTGTACCAGATGACACAGCGGCAAAAGCAAGTCACAAGTCACCGCGTCACAAGTCACACGTGTCACCCCGTCCCAACAGTGACATCCATCCCAGCCGCCCCTGCAGCGCAAATCCCAGTCTCCAATCGACAGCGGCGGGAAGGAACGTGAGCCTCGAGTTAGTCTCGTGCTAGCGCGCGTGCTCTCGGCCCACACGGCCAAGCAACAGCCGAGCAACAAGACAGCAGAGGCCGAGAGGCACACGCCGACAGGACATCAATGGACAGAGGCACGTGCTGGAAGGAAAGAGACAGCGACTCAAGGGCGTCGAGGGCGTCGAGGGGTGTTGTAGTGATAGCGACGCAAATGGACTGACCGACTAACTCTGAATGACACTTCACATTTTACCTTTTTGAGCTCACTTGCCATAGTATCTGCTATTACAAAGGTGAAAACCACCGGGCTCACCAACGCGAAGCTTCCCATCCCTGTGATCTTGCCCGTGTTTAGGAGGGTGCACTCGTAATCGTTTGCGCTATCGGTACCACGCAAACGATTACGGTGTTTGTAGTGTCGTGTTTTATACTAAAAATCACGGTTTGAATGTTTGATACCTTGATTGTTTCCTAGTATTCAGGAAGGTGGATACCCCACTCGAATTTGCATACATGTTTCAGTAGTAATTGTTGTGCTTTCAATACTCGCCTAAATATGTCTCAGTCTACATGTACTGCACTTCCTAGAACATCATGTTGTCTAGATGTATTGGAACGAGATACATGTAGACTAAAACTTCTACTGTACTACAGTAGGATATTACATGTACAGTCTGTAGTACATGTAATCTCCGGATCTGCTGCCGAAGGTGATTATTATTTGATGTACAATTGAAGAGTGAGTTGGAAGTCGCAGGTTGTTGAACAATCGTGATAGAAAGCATGTTTGGTCACGCCCTTAATTCACATGACCTTGCCATAAATCCAAGTGGTTTTCGAGAAAATGACCGATGATGCAAATTTGCACACTCGGGCACGAAGAGATACATACATGTACTGTATGTATATATGTATGTAAAAAAAACTAGAAACGTTGCAGGCCAGTCGCGTAAGTCACAACACGCACAAGGAACTTACTTGAAGGAAATCGCCTCATCAGGACAAAACGTAGGCATCTCATTCTGCAATTTGCGCTCTTCTACGAACAACTAACCGGTGGAATACTAAGGACAGATCATGCGTCTCTCTTACATTCTCGCAGTTGCAGTTGTGGCCACGCTTCACTCCAGTGCCACGGCATTCTCTACTGTTAAAGATTCAAATGCTGTCGACTCTGCCCTCGCGGAAGGAAGGCGTATGCTTCGTGGGGAGTACGTCAACGATGGCCTCATTGCTAATGAATACGTCGAAAAAAAGAAAAGAGGCTATGGCGACGACGCCCTCAATAACGATGACCACGATGACGATGACCTCGATGAAGACTTTGAAGAAGAGAGAGGTCTCGGAGATCTTTTGAAGAAGTTGAACCCCGTCCCCGCTGTTAAGAAGACGTTGAAAGAAGCTAAGACGCTCAAGAAAGCTATCAAGGAAGCGGATAAGGAGAGAGCAAGGATGATGTGGGCGAGAGACCTGGTCTACAACAACAAGGGCTAAGCACCGGCCATCATCGGCACTGTCGTTTTTAGAAACCAGTCTATAGTTTGGTGGGTTTCGGACGGTTGGAGTAGGCAACGCCAAAGCCGATCAGATCGAAACCGGTTTTTCCCTATCTCATAGTTTTATAGCTATAAGTACCTTAGGACGTTTCGAGGACGAGAAAGGAGGCAACGACCAACGTCTCGCCATTTCCAATCTCACCCTCTACTGCTAATAACCTCAAGCCTACGTCAGCAAAGTCGACGCTACGCTTTCGGACCAACCATCGACTCTACAACAATGAGTGCGACAGCGAACTTTTATTACCTGAACCCAGGGGCTTTCGAAGTCGTTGGATACGCGTATGGGCGGGCGGAGGGTCCGCCATCGCGGCGGGGGAAGGTGACGGTCAGTCTTGTACGTAGTGGACGATGGGCAACTCAAGAGGAACAACAAGTGGAAATGTCTCTCGCTGACATAATTGACCGGGAGGTAACAGAAGCTGAAGCGCTAATGGGGGCTGGGACGTTTGTGGGTGGTGCTGTGTGCACAACTTGGGTACCAACAGGAGGCGCCCGCGTTTGGGTATATGGCCTGGTGGTCGGTTACAGCTGGAATGCAGAGCAGAAAGAAGGGTGTCTCGATGTGAATCTGGGTGATGTGGTGGAATCGATACCCTACAAGTCTGACTCTTTCCAAGACATACCAGTCGAGATATATGCGCTCCGGCCATGTGCCCAGCGGGGCGCTAGTGCAATCATGCCAGGAGAGTTAAAACGAATTCACCAGGAGATGTACCAAAAGTTTAATGGCATTGACCAGGCGGCGGTTCGAGATGTCAACGAATTGACCACTGACGCCAGAACATCTGGAGTGGACGAGGCGACAGTTCTGCCAATTTTTGACGTTTCGAGTTCCGAGCTGTCTCATGTGACCGTTAAGCAAATATTGGATCATGTCTACTACAAAGATGGAAAGCGGACACCCCCACCAGGTTTGGTGCTACACGAGTCTATATTTACTACTGACGAAGAGACTCGGACAGCCGAAGGCGCAGTTCAGCAGCTGGACGATGGCCTGAGCGACTCGGACGACGACGCTCTCTTACCTCCAACAAGCAGAACCAACGCTAGAGATGCAGAAGAACCTCCTAAGAAAAGGCGCAGGATTGAGAGTGAAACAAGACCTCGAGTAATGGAACCAGAAGACAGATTACGAGAATTACGGAATCGGTGCAGTGGTGACCAAGATCTCCAAATGGATATTGACCAGTTAATCTCCTTGCGACGTGTGGGGGCTACTGCTGAACGCAGTGGGCTAATTGCTATGACGGGTAGTGGTGCTGCAGAAGATAAAAACCATTTCCAGCCTTCCAGTACTCAGAGTCGAATTCATCAAGCCCTAGTACACGGTAAGTTTGCGTATATGACTCCACAGCAATTTGTTGAGCATGTACAGATACATTGGAATACGTACGGGTTTTTCCCGCACCCTGCTGTGCTGCGCGGCCTCTTCAGTTGGGATTTTGGAACACGTGGACTTTCGGTAATGCATTTTGTTCGGGTCACCGACCGAGAAAAACGGGAAGCTGTTCGACGACATGATATGAGCTGTTTCTCCCGGAAAAACACGCTTCCCTTGCCAAGATCGGCGACCGACTTCGCTACAGTACTGGGTGCTATCGATGTGCTATCCAACTTGGCCAATCAACTCTATCAGCTTGTGGTCCAGGAACTGTTTGCTGACTTATCAAGGCTCTTGTTAGAGCTGCGGGTACAAGAAATGTCAACATCCGAGCGGGCCCTGTCAGAGCTTGTGTCTTGGATTGACGATCGCCTAGAGTTGTTTCGGGTTCACGTAGCTGACAACGCAATGGTTCAGGCGGCATCCATCAAAGCTCAGTTTAGTACCTCACATGAGGCATTCATGCGCATCAACCAGCTAATTCTGCGCCAAGATATTGAAGCAGCCCTGGAAGCATCAAAAGCTGTCAGTATTCCGAATCGCACGGAAGAACAACCAATCCGAAAGGCAGCGGGAGCCTCAGAAAAACGACGTGCTAAACAACCTGTTCCAGTCGAAGTCCTTAAAGCACTGCCAAAACAGGGTGGTAAAGCTGTCTGTATGCGGTACCTTTCGCAGGAAGGTTGCCGCGGCTGGGGTGGAAAATGTCGTGTGGACGGTCGAGTGCACTTTAAACCGGCGGCGCTAGATGATATTGTCAAGAAGTACATCGAAAAGACCTACGGAGGACTATCATCAGACATGCAATGATGGTGGATGAACGAAGCCACTAAGGTGGCCTCACAGTCGGGCAATAACGAAGAAGGCAGCAAGGCATCAGCAGAGCTCGAAGTGGCGTCTCGACTTAAACCCGGCAGCCAAGGAGATTGCCCTTTTATAGGAGGCAGTCTGAGAACCCAGGCCTTTCACGACACAACCTCGTCTAATTTGTGCTCGTCTAATACCCCACGCGTTGGCGACGTGACCAACTCCCAAGTGTGCGGGTCTCAAGTCAAAAGAACTGCAGGGAACGACGGGTGTGTCAGTCACCTTCCTGATCGTCTCCGCGGGAGCGGATGTTATCCCCCGCTGAAGGTACATTTATTGCAGAGTCAACGCGCGTATGACAGTACGTTACGGGCGAGGAGGTGTATTGAAGATCATTGGGAGACTTCCACACGTAAAAACCTATGCGCAGCACTTCGACGGCATGGGCTGTCTCCACCGAAGCCGTGCCCAGCGTCAAAAATGTCTGCGGGCCATGAAATTCATCTGATCGATCGACAAAAGCAACGCGTTTACAGCGAATTTTTACGTCGCTCACAAGTGCAGATACCCGAATTTGTACGTCTCATACGTGGAGAAACTGTACGAGATCCGAGGCCCAACAAGGCATTGGAAACTCCAAATCGTCATCCTTCGTGGGACACCTACGAGTATAAACGCAAATGGAACGATATTGTACATCACGGGGTTACGCCAAAGTGGAAGAAACCATTTCCAGAACAACCAGTACCACCGGATAATCATGGTTCAGCTCGGCGAGCGTTAAATACAATCATCAAGAACCTCCGAGCTGGTCAAGACACGAACCGCTACCTCATTCTCGATATTGATCTATTACAGTCTCTGGATGGGATCACCTGCAGTCCGTTTGGGGCTGTCCAGAAGGGTGATGTCGACCTCTCGGTTGACGCACGCCTTATACACGATCTATCTTTTCCTAAAGGGTCTTCTGTAAACGACAACACCGAAGAAGAAGGAGACATTTCTGTTTCCTACGATGGTGCCGCAGCACTCGCTAATCGGGTCCTCGATGTGGCCGCTAAGCACCCTGGAGGGCAACGGATGATGACTGGAGACGTGAATGGCGCGTTCAGAAACATTCCAATCGCCGCAGAGGCAGTGGGTCGATTTGCGGGAACAATTCCCGAGTTGGGTATTCTCGTGATCGATTTATTTTGCCCGTTTGGGTGGAAAAACTCGCCGGCAGCATACTGGGTCGCTGGAGCCGCCATAAATCATTTATACACTAACTCAGCACCGGCGTGGCCAGGCCAGAACGAATTTGATGCGTCTTCGTTCGATGGGAAAGTGTGGTGTGATGATCACGTTTCGATTGAGCCTGATGTCGGCTCGCGGTTGCCTGAAGCAAATTTGGCGCTGCGAACAGCAATGACCACTGTCCTGGGGACAAATGCGTGCAACGAAAAGAAATTCTCGAATTGGTTTAAGAAAGGAAAGGCGCTTGGGCTCCTGTGGAATCTTACCGGGCTGACTGTTTCTATGCCACCCGAAAAGATAACAAAAGCTCTAAATCGAACAAGGGAATTGGCATGCTCCGGAAGTACGACGAGGACCAAGCTTAACAAGATTGTGGGTAGCCTTCGGCACGTGGTGACGTGCATCCGCCCGGCAGCGTCGTTCTTTCAAAGGATCGCGGAACTAGCGCGGCTAGCACCACGCTTTGGTTCAACGCCAATATCGGAAGAAGTCAAAGAGGATCTACGATGGTTCGACCTGATCCTACAAATGGGGAGACTCAATTCGATCCCGTTGCTTCGGTTTGCAGAGAGATCCGTCCCTGATTTTCACGTGCAGATGGACGCTAGTGATAGAGGCTTGTGCGCCCTTTTTCCTGCACGAAAACAGTACTATCAGCTCCAGTTTGACGACGCTCAACTGCAGTTGATTCGGGAATTTAACCAGACCGGCAGCAATGATTTTGGGATAAACGTCCGGGAGCTCATGAACGTGGTCTATGCTTCCCTCGTCTGGGGGAGCGCATGGACAAGCTCAGGCGCTGCAAACGAGACGCATGTGAGATTCTGGATCGATAATATGGCAGCCGTGTCATGGAGCAACAAAAGATTTAGCAGGAATTCTTTCGCGCAACTTTTGCTGCGAATCCTGAGCTTGTGTGAAGTGCAATACGGTTTTTTTGCAACGGCCGGACACGTTGCAGGTGTACACAACGACATGGCAGACGCAGGCAGCAGGGTGTGGCAGTCATCATCACGTGCACTAACCTTTGCTCATTTGTCTTCCTCCTGGGAACAGGTGGAGATACGGGACGACTGGCGAGATCTCTCAATGCTCTGGGAGCATTATTGCGCGCGGGAGCTCTAGCTCAGGCGACAAGACCGAAGTATGACGCGGCATGGTCACAATGGACAAGGTGGTGTGCAATGATGAAGTTTAATCCGTGGCTGGACGAGACTAAAGTCGATCACAACACGATGCAACTCGGGGCATACGCCGTTTACTTGTGGCAGTTCGGGATGAACCGGTCAAACAAAGGCAATACCTACTCCACTATTTGCGGTAAACTCTGCGCGATCCGCTGGTACCATCGCAGTACGGCCGGATACGATCCCGGCGTAAATGCCAGTCACGCGATATTACTCCGAGGAATCCGCCGATTCACCAACCCGGTGACCAAGCAACAGCCCCTGACTGCACAAATGCTTCGGGTCATTTTTGAAGATCTGGACCTTTCCATTCCGCGCAATCAGCTGCTATGGGGTGGACTCTTGCTCGGGTATTTCTTCTTGCTAAGAAGATCAGAATATCTGTTTATCGGCAACAAAGTTCACAGCTACATCCTTCGACTGTCAGCGATCCAATTCACTGATAGAGACTGTCGGCCTACAACACCTCGTAAAGCAGTCATGGTCGGGATCACACTACACGGTGCGAAGAACAACCAATACGGAAGAGAGGAAGTGCGGTACCATCACTTATCCGGCGACAAACTGTTGTGTCCTGTGAGAGCGGCCCGCTGGATCCGGCGAGGGGCGTCAGCGTTCAAGACAACGGAAGGCGCACCTGCTCTGGCGATGAGCCAGGGAGGAATTACCGCAGATAACGTGGCCACTACAATCCGGAGGGCAGCAGTAAAAATGGGACTCGATCCTAACCGTTTCTCGACCCACTCAGTAAGGATCGGAGGTGCAACGGCACTCCTTAATGCTGGAACAGATCGCCTACTTATCAAGCTGATGGGGCGGTGGTTGTCAAACGCGTTTGAAGCCTATCCAGTTCTCAATGCCGATGGATCAGCTGGTATGTCCCGACGGATGTGTTAAACACGGGGAAATCAGTGCGCGTGTCAACTGGCGAACTTCAAATCTGGGGGTGTCCGCCACGCCACGCCCCTAGAGTGGTCGTCAATGAAGTGTACATTTGCCCCAACAACAGTAAGATAGTTGGAAATGGTGGGTTTCGGACGGTTGGAGTAGGCAACGCCAAAGCCGATCAGATCGAAACCGGTTTTTCCCTATCTCATAGTTTTATAGCTATAAGTACCTTAGGACGTTTCGAGGACGAGAAAGGAGGCAACGACCAACGTCTCGCCATTTCCAATCTCACCCTCTACTGCTAACCCGCCACGCCACGCCCCTAGAGTGGTCGTCAATGAAGTGTACATTTGCCCCAACAACAGTAAGATAGTTGGAAATTGTACTTGCATAACGGACAAATGTTAACGACACGGATTTACTGAATTTTGGAAGCTATTCAAGGAGAGATGAAATGAGTTGATTACACCGACGGACAGAATGCAACTTCCAGTACTAGATCGTCTGCGACTTACACTGGGAATACTACATGTTTCTAAAACGAGACTGATTGGCTTGCGATCGAGTTTCTTAATGTTTCTTTAGGTGTCGGGACATTCCTCCACAAAAAGGTCCGGAAAGCTAACATTAAGATGCCTATTTTTTTTGATACGGTTGTTAGCATAATTGTCAATAGCAAAGTAGAATTAAAGGCTGGGCGCTTCAGGTGGCGTGGGGATGTCCAACTACGTCGAAGAGAAAGGTAAACGCGCGGATTAAGCACTTTTTACCCATTCTACAGTACTTGTCGCTAAACTGCCTGATATTAATTCAATGTAACAGCAAAATGCGTTGAGTTCCTCCTGCACTTCACGTCGAATCTGGACGACCAATCACTAGGCCCCAAGTACGCGCGGATGTTGGTATGAATTTGCATTGAGTTTGCACTAATCGATGGATTATTCACTATTTTTTACCGTTATTTTACCTCAGCAAGAGGTGGCGAACCGAGAGAGAACGTCAATCCCTATTTCCCTGGACGACGTACAGATTGTACGTTGCTTTTTACTCCTTATTACAGCTCTCTTCAGTGTTTTGCTGATTTTTTATTGATTTAATCCTTATAGTTCGAGAAGGATGACGCCAATTTCGTCTCTCGCATTGTGCGCAATGCTCGTCGGTACATTTCTCTCTTCGCAGACGCAGTGGACGAGAACCTCCCGCCTCCTACGAGGGACATTTCCGACTCTCAAGATGTTCTGGACGTGCTGAGGATGTCCAGAGCTCAAGAGGTGGCACAGCAGCGACAAACAGAAGACAATGAAGACGGTAGCCAACCTGCAGCTAACGTCAACACCGCCAACATTTTCCCTCCAGCTTTGATGCGTCGCTTTGAGGTGCATTTGATCCCTGGAGTCAAGTTGAAAGCTTTTCCCATTCGAGAAGTGAAAGCTGCCAAGGTCGGCGCTCTGGTACGTATCAAGGGAATGGTGACGCGCGTGTCCACTGTGAAGCCGTTGCTTACAGTAGCTACGTACACGTGTGAAGCTTGTGCGTACGAGGTGTACCAGGAAGTGAAGGCGCGACAGTTCAACCCTCTGACTCAGTGTCCAAGTGAACGCTGTGAAACGAACAAGGCTCAAGGTCGATTGATCATGTAGACAAAAGCTTCCAAGTTCGATAAGTACCAGGAGGTCAAGTTCCAGGGGTTACCGGATCAAGTGCCAATGGGCCATATCCCTCGCTCGTTAACTGTGTATTTGCGTGGAGAGCTCACACGGACGTGCGAGCCTGGCGCGCTGGTTACGATCTGTGGCGTGTTTCTGCCTCTTCCGTACTCAGCACAGCGACAGATGCAAATGGGTCTTGTAACGGAGACGTATCTCGAGGCTACGGACGTGGTGAACCACAAGAAACGGTACTCCGCGATGGAATCGTCCGAGGCGATGGAAACCGCCGTGTTGAGGTTACAAGAAGGCGAGGAAAACGTGTACGAGGTGCTGTCCCAGTCACTGGCACCGGAGATTTACGGCCATGAAGACGTCAAGAAGGCTCTGTTGCTGTTGCTCATCGGTGGAGTGACGAAGCGTATGGATGAAGGAATGAAGCTGCGTGGTGACCTCAACGTTCTACTGATGGGTGACCCTGGGGTGGCCAAGTCTCAGCTGCTCAAACACATTGCTACAGTCGCTCCTCGAGGCGTCTATACGACAGGAAAAGGCAGTTCTGGCGTTGGTTTGACGGCTGCAGTAGTTCGTGATGCCACTACAAAGGAGATGACGCTGGAAGGAGGCGCTCTTGTGCTGGCGGATATGGGCATTTGCTGTATCGATGAGTTCGATAAGATGGAGGAAGGAGACCGGACAGCTATCCACGAAGTGATGGAGCAGCAGACCGTGAGTATCGCCAAGGCTGGAATCACAACGACACTCAACGCTCGCACGTCCGTTCTGGCTGCTGCCAACCCCATTTTCGGTCGCTACAACAAGAAACTCAGCGCTTAACATCAACCTGCCCAACGCTTTGCTGTCTCGCTTCGACCTGCTCTTCCTGCTGCTGGATGTCGCCAACTATGAGAAGGATGAGGCTCTTGCTCGCCATGTCACGTACGTCCACCGTTTCTCGCGAAACCCGGAGATGAGCTTCGAGCCTGTGCGTCCGGAGGTTTTGCGGTACTTCATCGCCATTGCCAAGCAGTACCAGCCCAGTATTCCCGAGAACCTCTGTGGATACATCGTCGAAGCGTACGTCACTCTCCGCCAACAGGACGTCAACGAACACGCGCGTGAGCGGCAGCAACAGCAGTTCCGACAACAATTCGGTGATGGAGGGGCTAACGACGCTCAGACGGCCATGACCGCACGTCAACTTCTGAGTATTTTACGACTGTCGCAGGCTCTGGCACGACTGCGGTTCTCGACGGAAGTGATTCACCAAGACGTGGACGAAGCCATTCGACTCGTGTACGTGTCGAAAGCTTCACTGACGGAGCAGGACGATGCTAACGGAGCTGGAAACGGTGGGAAGGCAGGAGCTGTTAACAACGGTCGAAGCTCTGGGTCTACAGACGCCACGTCTAAGATTTTCCGCCTGCTACTGGAGTTCGCCAACGACCGTGGGAAGGTTCTCGCTATGAGCGATTTGGAGCCGGTTGTACTGCGCAAGGGCTTCACCTCTCAGCAGCTATATGCCTGCATCGAATACTACGAGGGACTGGAAGTCATGCAGTTGTCCAGCAACGGCACGCGTCTTACTCTCATATAGACCATACACAAAGGACAACAACTGCTCATTTCTGAGTTATTTCCTCTAACTTGCTTTGTGGTCCTTAATGTAGCACTCTCACCGATATTTCTACTGCGCATGTAGTCATAACACAGCAATCTAGCCCCTAATTCTTGCAAAACAATCTGCCACTCGAGAAGTTGCAGCATTACACCAAGATGGAGCGACTAATTGCAAATGTCGTGGAGACAGACCACTGGTTTTACGAAGACTTCGACATGAAGACAGTGCGCGAGCTCCTCGAGAAAGCTATAGTGCGCTTGAGAGGACGCTGTTCCGTCGACGAAGTGAGCCTTTACTTCGCAAGGAAGAACGGTTAGAAACTGGATAAAAACGACCCTGAATCTCTTGATCTGTTCCAAGGCAAGCTCTCCGATGGCGTCAGAGAGATGATGATACCAGACACGGAGATCGACAAGTTTTCGGCCAGTGTGGAACTTATTGGCATTGTCTGCTGGAGGTTCCGCCTCGTATCCGGCGCAAGTATCGTAAGAGTGTGGCTGCAACAAGACGGCGATATATCGGTACGGAGTGACATTGCTGCCAGTTTGAACAGTGTTTGACTGTACTGACCCTCCTCAATTGATGCGTTTGTTGCTAGAATTGGGTGCGATCACAAGGCAACGTGGAGCAGTACTTCGTTGAAGAATATCAATCAGAAACTACATGGTACTGTACTCGGCTTTAGTTCTGCAGCGAAAACTGATAATTCAAACGATACTTTTAAAGAAAGTCTTTAAGAAAGAAAAGAAATTCAATTCACAATTGACTTTCTTTTTTTAAAGCGACCATTGTCTTCTTGCCACAAACACTTGCTGACAGGTAAGCCAAACTTGAATTGATATTAAAACGGGTATAGTACATGTAGTTCTTCTTGAGCTGAATTGCCCAAGATACTGAATTTGATAAGATATTGCTTTTTGAGATTGATTGAATTTGAGAGTGCTAACATCTGGATGTGAATTTTTGATCCCGCAGAGGATCGAATTCGTGCATACATGACCTCTTTAATTTATTTGGTTTTCAAGTTTAAAACCACGAAGATTCCTACCGGCACATGTATCTGCTATTACAAAGGTGAAAACCACCGGGCTCACCAACGCGAAGCTTCCCATCCCTGTGATCTTGCCCGTGTTTAGGAGGGTGCACTCGTAATCGTTTGCGCTATCGGTACCACGCAAACGATTACGGTGTTTGTAGTGTCGTGTTTTATACTAAAAATCACGGTTTGAATGTTTGATACCTTGATTGTTTCCTAGTATTCAGGAAGGTGGATACCCCACTCGAATTTGCATACATGTTTCAGTAGTAATTGTTGTGCTTTCAATACTCGCCTAAATATGTCTCAGTCTACATGTACTGCACTTCCTAGAACATCATGTTGTCTAGATGTATTGGAACGAGATACATGTAGACTAAAACTTCTACTGTACTACAGTAGGATATTACATGTACAGTACTACAGTCTGTAGTACATGTAATCTCCGGATCTGCTGCCGAAGGTGATTATTATTTGATGTACAATTGAAGAGTGAGTTGGAAGTCGCAGGTTGTTGAACAATCGTGATAGAAAGCATGTTTGGTCACGCCCTTAATTCACATGACCTTGCCATAAATCCAAGTGGTTTTCGAGAAAATGACCGATGATGCAAATTTGCACACTCGGGCACGAAGAGATACATACATGTACTGTATGTATATATGTATGTAAAAAAAAACTAGAAACGTTGCAGGCCAGTCGCGTAAGTCACAACACGCACAAGGAACTTACTTGAAGGAAATCGCCTCATCAGGACAAAACGTAGGCATCTCATTCTGCAATTTGCGCTCTTCTACGAACAACTAACCGGTGGAATACTAAGGACAGATCATGCGTCTCTCTTACATTCTCGCAGTTGCAGTTGTGGCCACGCTTCACTCCAGTGCCACGGCATTCTCTACTGTTAAAGATTCAAATGCTGTCGACTCTGCCCTCGCGGAAGGAAGGCGTATGCTTCGTGGGGAGTACGTCAACGATGGCCTCATTGCTAATGAATACGTCGAAAAAAAGAAAAGAGGCTATGGCGACGACGCCCTCAATAACGATGACCACGATGACGATGACCTCGATGAAGACTTTGAAGAAGAGAGAGGTCTCAAAGATCTTTTGAAGAAGTTGAACCCCGTCCCCGCTGTTAAGACGACGTTGAAAGAAGCTAAGACGCTCAAGAAAGCTATCAAGGAAGCGGATAAGGAGAGAGCAAGGATGATGTGGGCGAGAGACCTGGTCTACAACAACAAGGGCTAAGCACCGGCCATCATCGGCACTGTCGTTTTTAGAAACCAGTCTATAGTTTTGTACTTGCATAACGGACAAATGTTAACGACACGGATTTACTGAATTTTGGAAGCTTTTCAAGGAGAGATGAAATGAGTTGATTACACCGACGGACAGAATGCAACTTCCAGTACTAGATCGTCTGCGACTTGCACTGGGAATACTACATGTTTCTAAAACGAGACTGATTGGCTTGCGATCGAGTTTCTTAATGTTTCTTTAGGTGTCGGGACATTCCTCTACAAAAAGGTCCGGAAAACTAACATTAAGATGCCTATTTTTTTGATACGGTTGTTAGCATAATTGTCAATAGCAAAGTAGAATTAAAGGCTGGGCGCTTCAGGTGGCGTGGGGATGTCCAACTACGTCGAAGAGAAAGGTAAACGCGCGGATTAAGCACTTTTTACCCATTCTACAGTACTTGTCGCTAAACTGCCTGATATTAATTCAATGTAACAGCAAAATGCGTTGAGTTCCTCCTGCACTTCACGTCGAATCTGGACGACCCATCACTAGGCCCCAAGTACGCACGGATGTTGGTATGAATTTGCATTGAGTTTGCACTAATCGATGGGTTATTCACTATTTTTTACCGTTATTTTACCGCAGCAAGAGGTGGCGAACCGAGAGAGAACGTCAATCCCTATTTCCCTGGACGACGTACAGATTGTACGTTGCTTTTTACTCCTTATTACAGCTCTCTTCAGTGTTTTGCTATTTTTTATTGATTTAACCCTTATAGTTCGAGAAGGATGACGCCAATTTCGTCTCTCGCATTGTGCGCAATGCTCGTCGGTACATTTCTCTCTTCGCAGACGCAGTGGACGAGAACCTCCCGCCTCCTACGAGGGACATTTCCGACTCTCAAGACGTTCTGGACGTGCTGAGGATGTCCAGAGCTCAAGAGGTGGCGCAGCAGAGACAAACAGAAGACAATGAAGACGGTAGTCAACCTGCAGCTAACGTCAACACCGCCAACATTTTCCCTCCAGCTTTGATGCGTCGCTTTGAGGTGCATTTGATCCCTGGAGTCAAGTTGAAAGCTGTTCCCATTCGAGAAGTGAAAGCTGCCAAGGTCGGCGCTCTGGTACGTATCAAGGGAATGGTGACGCGCGTGTCCACTGTGAAGCCGTTGCTTACAGTAGCTACGTACACGTGTGAAGCTTGTGCGTACGAGGTGTACCAGGAAGTGAAGGCGCGGCAGTTCAACCCTCTGACTCAATGTCCAAGTGAACGCTGTGAAACGAACAAGGCTCAAGGCCGATTGATCATGCAGACAAAAGCTTCCAAGTTCGACAAGTACCAGGAGGTCAAGTTCCAGGAGTTACCGGATCAAGTGCCAATGGGCCATATCCCTCGCTCGTTAACTGTGTATTTGCGTGGAGAGCTCACACGGACGTGCGAGCCTGGTGCGTTGGTGACGATCTGTGGTGTGTTTCTGCCTCTCCCGTACTCAGCACAGCGACAGATGCAAATGGGTCTTGTAACGGAGACGTATCTCGAGGCTACGGACGTGGTGAACCACAAGAAACGGTACTCCGCGATGGAATCGTCCGAGGCGATGGAAACCGCCGTGTTGAGGTTACAAGAAGGCGAGGAAAACGTGTACGAGGTGCTGTCCCAGTCACTGGCACCGGAGATTTATGGCCATGAAGACGTGAAGAAGGCTCTGTTGCTGTTACTCATCGGTGGAGTGACGAAGCGTATGGATGAAGGAATGAAGCTGCGTGGTGACCTCAACGTTCTACTGATGGGTGACCCTGGGGTGGCCAAGTCTCAGCTGCTCAAACACATTGCTACAGTCGCTCCTCGAGGCGTCTATACGACAGGAAAAGGCAGTTCTGGCGTTGGTTTGACGGCTGCAGTAGTTCGTGATGCCACTACAAAGGAGATGACGCTGGAAGGAGGCGCTCTTGTGCTGGCGGATATGGGCATTTGCTGTATCGATGAGTTCGATAAGATGGAGGAAGGAGACCGGACAGCTATCCACGAAGTGATGGAGCAGCAGACCGTGAGTATCGCCAAGGCTGGAATCACAACGACACTCAACGCTCGCACGTCCGTTCTGGCTGCTGCCAACCCCATTTTCGGTCGCTACAACAAGAAACTCAGCGCTTCCCAGAACATCAACCTGCCCAACGCTTTGCTGTCTCGCTTCGACCTGCTCTTCCTGCTACTGGATGTCGCCAACTACGAGAAGGATGAGGCTCTTGCTCGCCACGTCACGTACGTCCACCGTTTCTCGCGAAACCCGGAGATGAGCTTCGAGCCTGTGCGTCCGGAGGTTTTGCGGTACTTCATCGCCATTGCCAAGCAGTATCAGCCCAGCATTCCCGAGAACCTCTGTGGATACATCGTCGAAGCGTACGTCACTCTCCGCCAACAGGACGTCAACGAACACGCGCGTGAGCGGCAGCAACAGCAGTTCCGGCAACAATTTGGTGATGGAGGGGCTAACGACGCTCAGACGGCCATGACCGCCCGTCAACTTCTGAGTATTTTACGACTGTCGCAGGCTCTGGCACGACTGCGGTTCTCGGCGGAAGTGATTCACCAAGACGTGGACGAAGCCATTCGACTCGTGTACGTGTCGAAGGCGTCACTGACGGAGCAGGACGATGCTAACGGAGCTGGAAACGGTGGGAAGGCAGGAAATGTTAACAACGGTCGAAGCTCTGGGTCTACAGACGCCACGTCCAAGATTTTCCGCCTGCTACTGGAGTTCGCCAACGACCGTGGGAAGGTTCTCGCTATGAGCGATTTGGAACCGGTTGTACTGCGCAAAGGCTTCACCTCTCAGCAGCTATATGCCTGTATCGAATACTACGAGGGACTGGAAGTGATGCAATTGTCCAGCAACGGCACGCGTCTTACTCTCATTTAGTAGATCAGACCATAGTACGACCATACACAAAGAAAAACAACCCGACTACTATGAAGACACATTCACGACTCAATTGACATTGCTACTGTGTTTGACCGCTGGGGAATCGGACTTGGAGATCGTCGATAAATTGAATTTGTGGTGATATCTGGATAGACTGACAAGAACTGTGTGCTCTGGGCGATAAAGAATATGCAGCTACTCGTCTTGACTGTGGCTGCCATTCAGTCACTCATCCACCTCTTTAGATTCTTCAGCATTGTTGACACCTTCTTTAGATTCTTCGGCATTGTTGACATCTTCTTTAGATTCTTCAGCAGTATTGTCAGCGTAGTCCTCTGTTTGAAAAGTTCTTCCCTCGGACTTCCTGTGGCAGATCACTAGCACTGCAACTGCGACCAGAGCGACCAGCGCAAACACAACTGCAAGATATCGTGATACGACATCGAACGGGTCGGGTAGGATCACAGAGCTAGCGCTACACAGTGTCGCCACGGCAGTGCTCACTGCACCCCACCTTCCAGCGCTCGTAGCTAGAGCTATTGAGATAGGTTAGCGCAATAACATCGGTTCAGCGATAGGTAAATCAAAGGCAGTTAGACGTACCACAGTGGCGACGCTCGGATGCGTACGAAAGGCGAAGCGGATCAGCACCTCGCTGAGGGATGTCGATCAGAAAACGACGCGGATTCAGCTCCGGATTTGAGGACGGATTGGTGAATCTGTAGTTCATGGGAACTGTCGCCATCGTATCCCGGATCTCGGGCGGGATCTTGCCTTTCTGCAACCTTCTACGGGTCCTGTCGGCTGCCAGCAATGGGTTGTCAACCTCATGCACAATGACCAGGTCTTCGAGGTCCTGGGTCTTGAGTTTTTGTGAAACCCTGCGTATCACATTTCTCATCGTTTCCGTGGGCTGGACACGCTCCTCGACTATCTGGTCGCTGCCGACGACGGCAAAAACGGTATTCATCCCTACGAAGCAAGTTAGTGACTGAGATTAACATCCACGCGTGTGGAGTACTTTCTCAGTCTCATGTAAGCATGTCCTATTTTTTTAAAACCTTTAAATAATAGCAATTTTTCATAAATTTACATTTAAAAAAGAAGGAACATTTTACATGTAGCACGACGAACCGAGAGCCTTATTCCCCTCGATGACGTCAGGTTGTACGTTGCTATTTATTCCTTGCACCGCTTTGCATTTGATCCCTGGAGTCAAGTTGAAAGCTGTTCCCATTCGAGAAGTGAAAGCTGCCAAGGTCGGCGCTCTGGTACGTATCAAGAGAATGGTGACGCGCGTGTCCACTGTGAAGCCGTTGCTTACAGTAGCTAGGGTGCACATGTACCGGTAAGCGCTGCGGAGACAAAATTGGCTTTGTCCTTGACGAACCATGAGGAATTAATATACCGCATAAGAAAGACCCGTAGTGAGGGTAACAATCACGTACAATATGCATGTCGTACGTTCTCCCATCTTTCTTTTAAAAAAATGTATCTTTGAAAAAATCGTTTTTTTTTTCTTTAGATTTAAAAAGATGCAGTATTTAATAAGTATCAGGTGACCTATTGTGGCACAATAGGTCACCTGATACTCATTAAATACTGCATCTTTTTAAATCTAATGAAAAAAAAACAATTTGTGGGGGTCCTGTCTCGAGTCAGTACCAATTTTAAACCTAAACGAAATAGTTTTTTTGTGGTAATCAATTTAGGGCCGCGAACCAGTTTAGGGTCGCGTAAGTTACTGCCAATCAAATATAGTACTCCATTGGCCTTGGAAACTATTGGCTAGAACAAGCTAAGTATGAATACCTTTGAAAGTTTAATATGAAAAGACGTGAACTCTCTCTCTCTCTCTTGGCGCCATATTTTTATGCAGCTCCTCCAACCAAATGGGGCTGTTGAGCGCCATCCACTTCGTTAAACATTTGCAAGAAGGAAATATGCACTTCACTTTCAATTTGTCCGACCTAAGCCATGTCCAAGACTCGCCCCACTTACTCTACTGACACCAAGACTGCTATTGTGGCGAAAATACTCAGCGGTGGGACGGTTCCCGATGTCGCGGCGCAAACCAAGATACCTAAGAGGACAATTCACAAGAGGGGTACTAAATCGAAGGTGGAGCAATCGCTAGAACCCCGCCGCCGCGGCCAAAACCGCACATGCCGGAGGCTGAGCGTCATTTGTTCGAGTGGGTTGTTGGGCGACAGATCGTTGGTCATGCCGTGCAAGCCACGGCATGCCTAACACCAAGTCGAACTTATCGTCTAGATCCAAGACGATAAGATCTCCCACAAACGTCCTTCGTTTGTACGAGAAGCGCACAGGGACCACGCGCTTCTCGGTCCTCACGGTGGCACCGGTTGCCAACCGCACCTCCAACACGCCGCGAGGCGTGTCGGCCTCTTCGAAATCCATACTTCGAAGACTACCCTGTCGAACAAAGTTGTTCGACGCGCCCGAGCCGGGTACGAAGAGAGTTAACTCTCTTCGACATAACATTCAGGATGACAAGGTTTGGCTTGTCATCAACTTGCAGCGAGAAACCTTCTCGCTGGGGGCAGCAGTCCTCATCGTCGCGTGTCCAAGTTCGACACGCGAGACTGCATCACCAGTAGGACGCCCCGCGCCTACTGGCCCTTGGCGGTTTTGAACGCCCACCCGGATGCACACTCGCTGTGCATTCACGCGACCGATGTTACCGCACTTGTAACATCGTACCTTGAAAACCCTTACGTGCTGTTGACCAGCAGTCGTAGCACTCGAGAGGTCCATAGGCTCCGGACCTCCCGCCTTCGGTACAGGACGCGCCGGCTTCGGCGCGTTCGCATGGAGTTAGCTTGACGCCGGCTAAACTCCTCTTGCATCGCAAGGCTGATAGCTTCCTCGAGAGTATTCGGATACTCTCGAAAGAGGTATGTCTTGACGGGACCGTCTCTCAGTCCCTTCATGAACGTGACGACCTTGGTCACCTCGTCGACCGGGTTGGCCACTATGTTCGATACCAGGTATCGAGCACGCTGGGCATAGGAATGCACGTCATCCATGCCCTGCTGCAGATCGATGAACCCCGCCCTCGATCTGAACTCGTTCTTCGGGGGCTCAAACGCGAGCTTGAGCTCCTCCATAAAACCTTCGTACGTGCTGAAGCACATAGGATCCGAGAGTCGGCGCCCATAGGCCCAACTCCTCGCGCGTCCGCCCAAACACGACATGGCGAACGCGACCTTCGACATCGGGTCGACGATACGTCGAGCCGCAACGGCTGTGTCGCGTTCGACAAGCCAACGAAGGAGGGTCTCGTCTTCCTTCCCCGCATAGGTACTCGCGTGGATTTTAAACGACTCCACGCGTGGCTTCGGGGAAGCCACCGAGGCAGCAACATCTCGTTGCTCCTTAACAATGTACCCCAGAGCAACACCGTGTTGCTCTGTCGGCGATAGCGTGCGAAGCATCGCCGCTACCACTGCCTCTCCAATGACTCGCGAGAGTCGTTGGAGCGCCTCCCACTCTGCATTCGACAGGTGGGGGCAGTCCGTGCGCGTCACGGACTGGTGTGGGGTCCCCGTGGACCCCTCATCCATGGGGGAGTTCTCTACCCCCGCGTTCGTATGACTCCATACGAACGAACAGCAGTCGGTCGTGGGACGGACTACAAAGTGCTACCAGGTGTAATAGGCCTTAGTAGACCTATAATAATAGGTTTTAGTAGACCTATAATAATAGGCCTTAGAAGCCTTAGTAGACCTATAATAATAGGTTTTAGTAGACCTATAATAATAGGCCTTAGAAGACCTATTACACCTGGTAGCACTTTGTAGTCCGTCCCACGACCGACTGCTGTTCGTTCGTATGGAGTCATACGAACGCGGGGGTAGAGAACTCCTCCATGGATGAGGGGTCCACGGGGACCCCACACCAGTCCGTGACGCGCACGGACTGCCCCCACCTGTCGAATGCAGAGTGGGAGGCGCTCCAACGACTCTCGCGAGTCATTGGAGAGGCAGTGGTAGCGGCGATGCTTCGCACGCTATCGCCGACAGAGCAACACGGTGTTGCTCTGGGGTACATTGTTAAGGAGCAACGAGATGTTGCTGCCTCGGTGGCTTCCCCGAAGCCACGCGTGGAGTCGTTTAAAATCCACGCGAGTACCTATGCGGGGAAGGAAGACGAGACCCTCCTTCGTTGGCTTGTCGAACGCGACACAGCCGTTGCGGCTCGACGTATCGTCGACCCGATGTCGAAGGTCGCGTTCGCCATGTCGTGTTTGGGCGGACGCGCGAGGAGTTGGGCCTATGGGCGCCGACTCTCGGATCCTATGTGCTTCAGCACGTACGAAGGTTTTATGGAGGAGCTCAAGCTCGCGTTTGAGCCCCCGAAGAACGAGTTCAGATCGAGGGCGGGGTTCATCGATCTGCAGCAGGGCATGGATGACGTGCATTCCTATGCCCAGCGTGCTCGATTCCTGGTATCGAACATAGTGGCCAACCCGGTCGACGAGGTGACCAAGGTCGTCACGTTCATGAAGGGACTGAGAGACGGTCCCGTCAAGACATACCTCTTTCGAGAGTATCCGAATACTCTCGAGGAAGCTATCAGCCTTGCGATGCAAGAGGAGTTTAGCCGGCGTCAAGCTAACTCCATGCGAACGCGCCGAAGCCGGCGCGTCCTGTACCGAAGGCGGGAGGTCCGGAGCCTATGGACCTCTCGAGTGCTACGACTGCTGGTCAACAGCACGTAAGGGCTTCAAGGTACGATGTTACAAGTGCGGTAACATCGGTCGCGTGAATGCACAGCGAGTGTGCATCCGGGTGGGCGTTCAAAAACCGCCAAGGGCCAGTAGGCGCGGGGCGTCCTACTGGTGATGCAGTCTCGCGTGTCGAACTTGGACACGCGACGATGAGGACTGCTGCCCCCAGCGAGAAGGTTTCTCGCTGCAAGTTGATGACAAGCCAAACCTTGTCATCCTGAATGTTATGTCGAAGAGAGTTAACTCTCTTCGTACCCGGCTCGGGCGCGTCGAACAACTTTGTTCGACAGGGTAGTCTTCGAAGTATGGATTTCGAAGAGGCCAACACGCCTCGCGGCGTGTTGGAGGTGCGGTTGGCAACCGGTGCCACCGTGAGGACCGAGAAGCGCGTGGTCCCTGTGCGCTTCTCGTACAAACGAAAGGCGTTTGTGGAAGACCTTATCGTCTTGGATCTAGACGATAAGTTCGACTTGGTGTTAGGCATGCCGTGGCTTGCACGGCATAACCCGGTGATCAACTGGGAGAAGCGTACGGTCGTACGCTTCATTACTATGAGCGCGACAGAGAGCGATGGCCCTGTCAGTGCTACGCATGCATCGGCTGATGCATGTGACTCCCTGGTTGAGGCAGCAGCGGCAGCCGCTGCCTCCGATCGCCGCCGGCGACGCTCGACGACTCATATAGTCGTTGAGAAATAATGTGTGTCGGCTCAGGTATCTGAGTCTGACTCTGAGCCGAAGGGTCGCCTCAGAAATCAGGTGAATGTGAATCACCTAAGTGATGGTAACGTACCGGTATTACCGGTATTACCGGAATCCTTGGAGGTACTTCAAGCCTCCAAGGGTCGCGTCGACGAATGCGCGTCAGCCTTAGTGGCTGACGAAGCCAATAGAATTCCGGTTCAAGGAACCGATGGACACACGTCAGCTGCGATGGTTGACGTGACAGACGCGCGGCTATTTCAAGGAACTAGCGATCGTACATCGGCTCCGGGAGCCGATGATACAAACAAAGGCCCGCTAGCCCACACGGCTAGCGGAGACACGTCGACTGCGATAGTCGACGATGTGGGGGCTCTATCAGCTCGCGGAGTTGATGGAGGCGTGGCGGCAGGAGCCGACCACGCGGCAGGAGGTGCTGGCGGTTGCAAACGTCTAGCACCAGGACAACCTGCGTGCTCACGTTCAGAAGGACTGCACGCGATGAGCAGCACTCAAGCGGTGCTTGATAGCGCGAGTCAGTGGAGCGAGTCCGGTGACGATTGCGAAGACGACCCGCCCAAGGCAGAGCCGCAGCTGACGTCTGTCCGTCGGTTCCTTGAACCGGAATTCCATTGGCTTCGTCAGCCACTAAGGCTGACGCGCATTCGTCGACGCGACCCTTGGGGGCTTGAAGTACCTCCAAGGATTCCGGTAATACCGGTAATACCGGTACGCTACCATCACTTAGGTGATTCACATTCACCTGATTTCTGAGGCGACCCTTCGGCTCAGAGTCAGACTCAGATACCTGAGCCGACACACATTTTGTTTCAACGACTGTCTGAGTCGTCGAGCGTCGCCGGCGGCGATCGGAGGCAGCGGCGGCCTCTGCTGCCTCAACCGGGGAGTCACATGCATGGGCCGATGCATGCGTAGCGCTGACAGGGCCATCGCTCTCTGTCGCGCTCAAACCATTGAAGCGTACGACCGTACGCTTCTCCCAGTTGATCACCGATTCTACGGCCTTTCCGTTGCCGTTGCTCTAGACGTGGAACGTAGCGATGAATGAACCCATATCACGTACGCCTGGCTTATCTGTTTCTAACGTTGAGATGACTTAACGGACATCGTTATCTTTCAGAAGAGCGCGGAGCTTCATCCCGCCGTTATACTCTTTGAGCACAACCTTCGTCTTTTGCTTCTGGTCGGCACGGTTCAGCTTTGGCCTACCGACACGTCTGACACCTCCTGACAACTTGATCTTCGGTCCATGGCCACTACTGCCATTGCCACCCAGAGCTTCAGCCTGTACTGGGACTGCCTTTTCATAGGGCGGATCATTCGATGCGGAGTTTGTGGTTTCGTATCGGAGTTGGTACCTTGCGTTGCCTGCGCTTCTGCATGTGATCTACCGGCGGTTTTGTCAGGAGTCTCCCCGTTTTCTCCAGGTCCATTCCCGTGGTGGCCATCCTCGTTTTCGGCACCGCCGCCGCCCTTTGTATCCTTCACTTGTCCGTGGCGCAAATTGTACCACCACAGTTCAAGCTGAGCCATCGCTGTGTTGTGTTCGCTGTCCGGAAACTGGACAAGTTCGCCACAAATTCGGCCAAAAGCCTGCTGAGTGCGTCGATACTTCTCCGCTTCAGTGGGAGTTGCAGAGTTTGTAGATACGTATCTGAGCCATGAAAGACTTTTCCACCTCGATGGCACAAGACGGCTTTGTCCGAACCACCTGCACGAGTTCCGACAATACATCATGGCAAACTTTAGTCAATACCTGGTCAATACCTGGACAAACCTGAAAATACCTGGAAGCAATGCTGGAGAATGGGATGGTCAGTGGGTTACCACTCACCTTCCTGTACACCATTGCATGTCGACATGGAAGCTTCATCATCTGGGAGAACTCCCAATCGCACGACAAGCCATCTTTCTTGAGAAGGTACTCGTGGTCTCCATACTGGACATTGACTGTGATGCCATTTTCCTTGAGCGAGTAGTTGTCAGCTACGGCAGGATATGCCGCGACGTCGTACTGTGTTTTGGTTGCAGCGGCTACCCAGCGCGTTGTCATCCCCAACTTCACGTTCATTTCCTCTGGATAGGAAGCGTCCCGCAAAGTACCAGGCATCTCGACCTTCGACTTGTACTCTTCTTCCCTGTGGTGCTGGTAGCCCAGAAGAACCTTGAGGCTGGCCCGCATCGTGAATTGGCCCTTTAAATGCTTCTTAAGTTTGCCGAAAAGACTTTCGACTCGGTTGTTCGTGTGATTTCCGAAGGGGGTAAGTCCACACGATACGCCATTACCCACATTTCACAGCAATCATTCCAATTCATGTCAAAACATTCGGAAAGCTCTGTGCGAGCATCTCGACAAGCTAGATGTTATAACTCACCACGGTGCGACGCGTACGCAACTACAGTTCGAGAGTAGGTCATGTTTGTAATAGTGGGCTTCATTTATGCCAGAACGGCTGCATCGTACGCTCCAAACTTTGTAGACTCCCTTATAATATCGTGCTGCCACTTGATCACGTGAAAATGGCAGTAGAACACTCGAGCCTCCAGGAGCTTCTTGCGAATGACATCAACTTCGCGCATGTCCTTATCCAGGATAACAATTCGTACAAACCGCCAGTGTTCATTAGCCCGCTTAAAGTGATCCAAGCACTTACCCATGTGCCAGTCACGGTTCGTATCAAATGAGTGAGTATTGGACGGGCTGGCCGTTGCCAAACTGGTCCATTGCTACTATCGGCGTCAGGATGATGGTTTCGTTCCAGATAGAGTTCGGTTTCGCCTGACAAAGTCCATTCTTGACAGCGCGTTGGGGCAACTAAATGGAGGGATGACTAAAGAAGAGCGAATCGAGCTTGATAGCGATGAGGAAAGAGAAGATGACCGAGTCTGTTATGTGGCTACGACCGAAAAGGTTGGACAGTTCACGAGAGCTCAACTGGAAGCAATGAAACGGATCTGGAACAAGCAGGCCACTACCGGGAAGCAGTTCAATGTTGCACGTGGATTAACAATGATGTCAAAACTGTTATAGAAGACCCTGTTCCAGCAAGGATCGTGCTCCTCCAACTTTTGGAGGCTTGGCCATATATGAATTCGGGTTTGATTTGGCTTATTCAGATCTTTTCTATTTTCGATGGTCGGCTTGGTTGAATGACAACGCAATGAGAGCTTTTGCAGTGTATTTGAGACGCTACAAGAACAATGGAGCGATCGCGCTTCTTCAAAGCTCAGGCAAAATGTAATCACTTCATGCACATACGCTAAAGCATATTGCAGAGGGCGTCACTTTGCATCCTTACGTGCTGTTACCCGTAAACTTTGGAGGTGTCCATTGGGGATGCTTAGTGATCGACAAAGCTGCTAAGCAGGTCAAGATGTACGGCAGCATGGGCGCCAAAAAGAATTTGAAAGTATTAAAAGCAATGGCAAGCGAGATCGTTGCGAAGGTTACGGGAGAGGAGGTATCCACTACTACCACAGTGACAGCGCCCATGCAGACCGATGGTGACAACTGCGGCGTGTTCGTTTGCCGTCTGTTCTGGGCTTGTGTAAGTACCGATGCGCCAAGTGATGTGTCAACTACTGGAGTGTTGAAGCTTCGCTGGGCGATGTTGCAAGCGATTCTGACGATGATGAACTTCTAGGTGTTCAGCGCATACGCAGGATTGCTAACTAAGTTCAATACATGGTCAATACCTGGCCAAAGCATGAATGCGTTGAGGACTTCTAACGTTTCGAGTAGCTATCACCTCTGCGTTTTGGTTGGTTCAGCGTCGTTCCAACACAACTAACCATCCCTCACTTCTACTTTTACCTATGTACTGCTCCTATGAATACCCCAAGTTTCTACCTGGAAAATACCTGTTAGAGAAATTTATGGAATCTTCATATATTACTTGCATCTGATTCCTTTCTTTAATTCCGAAACCTGATTTAAACCTGGAGGGAAATCTGGACCCTATCTCCAATTTTAAATTGTGTTTCTTTCCTTTTTAATGCTTTCTTTTCTTAAAAATATGACTTTTAATTTAAAAATCATATTTTTAAAAGTTTAAAACCAAACAACAACAAAAGCGTTTTTCGCCAGACCTAGAGCCGAGCACCATTTAGTTTCTGATCGATTTTCCGCAGCGAAGTACTGCCCCACTTCGCCTGTACCCCTCCGAACATCGTCTTCCGATTTCCAAATCGATTTCTCTTCTTCCGCGAGCAGAAGGTGGACTTGAGTCGATGCCACCAATTCAATTTATCGACACTCTCCAAGTCCGCTTCCTCAGCAGTGACGAGACCCAATTCTAATAACAAACGCATCAATTGAGGAGGGTCAGCACAGTCGAACACAGTCCAACTTGTCGCTCCGTACCGATATACCGTCGCCTTATTGCTGCCACACTCTTACGATACTTGCGTCGGATACGAGGCGGAACCTCCAGCAGACAATGCCAGTCCGTTCCACGCGGGCCGAAAACCTTGTCGATCTCCGTGTCTGGGTCGATTCTATTGGCCTCGTTCATCATCTCCCTGACGCCATCAGAGAGCTTGCCTTGGAACAGATCGATAAATTCAGGGTCGTTTTTATCCAGTGGCTTACCGTTCTTCCTTGCGAAGTAGAGGCTCACTTCGTCGACAGAGCAGCGTCCTCTCAAACGCACTATAGATTTCTCGAGGAGCTCGCGCACTGTCTTCATATCGAAGTTTTCGTGAAAGCAGAGGTCTGTCTCCACGACATTTGCAAATAGTCGCTTCATCTTGGTCCAATGGTGCAATTTCTAGAGTGGCAGGGCAATCGAACGTTCTGTCCGATTGATGGGCAGAAGAAATATCGGCGAGACTGCTAGAGAATCTCCTCATGCAGGACCACAAAGCAAATTAGAAGAAATAACTGAGAAATGAGCCTTGAATGCATAGTAGTTGAGTTGTTCTCCTTTGTGTGTTTGTACTATGGTCTGATCTGCTAAATGAGAGTAAGACGAGAACTGCATCACTTCCAGTCCCTAATAGTATTCGATGCAGGCGTAGAGCAAGCCCTTGCGCAGTACAACCGGCTTCAAGCCCGCTCATTGCAAGAACCTTTCCACGGTCGTTGGCGAACTCCAGTAGCAGGCGGAAGATCTTGGCGTCTGTAGACCCAGAGCTTCGACCGTTGTTAACATTTCCTGCCTTCCCACCGTTTCCAGCTCCGTTAGCATCGTCCTGCTCCGTCAGTGACGCCTTCGACACGTACACGAGTCGAATGGCTTCGTCCACGTCCTGGTGAATCACTTCCGTGGAGAACCGCAGTCGTGCCAGAGCCTGCGATAGTCGTAAAATTCTCAGAAGTTGACGGACTGTCATGGCTGTTTGAGCGTCGTTAGCCCCTCCATCACTGTATTGTTGCCGGAACTGCTGTTGCTGCCGCTCACGCGCGTGTTCGTTGACGTCCTGTTGGCGGAGAGTGACGTACGCTTCGACGATGTATCCACAGAGGTTCTCGGGAATGCTGGGCTGGTCTCCGGACGCACAGGTTCGAAGCTCATCTCCGGGTTTCGCGAGAAACGGTGCACGTACGTGACGTGGCGAGCAAGAGCCTCGTCCTCCTCGTAGTTGGCGACATCCAGCAGCAGGAAGAGCAGGTCGAAGCGAGACAGCAAAGCGTTGGGCAGGTTGATGTTCTGGGAAGCGCTGAGTTTCTTGTTGTAGCGACCGAAAATGGGGTTGGCAGCATCCAGGAGCGTTGAGTGTGCTGCTCCATGACCTCATGGATAGCTGTGTCCAGTCTCCTTTCTCCATAATACAAACATACACAAAGGAGAACAACTCAACTTGTAACTTTGAAGAGGGAGACATGGGAGACATTTAAGGGTTAATTCTTTGAGATTAGTCCTGACTCAGGGCTCGGAAAAAAATAATTCCATACCAATAGTATTCATATTTTTTGTACGGAATAATTAACTATTGAAATGTATGACTGTCTGATATTATTGCTTGCCGAGACAATATACTCAATCCTGAAGGTTCAGCTGGAGGACCTGACATTTGCCAACGTTCGAGCATAGTTAGACCCCGTAATGGAGCGCTTCCCAACGACAAAGGCCAAAGTGAGTGATATAGCTACTTTTGAGTGAGGGTACTACTATTTTACATTTAATTTTATTATCGGTTTGTGAAAATACTAACGCAACTGATACCTTTTAGGTCATTAAATGGGGGGTGGATAGTGACAATCAGTGAAAAACGCACCGTCAATATATTTTATATTGAACAATAATTATCTATTGTTTGTGTGGTTATTGAATAATTTATTACGGATAATGCAAGCAGGCCGTACAATAAGATACGGTATTTTCCGAGCCCTGGTCCTGAGGATGATCCGTTTTCCGATAGGCGGTAAGGTCCCGAGACCAGAAACGTATTCTTAGCAGTCGGTTGTAGATAGAAGCAGTAGCTGTAGCTCATTCGGTTTTCTGCAGAGTAGTGCAACACCCGCCACACCTCGCCCTCGAACATACCGAGGCAATACACACGAGTTGCCCCCACACACATCTCTACGACGTGGACGCTTGAGGAAACAGTCATTTCCTCTAATTTGCTTTGTGGTCCTGTATGAGGAGATCCTCTAGCACTCTCGCCGATATTTCTACTGTCCATGTTGTTTCATCAATGGGAGAGAACACAGTAATTTAGTTCATGCCACCCGAGAAGTTGCAGCTTTGGACCAAGATGAAGCGATTCAAGCGTTTTTTTGCAAATATCGTGGAGACAGACTTCGGCACTGTCTTCAGTGCGCGAGCTTCTTGAGAAAGCTATATTGCGTTTGAGAGGACGCTGCTCTGTCGACGAAGTGAGCCTCTACTTCGCAAGGAAGAACGGTAAGCCACTGGATAAAAACGACCCTGAATATATCGATCTGTTCCAAGGCAAGCTCTCTGATGGCGTCAGGGAGATGATGAGCGAGGCCAATAGAATCGACCCAGACACGGAGATCGACAAGGTTTTCGGCCCGCGTGGAACTAACTGGCATTGTCTGCTGAAGGTTCCGCCTCGTATCCGACGCAAGTATCGTAAGAGTGTGGCAGCAACAAGACGGCAATTCATCGGTACGGAGTGACATTGCTGCCAGGTTAAACTGTGTTTGACTGTACTGACCCTCCTCAACTGATGAGTTTGTTATTAAAATTGGGTCTTATCACTGCTGAGGAAGCGGACTTGGAGAGTGTCGATAAATTGAATTGGTGGCATCGATTCAAGTCCACCTTCTGCTCGCGGAAGAAGATAAATCAATTTGGAAATTGGAAAACGATGTTCGGAGGCGATCGCAAGGCGATGTGGGGCAGTACTTCATTGCAGAAAATCGATCAGAAACTAAATGGTACTCGGCTCTAGATCTGCAGCGAAAACTGATTTTTTAAACGATCTGTTAAAGAAAGTCATTTAAAAAAAAGGAAACACAATTCATAATTGACTTTCTTCTCTTAAAGCGACCATTGTCTTCTTGCCACAAACATCTTGCTGACAAATAGGTAAGCCAAACTTGAATTGATATCAAAACGGGTAGTTCTTCTTGAGCGTGTTCATAAAAACTTCATCAGCGATGGGTATCCCACGTGATAAGATCTTAAATGTCACCTTCTTTTGTCGTCAATCCGACAGCGAGTTTGCTGCCTCAGAAGCTGTTGTACGACTCAAACTTAACAGTGGTGCCGTCAACAACGTACTTGGACTTTGGCAGCGTTTCCTTGCTGTAGCCAACACCAGCAGACATAGAGACTCCGAGAATGGTCGAGTTGTCGGGCACATCACTATCCATCCACACAATAGCGTATGACCAGTAGTGGCGGTGACCAAAGCGGTACTTGGAGATGTACTGTCGACCCTTAGGGAAGTACCAGGCGTACATGATTGCCCACTTATCCTTGTACCAATCGGAACGCGAGTACACTTGAGATCCCAATTCAGAGCCCTTGCAGTCTCCATCAGACCATCCAGCCCACTTCAATCCAGCGCTAACGGATCCGTCCGCTTGAACGGCAGTCGAAATGCGGAGTTGCGGTTTGTACTTAACAGCGGAATTCTCTGAATTGGTGGTTGGTTCAGGCTGGGTGAACGGCTGCACTTTGTCGTGGTTGATCATTTCCACGTCGGCATTGACGGCAGCTAGTGAGGCGATCGCAGCGAGGAAGAAGGCTCTAAGGTTCATGATTGGTAGCTCTTCTACGGACGACTTGGAAGGTTGAGAAGTGAGGATCTGGAAACTGAAGGGCCATTCCCAGTGGAGACTCCGCCTACATATACCGAGTCGGTACTACCGACCGACAATGATCAAGCTGCTGACAGGCTGTCAGTGACAGCCAACTTGGCTGCCAAGTGGTGAATGTGAAGACTACCTGCGATGTGTAGGAACAGAAAACGTTGAGTTCCCTAGTGCTGGATCCACTGCACATAAAGAACATGTGATGTAATGTAAATTTATAAGAGTTTGCCGTGTGAGCCAGTCAATTTAATATCACTAAAGTTTGATCAGTGGAAACAACCATAGACTTTAGAGAGACGCCTTGATAGCCGGAGTGGAGCGGCAGTCAGTGAGACAGTGTGTAGGTGGAGTAGGTTCCGAATCAAGAACTTGCAATGTAATTTACGCGATACCTTTGCCAGCTAGCGACGTTGGTGGTGCAAACGCTACGTAACTGAGGAGGCGAAGCGACCTGCATTGACCTCGTCATAGAAAACACATTTACTTGACGTTTGGATTGTTAAAACATTGAAAAAGATCAGTGTTCTCCTAGTTTTAGGCCGTACTCACGCACAAAACTATAGTATTTCCATAAATTATTAAAATTGAACCTTGACCTTTTAATTGTGAAAAAATAGAATGGTTTCTAAAACGACAGTGCCGATGATAGCGCGGTGCTTAGTCCTTGTTGAC